>NQII01003682.1:53414-94420 GCA_002778355.1 Clitarchus hookeri
TCATAACGAAGGGAGAAAATTGTTTTGTCACGGAGTCAGTATAACTGATTGCTGGAGGCCCTGAGACGCCGCCATGCTAGACGCCACGATCCTCTACACACGCAAACAGAAGTCACTGGTTCATTTGACTGTCGTCACAGACATAACTCAAGTCTCCCGTTTGACCCGGCCACGTGGAATGACGCTACCAGAGTGGTGAGTGTTTACCATTGGTTCCGAGGTCCTGCAGGGCGTGTCGGTTGAACAGAAGTCCAGAGACACACGTGAAACTATAACATTATACTTCTAACTTTTTTCAATCCCTACGAAAGTTCTACTTCTAGAATACTCCCCCGCGTCATGCAAACAAAGTTTAATCGATTATCGAAAAATACACCAAAGGGACGGTGCACTCACTGCAATAATATTTTGCGTAGAAACTATTTCTTGGAAGGTATTACCAACTTACCTTATTTTTTTTTTATGTTTTATTCAATTTTATTATAAATAAAATATTATAATTTATAAATAAATATATGTAATAATTTAATTAACCATAAGTAAGTTATTTTTGTATTATCACAAATATAAAAAGTTTTCGATAAGTGCCATATTTAGTTTACACCCAAATACGTTATATATGGGTTGATTTTTCAACAGTTTAATTCGAAAAATGTGAAGAAACCGCGAATTGGCTATATTGGGTTTCTACTGATAGCCCATGTACGAAGGTACGCTGTGTCGGCTAAAGGAAAACTCTCTTTGGGTGGGGGCCGCGGTGGCTGAGCGGTTAGCCTGCTCGCCTCTCACCAAGGCGAACCGGGCTCACTCCCCGGCCGGGTTACTCCCGGATTTTCGCATGTTAGGAATCGTGCCGGACGATGGCACTGGTCAGCGGGTTTTCTCGGGGATTTCCCGTTTCCCCCGTCGTTTCGTTTTGGCATTGCTCCATACTCACCTCAATCACCCTCATCGTCTCGCTGTCGAGAGCCACCCAAACCTCTTCGCACTCTCTCACTCGCTCTCTGTGGGTGGTGGACCGAACTCTGGCAGACGCCTCGCTTGTGCAGCGGTGCAGCCGGAAGGCAGTATGTCCTTAGCTTTGCCCCCTCGGGAGAAGGGCGGGCTTCCCTCTCCGGTGACAGACGAGTCTGCGAACACAGTTCTCGCAGCTCGGCGCGTCTTCCGGCGACGGATGCTGCTCGCTTCTTTCCTCCGCCCCACTTCCGCTCGTGAACTTCGACGTCAACTTTTCGCCTTGAGGGAGAGCGAATTCCCCCCCCCTCTCCCCTAGAGATCCCCGTGTCTCGATATTTCTTTTTTTGCTCTACTCCGCGCCGGGAACTTATTCCTTACGCTCCGAGCGTCGGCAGAATAGAATTTCGTTTCGCGAAAACACCCAGTTACGAGATCCGAAACACTGCTGAAGTAGAGATCAACTTTATCATAAGATTATGCTTGAATATTGTAATTCTTACTGACGAGATAAGATCACGTAAAACTTAAAAGAAAATTTTGGTTAACTTGTGCT
The DNA here is from genome assembly GCA_002778355.1 of Clitarchus hookeri. Taxonomy (NCBI): domain Eukaryota; kingdom Metazoa; phylum Arthropoda; class Insecta; order Phasmatodea; family Phasmatidae; genus Clitarchus; species Clitarchus hookeri. Next base: position 54,925 of record NQII01003682.1, read on the forward strand.
CCATTCGTTAGTACCCACCTCGTAAAATGTCCCATATTAGCTGGGTGATAATCTTGCCAGTTCCATTACAAAGTATATATGATTCAGATTAATGTAGCATTGAAAAAAAAATAGTCAGTGTCCAACTGTACGCTTTTCTAAGTGAATAGTAAATATCATGCCAACAGTAATGTAGACAGTGAAAGTAGCATAATAAGTACGTTTTGGGCATATGTAATTTAAATGGAGCATTTGTGGACCTGTGGGGCCATCTGCTTTCACCCCACTCGGGATTGCATGGAAATCTTCGGTGTTTCAGCAGATGGCGGCCATTTGAATGTTGATAACCGTGTAAGTTGTCCGTGGTCGTAGTCTACAAACTGTTTCCGCAAGCCGGCGGCCATATTTGATATTGTGTCAACGAATGGGATCAATTAAAAAATGTTGTCCTATTTCTAAAATGATCCTCCATATGGAGCATATGCGATGTAAACCTTTTACTGGCTATGCTAACGGAATTTGTTAAATGGATATTGTTATTTAAAAAAATAACATCANTTAACATCGCTGGAATGTAAAAAATGTCACTTAGTTTATGGTGACAACATGTTACGGCATGGGAAACCATTTAACATTCTTCAATGTTTTATTATTATGTTCCCAGCAATATATTTATTAAATAAGTATATTTATTTAATACATTTAAGTGTTTATTCATAGCTAAACTGCACATAGCACTGCAGAAACCCACTAATCTCCTTCACTTTTTAATATATCATTGTAAATTTATTAAATGGATTAATTTTAGTGTAAAAAATAGAGTTGGCTGATTTAATCCTTTTTTTAATATTATTAGGAAAGTAAGGTCATATTTCTTACAAAACATAAACAATCACTTTTTTTTTTCTTTCAAAAAAATGTTTTTTATTTAATTCTTTACATGTTTTTCTATTTTTCTACATAGTTTCCATATTTATTTAAACGTTTGTCATATCGTTCTACAAGCGTTTGTATGCCTAAGTCATAGACGTCTGCCACCTGTGAGGATAACCAGTCTGTAACCGCTTCTTTCATCTCGTCATCTGTGGCGAAGCGCTTGCCTACCGAAAGGCATTTGCCTTTAGGTAGCGGAACAAGTGAAAATCGCTCGGCACCAAGTCTAGACTTTACGGTGGGTGGTCAATCTGTTCCCATCCAAAATATGTGATGAGATTTTGGGTATGAATAGCAGAATGGGGTCTGGCATTGTCATGCAGCAACAAAACTCCAGACGTCAGAAGGTCACGTCGCTTATTTCGTATTGCACGTCGAAATTTAGTCAGGGTAATGCAGTAAGTGGCTGCATTGATTGTTGTCACTTGCTGCATAAACTCGACCAACAAGACTCCATGTCTATCCAAAAACACGGTTGCCATAACCTTGCGTGTTGAGATTGTCCGCTTGGCCTTGACTTTGACTGGTGATGTCGGGTGACGCCATTCCATTGACTGACGTTTAGACTCTGGGGTCATGTGAGAAACCCACGTCTCGTCCCCTGTGACAATCTTCTCTAAAAATTGATCACCTTCCTTATGATATCGGTCCAAAAAATCAANGTGTTCCTTAGCAAGAAGCCTGGGGACCCAAGGTGCGCACAATTTGTGAAATTGCAAATTTTCAAAGACAATTTTGTGCAAAGTTGTTCTACCCATATTCGGAAATTCCATTGCTAAAGTTGAAATTGTGAATCGCCGGTCTTCACGAATATTTTCGTCCACGGGTTTGACCAAATCTTCTGTGATCACTGATGGTCGGCCTTATCGCGGTTCATCATGGACATTTTCCCGCCCGTCCTTGAAAATTCTCACTCACTTACGCACTTTGCTGTCACTCGTCGCATTGGGGCCATACACTTGACTTATCTGTCGATGAACTTCCGCTGCTGAAACGTTCCTTGCTGTCAAAAACCGAATCACTGACCGTATTTCACAGTCGGCGGGCTGATCAATTGTTTTAAACAATTTGAACTGACACTGTAAACAGATCACTGCAACAATACCAATGTAAATGGCGTCGTTTGACGAGCAAGGCATGCCAGGAGTCGGTGCGCATGCGCGTTACAATGTTCGCGAGACATTCGATTAGCTACGGCAAGTGTATGTGACCAGCCCTAGCAGGATAGTGTCTACCCTGCCACAAGTATTGAAACTCACCAAATAATTGGTACTTGAAACTGGGGATGTATCAGTTCATCACAAGCTCAGAAACATACATGCCAAGTTGGACCCCAAACCCTGTAACAAGTATAGATGACCGCAACTTCGCAACCACAGCAGTCATAACCAAAGCCTCAAACTGATCAAGGCGATATGTTACATCATGCCCTGTGTTTTTTTATAAACATAGTTAGTCGTTGGACATAATTAGTTTTTGGGGTTAATAATCTGTTTTTTTCNATGCCCTGTGTTTTTTTATAAACATAGTTAGTCGTTGGACATAATTAGTTTTTGGGGTTAATAATCTGTTTTTTTTCTTTCTACGTTGTTCGTTCGTTTGGTTAATCGTTCTCTTGTGTATCATGCTGTATTTAAATATTTGCTAAATCACTTATGGGTTTGTCTATGAATATTTTTATGATGTATGTTGAGCAAANTCATGCTGTATTTAAATATTTGCTAAATCACTTATGGGTTTGTCTATGAATATTTTTATGATGTATGTTGAGCAAAAATAATCTTGGCTTATTTTTTGTTAATTTTCTCGCCTAATTGTCTGGGTTTTCTGTGACGATTAATATCTGCAACGGCTTACGAAAAAACCATAATAATGTTTCGTTTAATCATGCCAAACGAGAATGAGCCGTTCAAAAATCATAGCATCATGATCAAAAAACGTGGTCCACCCAAAACTCCTTAGGCTCGTTTTGTTCAGGTGAAGTTAGTAATTTTGATATCTGAAGTGTAGTCTATTCGCGGTTTCTTCCCACTTTTTGAAACAAGCCTTTTGAAAAATCACCCAATTCATGACAGTGTTTGGTTCTTTTCTAAATATGTCGTGTATCATAAGCGTTTTATACTTCTGTTAATATAAACGTGCCTTATTTTTAGTTAAAATAAACATATATATATAAATTATTATATATTAATTGTACGTTGTAGTAAGAAATAGTTCTTATGCAAAATATTATTACACTGAGTTCCCACGAGTTCGGTGCGTTGCCCCTTTGGTGTAATATTCTAGACCTGGTCAAACATAGTCAGAATGAGACGGGGGAATATCCTGGAAGTAGAACTTTTGGAAGCAACCGTGAAAGAGCTATAAATTTACATTTAATGAGGCGCTAGCGGTGTGTTAACTTTGCCACGCACACGTGCGGTGCAGAACGCCAGCAGCCAATTCCAAGGGACAACCTACGCAGACTAAACTTTCCTCGGACTGTCCAGGTGCGCAGGACGCCATCGCACAGTGTGGCAACCATGGAAGTGTAATGTATGCGCCGTATCTTGGTACTTTTTGTTATCAAACTTTGGAAAAATCTTTCCGTGTATGACGTGTTTAGTTTTTTTCCTAGACAAGTTGTAATTTATAACACGTAAGTATAAACTTCTGATAACAAAAAAAGTACCTTATTTTTGGTGAAATTTAACTTTTGCTTGTATTTTAGGTNACGTAAGTATAAACTTCTGATAACAAAAAAAGTACCTTATTTTTGGTGAAATTTAACTTTTGCTTGTATTTTAGGTGTAGATTATAATATTTAGTTTTATAAGTGTTATGGATTAGTACAAAGAGAAAATATGTCAGTTGGTAATGCTCGGTAAGAAATAGTCCCCATATAAAATATTATTAAACTGAGTGAGCACAAATACGGTGCGTTGTACTTTGGTGCAATTTTTTTTTTGTAACTCCTTTAAGATTTGTTTGCATGAGGCGGAGGGATATCCTGAAGGTAGAACTATAGCAGGGCTNACGTAAGTATAAACTTCTGATAACAAAAAAAGTACCTTATTTTTGGTGAAATTTAACTTTTGCTTGTATTTTAGGGGTAGATTATAATATTTAGTTTTATAAGTGTTATGGATTAGTACAAAGAGAAAATATGTCAGTTGGTAATGCTCGGTAAGAAATAGTCCCCATATAAATTATTATTAAACTGAGTGTGCACAAATACGGTGCGTTGTACTTTGGTGCAATTTTTTTTTGTAACTCCTTTAAGATTTGTTTGCATGAGGCGGAGGGATATCCTGAAGGTAGAACTATAGCAGGGCTNTTTTTTTTTGTAACTCCTTTAAGATTTGTTTGCATGAGGCGGAGGGATATCCTGAAGGTAGAACTATAGCAGGGCTTCAGAAAAGTTGGAAGTATCGATATTTGGAGTTGATCTCCTTTCCTTGCGTCTCAGTGCCAGAAAGACATGCGGCGACACCGTTGTTCTATCTGCTGTCTGTGACGAATTTATTGGTTTCCTGGTTTCGTACTATCAGAAAAAAAAATTTGCAAGAGCAGTGGCGTGTGGTGAACAGTTGCAAGGTAAGCTGGTGTTAGATCTGTGCTGTACCTTGTTGCTTGTCATAGTGTACACTTCCACCACTAAATCGTAGTTTGGTAGGTGACGCAACAGGGCAAGTGTAATGGGTCACTTGCTTGCTCGTTGCGAATGGTCCACAAACATTCAGTTTCCCTACGCTCCGCAATGGTTACTGGTTCATTCTGCTTGCACCGAGAATGGAATGTACAGCAGTGAGCAAGCCCCCCAGTAACAGTTCACCACACGCCACTGTGCAATAGGAACGTGTAAACAACTCAGTAATGCACCGTGATAGTGCATGCGNAGTAACAGTTCACCACACGCCACTGTGCAATAGGAACGTGTAAACAACTCAGTAATGCACCGTGATAGTGCATGCACTGTACTGTTAAGGCCAATGGTGCGTGGTGGAAAATGGCTACAACTCGGAATCATGTAATATTAGCAAATGAGACGACAACTAAGTGTACAAATGCATCGTANGGTGGAAAATGGCTACAACTCGGAATCATGTAATATTAGCAAATGAGACGACAACTAAGTGTACAAATGCATCGTACAGTTTAGACAGTGGGTATGAAGGTCAGCTCAGTTACAGGCACATTCATCATACATTCGCGGAGAATTTTGAAGTTCACGCCACTGTCATAACGTCCATTGCATAAAAATTTTTATTCCACATCAAAACAAATAAAAGCCGTTTAAATTAAAAAGAAAATAGGGTGGCCTATTTTTATCAACGCTTTAGTCTAAAAGTAATTATGACCAGAAACAAAAAGTAAGCCAAATTGCTGGAACGAATTTTATAANTTATCAACGCTTTAGTCTAAAAGTAATTATGACCAGAAACAAAAAGTAAGCCAAATTGCTGGAACGAATTTTATAGCATTTATTTTGCAATCAATATAGCAAACAAATTAAAAATTTGTTTATATAGTTCGAGCTATTACAAGAACTTTGCCTTTCAACTATCGCGAATAAGTATTTTTAGTTTTTCACTAGAANTTTATATAGTTCGAGCTATTACAAGAACTTTGCCTTTCAACTATCGCGAATAAGTATTTTTAGTTTTTCACTAGAAAATCTGTAGCGGAAAAAATATTTGTAACTCTCTGTAGAACAACTCAATTAATTTTAAATATATAAAACACTCATTAGTAGAACAATTATCTGCGTTCTGGCACAAGTGGCTGGGGGTCAGGTGCCAGGCGCCGTTCATGATCTGTAATTCTGGTCACCCAACCGCCATCTTGGATATTGGTGACCTTGAACTAAAACCCACGACCTTGACCTTGACCCTGTGGCCGTGACCTTGGATAACCTTAACTCCAAAAATCCCCCAAAAATTTTAGAAACCCTAAAAATGTTTAAAAATTATATTTAAATATTATAAAAATTCATAAAAATATTTTTAAATTATTATTTAATTTTTTTTAATTGCTATTAAAAACTTTATTTAAAAAGTTAAGTTTCTGGAGGTTTCAACAGCACCACGTCCAGCAGACGACCGACCCGCCACCAATGATTCTCANTTTAAAAAGTTAAGTTTCTGGAGGTTTCAACAGCACCACGTCCAGCAGACGACCGACCCGCCACCAATGATTCTCATTGGTTAATTAGTCGGCAGGCCTCCATTGCCCTCACACATACTCATTCCGTCGTATGCAACCATATTGGTTTTCTCGTTTGCCATTTGTTTTCATTTTCAACACCTAGGTAGCACTGATAACTCCGACCAACATGTTCGATCTGGGTGACCTTCAACTTGACCTCACATCTGTGACCTAACCCCGTGCCCATGATCTTGGATAACATTGAACCCAAAAAGCAATTCTAAAATGTTTTTATAAAATCCAAAAATTCTAAAAAATATATAAAAAAAAGTAATTAAATACTAATTTTTTCATCAATCTTTCAATCAGTCTCGCAATCAGCACCGCAATCAACACCACATAAGTACCACAATCAGCAATCCACACTAGTCCACTCCAATCCACACATAATTCCACACATAATTCCCCACAACAATCCACACACCAATCCACACACCAATCAACTCACCAATTCACACACCAATTCACACACCAATCCACAAACTAATTCACGCAATCCACACACCAATCCACACAATCCAGCACTCACCAATTCACACACTAATCCACACACCAATCCACATACCAATCCACACACCAATCCGCACCAATCCATACACCAATACACACAACAATCCACATTAATCCTTCGATCAATCCCAATCCTTCGATCAATCCCAATCCTTCGATCAATCCCAATCCTTCGTTCAATCTCAATCCTTCTATTAATCCCAATCCTTTGATCAATCCCATTTCTGGATCAATCCTAATCCATAGAACAATCCCAATCGTTCACAATCCTCTTCCACAATCCACAGCAACCCATGCCAATCCTTCGATCAATCCCAATCATCCGATCAATCCCAATCATTCGATCAATCAATCATTCGATCAATCCCAATCATTCGATCAATCCCAATCTTTAGATCAATCCCAAAACTTCGATCAATCACAATCCTTCGATCAATCCTAATCCTTATATCGATCCTTCTATCAATCCTAATTCTTATATCGATCCTTCAATTTGTCCCCGTTCATATGTACAGAAATTACACATGTTCAACAACTGTCTCTAAAATGTGTACATGATGACAGACTAAATGTTTTGTATGCTGTTCACTATTCATGCATTTTTTGTACCTAAAATCTTTATTAATATTCTGTATGTGGATATTTACCTTAATAACTGAGTGCTCATAGCACCACTTTAAAGTTGTGAGGGATTATACGGTACTACATACTAAAAAAAANATGTTTTGTATGCTGTTCACTATTCATGCATTTTTTGTACGTAAAATCTTTATTAATATTCTGTATGTGGATATTTACCTTAATAACTGAGTGCTCATAGCACCACTTTAAAGTTGTGAGGGATTATACGGTACTACATACTAAAAAAAATAAAAAAACATTATTTTCTTAAAATAATGTATCATTTGTAATTACAATTTCATAAGAGGGCAGTTCATCACATCATGTGATATAACCCCTTCCCTTCAGTTTTCTAATGNATTTGTAATTACAATTTCATAAGAGGGCAGTTCATCACATCATGTGATATAACCCCTTCCCTTCAGTTTTCTAATGATTGAAGATATTTAAACAATGTGCGTTAGATCCCCGCGTTTTTGAAGGTCAATCAAATATCTGAGTCTATCAACAAGTTCATTCGGGTCTTTGGGAAATAGGTAGCCAGTATTCTCGGCATTTTCTGCCTTCTTCATGTGGCTTGTAGTAGCAATTGTGTTGGAGGGNTGGGAAATAGGTAGCCAGTATTCTCGGCATTTTCTGCCTTCTTCATGTGGCTTGTAGTAGCAATTGTGTTGGAGGGGTGTGTCAGTGCATCGAGAAAATCGCCATCATCGTCTTCAGCACTATCACTGTCTCCATTTTCATTTTCATCAANGGGTGTGTCAGTGCATCGAGAAAATCGCCATCATCGTCTTCAGCACTATCACTGTCTCCATTTTCATTTTCATCAATGCTCTCTTCATTGTCATCTTCATCTCTTGTTTTGTATTTTGTGTTAAATTTGCTTTTCTTTGTAGCAGAAGTTGTTTGCTCATCATTATTTAGAGCCGACGACCGTTTATTTTGAAGTTCGTCGACTTTACGCAAAAGTCTTGCAAGTGCACATTCCACACAAACCGACTCTGCTGCAATCATTCTGTCTTTAGCATTAACAGTCTCATCATAATCGCCTGTCGAACCGGAACCTATCGATATAGCAAGAGGTAATCCCGACAACACTTACTGACTCCCAGAAAACGAATCCCTGCAGATCTCGGTATGTTCTTTCAATGTATCGCCTTGTACAAACTACATGAGACCAATGTCGTAATGCTTCATCGCACGAAAAGGACTCTTCGTACATGCCGTTCTCTCATGGCGATGAGCATTTTGACCACAGTTGAAAACTCGATCGTAGAATCGTGCTTTGGCGACAACCAGTTAGCAATGATGCAGGTCGTGGCTCCGTGATCGTTGAGGTCAAAGGCAGGCCTTTGTATTCCCAATTCATCTTCGTGGTATGACAAGAGAGCGCTCGCTTGCAAATAGATGTTCACCTCACGGTGTCAGAACGTCAACTGTAAATTTTTTCTATATAAATGCGGTTCTTTTTACAGCAAAGAGCCTAGCTTGTGCCCACAAAAGGACTTCCGCCATAATATATATATATATATATATATATGTAAAAAAATATGAGAAAACTCTGAGAAAACCCACATACCCGTTCGCCCCAGAATAAAACATGCTGATACATACATAACAATATGTTATTTAAATTTGCTTGTAGACATATGTATGTATAAATATAGAAATTAAAAATAATTTTATATTCCCGTATTTATACATACATAATTATAAATAAAATACATTAAAAATAATTTTTTATTTAAATATTCATATTCATATACATAGTTATGTAAAAAATTAATTAAAAATAATTTTGTATTTATACATTTATGTATACATAATTATCTGAGTGTTTCCTAAATATTCGAGTTAAACTGTGCCAGTTATTAAATATCATTAACTTCATGTAAAATTGTAATATTATTTTTATGGAAAGCAGGATTATCAGAATGTGTTTATTTAACTCTTTACAGCAACAAGACAACAGAAACAACACACAAATGTAATATAGTATGGCCTCAAACAAGAATCAACATAATTTTTCAAATATTAATATAAACATACAGAAAAAAATGTCTTCTTATTATGTATAAAAATGATAAAAGTATCGCAGACTGGCACAGTGTCAAAGACTAGTAAAATATCTTGGTCTTTTCGTCCTAACCGCTTTCCATCTAACCACTAGAATTTAAGCGGTTGAAATGGTTGTGATTTATCGATGTAACTTCATCTTTAACACCGGTTTCGCGCGGATTCGTGAATCTTGTCTAACGTTAATAAATAATAATCATATATATAATTTCGCTCGCGCACCGTAATTCGGCAAGTCGCAGTTCGTGTCTCCTGTAGGAAAATTGCTTCCTCTCTGGTGGATACACAAGGAGCGCGAGGGACTGGAATCTGCTGCTGCGGTTAAGGGGTGGGTTTTGTATCCTCCCCTTGCCTCGCGAGAGTCTGCTGCTGCGGTTTGGGGGTGGGTTTTGTATCCTCCCCTTGCCTCGCGAGAGTCTGCTGCTGCGGTTTGGGGGTGGGTTTTGTATCCTCCCCTTGCCTCGCGAGAGACTGGAACAGGCCGCTACGCGGGCCAACATTTTCCTCTTGCGCAATGTGACGACCCGTCGCTAGACTCCAGCCTCGTGCACTCAACGACTGGTGGATAAGGGGAGAGCCCAACGTCAGTTCGTCGAAGGAACGTTGCTGCGAGCAGCAGGTTGGGAAAACGTGGGGAAGGAGAGAAACTAGAGCTGGTATCTAGAGTGGTATGCACCTGAGTAAAAGAAAAACATTGTTGTAGACACCAACTAGACCGTCAAAATAGGGACAACCACATGATGGGTTGTAGGTAGAGCCACGTACTTCCGCGAAAGGATGTAAGTGAAGGCTAGGCTCAGGTGTCCTATGGCATGCGTGCGGTTTTCCTTTGGTTATCGGNCTTCCGCGAAAGGATGTAAGTGAAGGCTAGGCTCAGGTGTCCTATGGCATGCGTGCGGTTTTCCTTTGGTTATCGGCCGTGAGTACTTGTCGGGAAGCTGTTCCATACTTTACTAGGCCAATCACAATTAGGTAACTCCGATACTGAGTGCCCGTGATTCGCTGGCAGCAACCTGCAATGCGTGACAGTTAATATTATCTAAACACGGAAGTGGATCTAAACTCTAGTGTTTTGGAATACAAGTTATCCTGAAATCTATTCGCGAAGCTAGGTGGTCCTAGTTATAGGTAACATATATATATANTGTTTTGGAATACAAGTTATCCTGAAATCTATTCGCGAAGCTAGGTGGTCCTAGTTATAGGTAACATATATATATATTGATAGCATAGAGAATGATATCAACAGAACTGTTTCTTGCATTTCTATCTGTAATTGTATATACTGATTTTACGTATGGTTGCTGCAGCATATCACTACGGTACTATTACGAAACATATAGTACCTCCAACAGAACAACTTCGACAACATTCGGATTGTTTCCTACAACAATCAGAATTGTAATAGCCTAACATAATGTTCTGTTGCTATTACTGAACAGTTCTGTAATCGGGTTTGAGGGTATAAACAACAGAATATTCTGTTAGGTTATTACAANCTGTTGCTATTACTGAACAGTTCTGTAATCGGGTTTGAGGGTATAAACAACAGAATATTCTGTTAGGTTATTACAATCCTACACTGTAGAACAAAAAAAACTGGTACACCTACCTAATATCGCGTAGGGCCCCCGCGAGCACGCAGAAGTGCCGCAATACGACGTGGCATGGACTCGACTAATGTCTGATGGTATGCAGGAGGCAATTCACACCATGAATCCTGCAGGACAGTCCCAAATCCATAGGAATGCGAAGCGGTGGAGATCTCTTCTGAACAGCACGTTGCAAGGCATCCCAGATATGCTCAATAATGTTCATGTCTGGTGAGTTAGGTGGCCAATGGAAGTTTCTAAAGTCAGAAGAGTGTTCCTGGAGCCACTCGGTAGCAACTCTGGACGTGTGGGGTGTAGTATTGTCCTGCTTGAATTGTCCACGTCCGTCAGAATGCACAATGGACATGAATGGGTGCTGGTGATCGGACAGGATGCTTCCGTATCCGTCACCTGTCAGAGTAATATCTAGACGTATCAGGGGTCCCATTTCAAGCCAACTGTACACACTCCATACCATGACAGAGCCTCCACCAGCTTGAACAGTCCCCTGTTGACATGTAGGGTACATTGATTCATGAGGATGTCTCCATACCCGTACACGTCCATCCACCCGATACAATTGGAAACGAGACTCGTCAGACCAGGCAACGTGTTTCCAGTCATCAACAGTCCAATGGCGGTGTTGGCGGGCCCAGGCGAGGCGTAAAGCTTTGTGTCGTGCAGTCAACAACGGTACACGAGTGGGCCTTCGGCTCCGAAAGCCCATATCAATGATGGTCCGTTGAATAATTCGCACGCTGGCACTTGTTGATCTCCGAGCATTGAAATCTGCACCAATTTGAGAAAGGGTTGCACGTCTGTCACGTTTAATGATTCTCGTCAGTCGTCGTTTGTCCCATTTGTTCAAGATCTTTTTCCTACCGCAGCGATGTCGAAGATTTGATGGTTTGCCGGATTCCCGATATTTACGGTACGCTCGTGAAATGGTCGTACGCGAAAATCCGAATTGTATCGATACCTCGGAGATACTATGTCCCATCTCTCGTGCGCCGACTATAACACCACGTTCAAACTCACTTAAATCTTGATTTTCTGCCATTGTAGCAGCAGTAACCGATCTATCAACTTTGCCAGACGCTTGTTGTTTTATATAGGCGCTGCCGACCGCATCGCGTNGTCCCCTGTTGACATGTAGGGTCCATTGATTCATGAGGATGTCTCCATACCCGTACACGTCCATCCACCCGATACTATTGGAAATTATACTTGTCAAACCAGGCAACGTGTTTCCAGTCATCAACAGTCCAATGGCGGTGTTGGCGGGCCCAGGCGATGGGTGAAGCTTTGTGTCGTGCAGTCAACAACGGTGCACGAGTGGGCCTTCGGCTCCGAAAGCCCATATCAATGATGGTCCGTTGAATAATTCGCACGCTGGCACTTGTTGATCTCCGAGCATTGAAATCTGCACCAATTTGAGAAAGGGTTGCACGTCTGTCACGTTTAATGATTCTCGTCAGTCGTAGTTTGTCCCATTTGTTCAAGATCTTTTTCCTACCGCAGCGATGTCGAAGATTTGATGGTTTACCGGATTCCCGATATTTACGGTACGCTCGTGAAATGGTCGTACGCGAAAATCCGAATTGTATCGTTACCTCGGAGATACTATGTCCCATCTCTCGTGCGCCGACTATAACACCACGTTAAAACTCACTTAAATCTTGATATTCTGCCACTGTAGCAGCAGTAACCGATCTATCAACTTTGCCAGACGCTTGTTGTTTTATATAGGCGCTGCCGACCGCATCGCGTTACTATGATTGGTTCCGTTCTCCAGTGTATATGTTGCGGGAGAAATCCATATATTGTCACAGTTATTTTATTGGAGTTCCTGTATATTGTGTAGTAGAAACGCAGTGCTATGCTGTAACAAGCATATATACAATTTAAAGTACAATCACAGACAGGAATACAAAAAAAAATGTTCTGTTGGTATTACTATTTACATCAACAATATTTGGNTTTAAAGTACAATCACAGACAGGAATACAAAAAAAAATGTTCTGTTGGTATTACTATTTACATCAACAATATTTGGAGTGTACATATTGCCCATAGGATGACTGACGCTGTTTCAACATTCTAGATGGTTCCTACAGCTTTATAATATTTTTCAGAAGAGCAGATTAAATATTTGATGAACCATTATACATCAGGATTTATTGGCATCAATTTTCTATTTTGTATAAAATATGTATAGTGTGTAATACTAATGTGATAAACGTATTAAAATTATATATATCTATACCATCACACAAAATTGTACAAAACAGTATAATATGTCTGGGCCAAATTACTACTTAACAAATCACTCAAAAATGACATTTAAGCCTTTGACATAACCCAGATTTGACCATATGTGTTATATCTAGCTGAAAACATCAAAAATGAAAATAAGGGACATTTCCGCTTATTCTATAACACTCTAGGCATGTATTTCGCGGTTTATAGTACACTTTTAGAACCAACGTTTCGCAAAATTTTATGATCTCTTAACTTCACGTTTTCAATGTGTATTAGTTACTTCGTAAAATAACAGGANCAACGTTTCGCAAAATTTTATGATCTCTTAAATTCACGTTTTCAATGTGTATTAGTTACTTCGTAAAATAACAGGGATGTAAATGCACATCCTGTGGTTTTCAATTGAATTGCAATAATATTTCTCTTACAGCACTTTATGTGATTTTATATCGCACCACAGTTTAATAACTGTTTTATTACTCCAGTATTCCGAGTCGCTTAGACTCTTTCGATTTTTCTTTGTTATGGTATTAAATTTCTTAGTGGTTCTCTTTTATGTTCAACAAATCGTATAATATTTTTATTCTTCTTTCTCCTCCTCCTTTCTTTCATTTTATTCGCACAGTATTTTTAGTCTGAGCGCGTAAAATGTACGGCCAAAACTTTTCTCCCTAATATTTTCGTCTTTATTACTACCCGGATTTTGAGTCATTCGATAGAAAACAGTTTACTTTTATTTTACTGGAAAAATGCCNCGGATTTTGAGTCATTCGATAGAAAACAGTTTACTTTTATTTTACTGGAAAAATGACTGTTTATAGGACCACACGAAACTTAATAACATCTGAACTGCGTTAGTAGGAGCTGATGATGTTCGAAATAAGATAACGGAGACGTCTAATTTGCCCAATGTCTGTCACCGCATCTCAATTTCTGTTCCCGGAGAGGAGTAACTGAACTCTGCAAGTTCAGATAAGAAGATTATTCAGATATTTAAATCAACTTCATGTTATCCCAGCGGTATCAGTCGTGCGTTAGCGCGGACTGCCTCAGTTACTCAACATATTTCATTATATCTCCGATTGAGAATAGCCTTTTTTTTTTGTTAGCTACCTATCCTAGAATACAATCATTTTTAGCCTACTTTCTGAAGGATAAATAAGTTTATGTCTGTTTTAAGTTTATGCTCCCCCCCCCCCTTTTTTTTTCTAATAACTTTTAAACCCGAAAACAGAATTTCACCAAACTAGCTCCACATATAGTATTTATTTATGATATCGGACTTTTATAGTTTTCAATCACTGGGGATGCTTATTTTCAAAATTAAAACATTTAGGTGACTCGAGAACCATTTATCCGATTTCAACAAAATTTGCTACTTTGACAGTGAACGACATAAGCATTGAATTTTAAAAGTGATAATGTTATTTGTCTGGGATTTCGGAAGATAGCGCAGAATAAAAATAAATAAAGATTTTCCATTTTATCTCGGGAAACATTTGACTGATTTAAACAAAAATGGATACGTTGGCTGTATGTTACGTAAGTATTGAATTTCGAATGTAGTAATATTATTAACCCACCATTTTGAAAGATAGTGTAACATGAAAAATTAAACTTTTACATTATATCACAGTAACTACTCATACGATTCCTACCATATTTCGCATATAATTAGTACAATCGTAGGCCATCTTCATATACGAAATTTAAATTGAAAAGATTCCTGTTTTCATAATGGTGACAATGAAGATAGTTTTGGTTCCGTTGAAATATCTACAATACCGTTTGACCACTTTCGGCCAAACATGTTATGATGAAAGTACGCTATACACGCATCAAATTTGTCAATTCACAGCCTCCTTTGCCTGCTATTTTGTAAGACAGTGTCACCTGAAATATAAAGTTTTAATTTCATATCTCCGGAAACAATCGACCTAGTCGTACTAAATTTCACACTCATGTAGTACTACAGTACATGATGTAAACTGACGTGTTTTAGTGACCCAGGCTATTATTTCAAAATGGTCGCCATATAAACATTTTAGATTACTATGCTATTTCTACGAAACCATGTAAAAAATTTCAACTTAACTTTTCATGATAACAGTATCTACTGAAGTCATTAAATGTGTTTACCAAGAGCCTCTTTTGTCCACCATTTTGTAAGATAGTGCCACACAAATAAATCAAGTTTTGTCATATCTCGGGAAACAGCTGATANTCTTTTGTCCACCATTTTGTAAGATAGTGCCACACAAATAAATCAAGTTTTGTCATATCTCGGGAAACAGCTGATATTAAATATTGTTATATTTTTAAAATATATGACGTTATATTGAAAATATCGCTAATATTGGTATCAAAAATTTCAGCATAGCAAATATCGCTTATACCGATATTATAAATATAGGTCATATTGATATAGCAAATATCGGTTACATAAATTTCAGAAATATTCTTCATACTGATGTATCAGATATCAATGTCCGGTTGTGTTAATGTATAAAACGGGAGAATCCTTATTCACTGACTCACCAATGCACAGTCCAAACTGCTGGACCTAGAAACATTAATTTTTGGGGTTATTTCTCATTTGGGTGTACGCGTCGACTAAGGATATCGCTAATATCGCGATATGGAATATGTTTCTCTACAGTGATGGATCATATCGTTGTTTCGATATTTAAAAAACATTGTTTCTTGGTCGATATATCGCACATCCCTACTCACCACCGCCACCCAGGGACGGATTCAGACCACTCATTTAGAAGGGACGGGCGTCAAATGGCTCGTGTCCCAAAACATTTAAGCAGGGCCCTGCATTGAACCTTCCTGCAGACTTTCCGCCAGAGCGATAAGGGTGACACTACCACGGGCATCAAGTGCTCCACCGCCACTAAGCGCAAGGCCCTGAACTGGCGTGCAGTGTTCTCGCCATGCTGCATGCACCTATGGGACTTTAAACGGTGACCCAATTATTTTATTGGCGTATACTTTGAGATATGGCGCTTAGAGAAAGCCGTTTTTAGCCATTTCGAAGTACTCTGAAATGGAGCTTCTGACGTGCGGGACATTTTGAAAGTTCTCGACAACCCGTACCTGAAGCGTGTGCTTCTTCCGTAGATCAGCGCATTGGATCGCATGTTTAATAGTTCCTTGGGGGAAAAAAAATAAGTATTTCAAACATCATGCAACGCAGTTTCAAGCGCCAGGTTGGCGGGAACTTTAAAGGCGGCAATGACGACATTTTGGATCGTAGAGTACCGACTCGCCTTGTAAATATGGACACGCCAAACTACCTTCACTTGAAGACTGCAGAAAGTTACATAATAGGGTCCCCAGGGGTCGCGATTGTCCTTCAGTTTCCTGCTTGTAGGGNCACTTGAAGACTGCAGAAAGTTACATAATAGGGTCCCCAGGGGTCGCGATTGTCCTTCAGTTTCCTGCTTGTAGGGAGCCGATACACGTCGTGGCAACGACAAGTGTGTAGGAAGTTGCCGTGCCCCGAATTGTGTAGCAACTATTGCCTATCAGACTATCCTAAACTCCGCTTTGCCCAGCGGGCGATGCTTCCGTAGATCGGGCTCCCGACACGCGGAGAAGTAGATCGGCAATTGCGCTCCAGGACAAGGAACTTAGCGTACACGGTCTTCANATCGGGCTCCCGACACGCGGAGAAGTAGATCGGCAATTGCGCTCCAGGACAAGGAACTTAGCGTACACGGTCTTCAGAGGGCGTGGGACGAAGATTGATGACAAACGCGTTACTCGAAGTGTACAATTTTATAGAGGACGTTATAGAAAAATCAGAAAAAGAGACCACCTACGTTACAGTTTTTACCAACTTTGTAAACAAATAATATGCCACGGTGATTCATTTCTAACGAGCTCCTTCTGACGCCGAAGCTTTTAATAATGAAAATGGCAAGTTTTTACTGTGGTAATCAAGTTTAACGAGTAATAGTTAAATCATTATTGCTAAATTTTGTTTCTTAAATTAAAGAGCTGCCGACGGAAGTGGTCCGTGTTACGTTAACAGTCTACATACACCAAGCGCTAGGGTGGGAAGGGCGAGATTCATTGGCTTCGATTCATTACATACAGCAAGGTGGCACATTGTCAGAAAATTATACCACTGCCATATGTATACGATCATTCGTATTTCTTAAAAACCATTGTTCTTTCTAATATACTACACAAGGTTCTCCAATCTGTATACTGATGCTTTTTTTTTTAACTATCCATACAGATGTGGAAGAGGTTAACTGTTAATCGAAAATCTCGACAGGATGTCTCATTATAGGATATTTGTGACACAAAATGACTTTTTATCACGTGCCTGTCGGTATATTAGAGGGGCCAAGCTACCTCTTGACAAATACTTAAGGAGATTGGGGGAAGGGCGAAACACTTGAGGCGCCCTAGTGTCGAGGAACCTATGCTCAGTAGGTCGCCTATTAGGTTGACAGTGTACACGTGGTGGTCCGTAGTAACGGAAAGCTGGATAATCACTGCGCTAAAGGAATACGACGCTGTAGCAGAATTTTTTTTCTCAGATAGTTGGCAAGGTCCATAATGTTTGGTTGTTGTATGTCGACGTCCATAAACGTGCAAGCTCCGATCACCGTGTTTAGGATTGTGGCGTGCCTGAAGCGTGTCCCGAGCCGAGCTGAGGGCGTGTTGTGTGCGTGTGTGACAGCGGCTCTGCTGCCGTGCTGGGCGGTGTTCTCGCTGGTGTGGAGCGTGGGTGCGACCTGCGACGCCGCGTCGAGGCTGCGCTTCTCCAGTTGGCTGCGGGGACGCATGAAGGACGTTGGCGAGACGCTGCCCTTCCCCGACTCCGGCGTCGTCTACGACTACAGGTCAGCTATCCCCCCTCTCTCTCTCTCTCGCACTTCAAATCCATCTCCACATCTCTCATCTCCTTATCATCATCTACCTCTCTCTTCGTCTGTCTCTCTCTCTCTCTTCATCTCTCTCTTCATTTATATCTTCACATATATATACACTGAAGAGCCAAAAGAAAACTGGTACACCTGCCTAATATCGTGTAGGGCCCCCGCGAGCACGCAGAAGTGCCGCAAGACGACGTGGCATGGACTCGACTGATGTGTGAAGGTTTGCAGGAGGCATTGAAATCTGCGCCAATTTGAGAAAGGGTTGTACGTCTGTCACGTTTAATGATTCGCGCCAGTCGTCGTTTGTCCCGTTCGTTCACGATCTTTTTCCGGCGCCAGCGATGTCGGAGATTTGATGTTTTACCGGATTCCCGATATTCGCGGTACACACGTGAAATGGTCGTACGCGAACATCCAAATGTTATCGCTACCTCGGAGATGTATGTCCCATCTCTCGTGCGCCGACTATAACACCACGTTCAAACTCACTTAAATCTTGATAACCTGCCATTGTAGCAGATTTAGCAGCTTTAACAGACGCTTGTTGTCTCATATAGGCGCTGCCGACCGCATCGCGTTACTCTGGTCCCATACCTCTGTTATTTGCATACGCACGCCTATGCCAATTTTTTTTTTTGCTCTCCAGTGTATATTCTTCTATATTCATCTATAGATACATCTTAATATCTCTCTCTTATATATATATATATCCCTTCTCCTCGCCTCACTATAGGCTCGTAACAGATAATCAACCGGTTTTGAAATCAACTTAGGAAAAATTGTCGCTGCCACTACCCGCATACATTTGCACTGTCCCGCCGACAAGAATGCGCCCAGTAAAGTAGGTAACGAAGGAGGGAAAGTAGTGCGGTGGCTCAGTTCCGAATTAAAAGTGTTAAACATTTGTAAGTATTTAAATGGCATATTTTGCTTTCTGCTTTTTTCAATGATACGTATATTTGTAAGAACGAGCAAATTTGTATTATGATTTGTAAATTATTAACTTTTCTAATAATTACACAATTTTTTCACCGACAACTGAATAAAGTTATCAAGCTCAAGGGGAAGCTAATTTTACATACGGCGGAAGAATACACAATGTGCTCAGTTTACCGTGAACCACCAATACTAAGGCTTTGCGATATCCACCTTTCAGTATCGTCTCCAAGCATTTTGACTACTTTGTTACCGGTGCAATACATTGCTTCCAGAAAAAATTGAAAATCTGTGGCGTTATATTGAAAATATCGCTAATATTGGCGTCGCAAATATCGGCGTAGAAAATATCGCTTATACCGATATCGTAAGTATCGGTCGTATAAATGTCAGAAATAGCGACATCGCAAATACTCTTCATACTGATGTATCAGATATCGATGCCCAAATGTATTTACGTATAAAATGGGAGAGTCCTTATTCACTGACTCACCAATGCACAGTCCAAGCCGCTGGACCTAGACACATTAATTTTTTGGGGTTATTTCTCATTTGTATTTGGGTGTACGCACCGACTTGGGATATCGTTAGTATCGCGGTACGCTACACCTTTGTTTCTCTGCAGTGATGGACCATAGCGAATTTGCGATATTTAAAAGCATCGTTTCTTGAACGATATAATACCGTATCGCACATCCCTACTGGCTACACCACCACCGAGGGACGGATTCAGATNCATCGTTTCTTGAACGATATAATACCGTATCGCACATCCCTACTGGCTACACCACCACCGAGGGACGGATTCAGACCACTCATTTAGAGGGAATGGACGTAAAACTACTCTTGTCCCATAACATTTAAGGAGGGGGGAGGAGGATATTTCCTACCGCGTGCATACAATAAAACGCCCCCGATTTAAAAAGTTTTAAAACGTCTGTGGCATTGTTTGGTTAACGTTACATTAATCCGTTCGGTTACACGTGAATTTCCGAATAAAATTATTGAAATGACGTAATTTTTTTGTTGTGGTCTGTACCGGGAAGCAACGCTCTGCGTGATCGGTGATGTCGGCATCGACCAAGCACGTCGCAGAGATGTAGGAAGTCCCACAGGTCTGACCAACCACGAGGAAGACTGGGCACTGGTACATATTCGTGTACAGTTCTGGTCGTAAACACATGTTACGTGCAACGAGGGCGTTGTCGCTGAAGGGGTTTCAAGACAATGAGCACAAACATTGTATACACAATATTCCAAATTCTGAGAAATTTACCTTGACGTATATGTTTAGTTTCTACTTATTATATTAATTATAATAGTTGTTCGCCCAAAAACTTAAAAAATTCAATTCGGGCGGGTAACTGAGGTTACTGTAGGGCTAATTTTGAACACACAAAAATATATTTGCCATCCACCCGCGTATTGAAAAAAAAACACGAAATCTATCAAGATGTTGCGAGGTATTTAGCATAATACCAGAAATACTGATAAACGCACAAATACAGAAAACTGAGAATTATAAGTAGGCTGTCAACCACGAAAAGTGGTGGTGGATTGCAAGCACATATATCTCAAAAAAAAAATTGTAATTGTTAATTTCCCAAGTACCATTAAAACTGTTTACAATGGAACCTTTTATAATTTGGTACAGTAACTTTTTTGCACTAAATGTTTTGTGGCCAAACTGGGTTTTTTGAAATAAAAAGGAGGTGGGGATCGCCTTCATGACCCTTCCTATGGATCATCCGCGANGTGGCCAAACTGGGTTTTTTGAAATAAAAAGGAGGTGGGGATCGCCTTCATGACCCTTCCTATGGATCATCCGCGAATGTAAGCTCTCAATAAGTTAGAACAGCATTAAATTACGCTGTTAACATTTAATTGAACTTTTTTTTAAAGCCCTACCAGTATTTTAATTTTGTAGGGCCGCGGTGGCTGAGCGGTTAGACTGCTCGCCTCCCACCAAGGCGAACCGGGTTCAATCCTTGGGCCTGGTCACTCCCGGATTTTCGCAAGTGGGAATCGTGCTGGACAATGCCGCTGGTTTCCCCCACCCTTGCATTCCAGCGCTGCTCCATTCTCACCTCATTTCGCCCTTATCGACTCTCAAGACCTCGTTGTCGAGAGCCGCCCAAATCTCACCACTCCACGTCACATTTCCATTTTGCATTTCTCTGCCGTGTGTACAGTTAGTGGCCATGAGCCGGATCGTTTTAAGCCGTGCGTCATTCATGTGAAAACGTGGAATGTATATGGATTTATACATGCTGTTAATATGAAAATTCGCACTCTTAGGTGTGTAAAACGAGAAACCCCTAAAGTCAATGGAAATATATTTAAATAGGTGGTACTTTCGCAATAGAACTTCAAGTCCAGGAAACATTTTTACTAATTCGCTTCCAACTTAACTGGAAGTCTCCATGCCAGAGTGTCCTGTAGCGTATGTGTCTCACCTAAGGCACCGCCTGATGTCTTATCTTAAGCACTAACGATACCACAAGTCGAGAAGTTGCCTGAGACAAGCCACGGTCAATTTTTTCTGCTAGTCTTGCAATATATGGCTTCAAGTTGAGAAGTGATATCATGCTTCGTATTAGTCTCCAGTCCAACAAAGCCCAGGAACAGTTTCGGACAAGTTCTAATGCAAACGCAGAGATCTGTCCCACTTCCTCCTTCCCGTCTCCTATTTCGGAATACGTGAAGGCTGGTTCACCAGTGGCAAGACCAGTTACGAACTGTCGTTTTTCTATTTCCACACAGAGTCATAGTTTTGACCTCTGTATGGTACACACAGATATTTTAATTGAAGATTGGTGTAAGTTGGAACGTTTGAAGATACTAGTATTTTACTAATACTAATTTCATATATCTGAAATCTGCCTGTAACAGCTTCTAAAATACTAATCCACAAAAACAACTAATAATAAAAAGGACCACTATTGTTATGAACAGTACACTGACAGCGACGATAGTGATAAGGAAAACGAAGTAAAAAAAACAAATAAATTATTTATTTAATTGATTATGTTGTTAAAGTAATTCTGAGAGACGTTCGACTGTTTACGGANAAAAAAACAAATAAATTATTTATTTAATTGATTATGTTGTTAAAGTAATTCTGAGAGACGTTCGACTGTTTACGGAATTGATTGTAAATGCAATTGTGTAAATTCAGCTAAGAGTAATAAGTGCAGTGACTTGAAATTGTAGTTTATGTTAACACATGAAGAACGTAATTTTTTTTATGTAATATCAAACATCAGGAGTATCGATTCAACAGTTATATTCCCTCACGTAAGTTGTGTTTCCCGAGAGCTGGTTTTGGTATGACAGATGAAACTGCTCGAATTAGTGCCTTCTCTCTTTTTCTCTCTATCTCGCTCTTTCTTTCGTCCCCCCTCCTCCTCTCCGTCCTTTTACCCAAACAATGTTTTATCATACAGGCTTCCCTGAAATATGATACTAATTGACTCCAAGAGGTAGTTTATAATATAATTTTATAAATAATACACAGTCTTTATTCGTTGGGAAACCTGTCCGATGTGAATGAACCTATTGTATGTCGCCTACATCATGTCAAGACAAAAATTTTTAGTCGTACACTTCGGATCACTAGTGACGTGTCTCGTTACGTAACTTCCGGCTTCAGTGTTGTTTTAGCCCAACACATATTAACTCTTTACTTCTTGCGACACTACGGCTCCATTTTATCAGCGAGCTCGGGTTTTCGTTTCGCCGCAATAAAACTACGACTTGCACCGGCCCCAGAGATGCATTATTGCCCTGAGGCACTGCCTTCGCCTCGTGGATTTTCCACTGGAAGTTCCTCCCACTTACTTTCAGAGTAATGAGAAAACGTTCCTTATAGCTCTCCTGTGACGTAGAGGCGAGTGCTTCAAAACTGCACCTCAGGTCGACTTGGCAGCTGAGCCCCAGGGATTATTTTCCTGTCGGATCGCAAGCCACCAGCAAGAGAAATGTGAATTATTTGTTGTCTTCCCAGTTGGAAAATTCTTCATTATTTTTCCGGTAAGTTTGGAGTCATGTACCCGCATAACCCTTCGTAGATTAATCTAATATTTTTAATAATTATGTGCAATTTTTAATGTTACAGTTAAATACCATACAAATAAACACAAGCTAGATTTTCGTGAAAACTTTTAATCAACCCAGTTTAAGAAGCTACGCCATTCATCTCTTAGTGGTTAAAAAAATNGCTAGATTTTCGTGAAAACTTTTAATCAACCCAGTTTAAGAAGCTACGCCATTCATCTCTTAGTGGTTAAAAAAATAAATAAAAAGGACGTATAAAAATTCAGACAGTAAGAATTCCTTTGGAGATAAATATTTTTTATTGTCGACTTTGGGTTGGGGGGGAGGTGGGAAGAGGACGACAGGAAGGTGTATAAAAATATTATTTTTTTTAGGATGAATAACATTAAAATGAAATCATGTTAGCATCATTTTATTTACCGTATTTTCTTAGGAGATACNGCTAGATTTTCGTGAAAACTTTTAATCAACCCAGTTTAAGAAGCTACGCCATTCATCTCTTAGTGGTTAAAAAAAAAAATAAAAAGGACGTATAAAAATTCAGACAGTAAGAATTCCTTTGGAGATAAATATTTTTTATTGTCGACTTTGGGTTGGGGGGGAGGTGGGAAGAGGACGACAGGAAGGTGTATAAAAATATTTTTTTTTTTAGGATGAATAACATTAAAATGAAATCATGTTAGCATCATTTTATTTACCGTATTTTCTTAGGAGATACATGCATTATATTGGCACTATTTTTTTCCTTATCACCACATAATACGTGCCTATAATTTAATAACACTGAAAATCTAATCATTTCTGAACATCAGAAAATTCGCTACGAATCTGGCATGAATTTTCCTGTGTGGGTGGTTCAAGAGATATGCACGTTTTGGTTACAGGTAGGATGCATTATTTTATCGTTTGAGGATGAAGGATTTCATACTTCATAATCCATGACTCCGTATTCTTCAGTCGTTTATATTTTTCGTCTGGTGCAGCAGTGATCGTGATTAAGATAAGTATTTTATTAAGTTTGTGTTAATAAAGCAATATTTTTGTACGTGTTATGGGTCGCCAAATATGAAGAAAATATTTACTGAACAGTAAGTAAGTATTAAAGAAATGTTCACTAAATTTTTCTCTAATGTGTTTGAAAATTCTAAAGTATGTCCTTATATGTAATATAATTAAAGCGAAATTATGCAAATATATCTGGATAGGTAGGGTAATGAAAAACAGCTCTAATAAACCTCCGTGAAATCCGACCGAATATTATCCACTTACATACCAAAGATAACGAATTGAAACAAAATTACTCTAATATAGTTTCCTATGTACTGCACGATATTTCTTGCGCAGTTACAATATTGGCGACGTCGGACGCTCTTGTGGAAGAGGAAACTGAGACCTACCGGGTGTTTATGAACAAATTATAATAAACACCAGAGTGGGGTAGATAAGTACGAACAAAGCATATTTCATCAAGGAACCAATGGTCTAACGTCCATATCTAGCCCGCTAATGGTAATGGCAGCGTGCAGGAGCGGGTAGGCGATCACAATAACTAAGTTACAGTCAGTGCAGTGAAATGACACTTTATATACACATTTGGGCTGAAGGTATGGGGACAGAGTGTCAGTTCAATGACTCTGTTTAAAGTATCTGTTCAAACTGCCCGCCACCGTCGGCCACACAGGCGGTGCAGAGATGAAGCATGTTGCGACGCACTTGTGCTAAGTTTACCGGCGTAATGAGCTCATCCCTCGTGTCAAGTGGTGTGGCATACACCATAGATTTTATGTGGCCCCACGGCCAGAAGTCAGGTGGTGTGATGTCAGGTGAGCGTGCTGACCATGCTGTGGGGCCTCTCCTACCTATCCACCGGTTCGGGAAGTGCATGTCGAGGTACGGGTGAACCGCAATGGCGAAATGAGGCGGGGCCCCGTCCTGCTGAGAACACATCGCCTCACGAGCATCTAAAATGAACTTCCTCCAGGTATCCCGGTAAAACGTCCTACAGGTACTGCAGATACGTAGCNCGCCTCACGAGCATCTAAAATGAACTTCCTCCAGGTATCCCGGTAAAACGTCCTACAGGTACTGCAGATACGTAGAACCTCCGAGACTGCGACCGTGCGGTACTGAGCGGTGTTATCAGGCACGGTCTGGACGCGTGTCCGACCAATGTTAGCCACGTACACAAGGTTGCATACCCGCCCCTGCACATTGCCACTGCCACTAGCAGGTTAGCTATGGACGTTAGACTATTGTTTCCTGGATTAAATATGCTCAATTTGTTCTTATCTACCTCACTCTGGTGTTTATTGTAATTTTTTCGTGAACATCTGGTATATGGCTAAAATCACCAAGATATGCAGGGTTCGAATCCTGGGCAAGTTTAGGATGTCTGCCCAGTTTTTACATTTGAGCCTATACTAATTCAACATGTAAGCCACCCCCATAAGCCTGCAGCCATAATACGAGGCAAGAAGTAGAAGCAGCCTGCGTTCAGTCCTGGTCGGAGGACCGCGCGCCACCGAAGACGATGCCGATCAAAACTTCACTTATTACTCTGGGCGACATTCGGATGCTGCTCACAACCACCACTATCACCACCACAATGACCATCACCACGACCAATACCACCACTATCACCACCACAACGACCATCATCGCGACCAATACCACCACTATCACCACCACAACGACCATCACCATGACCAATACCACCACTATCACCACCGAAACGACCATCATCACGACCAATACCACCGCTCCCACGACTAACTACAGTACGGCCAACTCCAACACTACCAACATCACAACGACCAATACTATCATGACCAATACTATTACGACCACTTCGACCAACACTACCACAACGCACACCACTACGACCAACATCATGTTATACTACCAACATCACCTCTACGAACAGCATTAGCACAGCAACCAACATTACCGCCGTAACCAACATTACCACCGGAACCAACATTACCACCGCAACCAACATTACCACCACAACCAACATTACCACCACAACCAACATTACCACCGCAACCAACATTACCACCGCAAGCAACATTACCACCACAACCAACATTACCACCACCATCACGACCAACATTATCACGACTAACACCACTGCCACTATGNCAACATTACCACCACAACCAACATTACCACCACCATCACGACCAACATTATCACGACTAACACCACTGCCACTATGACACATTCCACCACCAGAAAAATACGGCGTGGTGCCAAGAATCGAACAATGATCCTCCATATGAGAGACAGCTTCAATACGTCCCCATTCCCTGGACGGATTATAAAGCAGAGCGGGAAGGTGAAGGTAATAATAATAATTATTACAATAGAAGAGTACAGCAATAGTGAAAATAATTGTGAAACTAGCAATAATTATTGAATCTCCTCTTGCAGCTAACTAGGCCAGTCCTCCCACTAAAATGGTCTGGATTCGATTACTGGGGTGTCGAGTCCAGATGTTACTCTTGCGGGCATTGCCGATGGCTGGCGGGTTTTCTCGCGGTGGTCTCGTTTCTCTCGCTTCTACATTCCGTCATCTCTCCACTTAACACCACTTTCAAGCTCATCGATTCCACAGTCTGGTCCTAGAACGACGAGAACGTCTCCCGAGTGAAGCAGCAGAATCTGCCTGGCGCACGAATCCTTTCTGCTTATCTATGCTGATCCTGCCTCGGGGACACAAGGAACATCGCGTGTTGGTTTTAGGCAGCTGTCCGTGTTTGTGCAGGCTCTGCGACGGCGGCTTCTCTACCGCGACGCAGGACACCGAACCTCAGCAGCCTTCTTGGGTGCACTGGATGGAGGGCGTGCAAGAATACACCATCGGCCCCGACACCAAGTACTCTGGTGAGTGACCTACCATACTATCCTTACGTAGCCTTTGTCTACTGCACATCTATGTAGTCCATTCACGGTTACTTACAACTTTTCAGAAGCCCTGCTGAAGTTATACTTCCAGGATATTCCTCAAACAAAGCTTAACCGAGTCTATAAAATTACACCAATGGGAGAACGCACCGCGTTCGTGAGCACTCAGTGTAATAAAATTTTGCATACGAACTAGTTCTCATCAGTCATTACCAACACACGCGTTTTCTCACTTTTCGTATCCATATTAATTATAAATGAAATATTAAAATTTATACATAAAATATAAGTAAAATTTAAATTTAACCAAAAATGTACTTTAACGTTAGCGGAAGTATAAAACGCTTGTGATTCATGACATATTTAGAAAATAACCAAGCACGTAATATGTGAGGTGATTTTTCAAAGGCTAGATTCAAAAAGTGTGAATAAACCGCGAATAGTCTATAATCAATTCACTGCAGCCATCTGTCATCTTACACTAAAAGCTATTATTTAGAGAGATAAGTCAAAAATTACTTCAACATTGTGCAGAGTCTCCTTAATTTAAAAGTGTAGAGTAAGTAAGATATTTAATGTAATATGTTTTTTTTTTCAGCAAAACGTGCTTNAGTCTCCTTAATTTAAAAGTGTAGAGTAAGTAAGATATTTAATGTAATATGTTTTTTTTTTCAGCAAAACGTGCTTTAGTTACATATTTAATATAATTTTTGACAGTTCTCTTAAGAAACATAAAAATATGCTTTCATAACCAAGCAGTAAACGGTTAAAATTCTGAGAAACTTATAAATACATTTGCAACATTTGTTTTCATAGAAAATTTCGCTTTCCTTGGCGACTTTGCTATNATTCTGAGAAACTTATAAATACATTTGCAACATTTGTTTTCATAGAAAATTTCGCTTTCCTTGGCGACTTTGCTATTGATCAAATTCAACATACTAACACAAAAATAATCAATAGCATTCTTGCAACAAAATTTCAATACTGAGCAATAACTGGTTCTGAACCATTTCATTTTGGACTGTGATCATCGTTTACGATTATCAAACCTTGATTTCTAAGTGGGCGTGTAAACATTGTACCAGCTTGAAGGTCCCCCACACGCCAGAGTGGTAGCCGTTGATCTTGATGTGGCGGTAGAACTTCACCAACGTAATCGAATAGACGTGTGACATATAGCCAATATAAATAAAACTTGTAATCAATGAAAGACTTTTCGAATATTCTGTATGACAAGCCACCCTAACGGTATATCATTTTAATAGTTGAGGCTTCATTTTTCAAAATGGTGGCAACAAATATTTTAGGTTGTTACGCCACATCCACCGAAATATCAGATTTGTTTCTCCCGTACCTAGCAACCTGGCTGTGAGAATTAACTACGCTAATTGAAAGCTAATTTCGTCTGCTATTTTGTATTATAGCACTAAATAAAAATGAAGCTGTTTTATATCAGAAACTAATAAACTATTTATCGTAAAACTTCTCACAAAATTAAGGCTATGGTAGGCCACTCTAAGCTTAAGTGAGCGAATTAAATCGAACTCAATGTCCAAACATAAGTTTTATAATATTTTTAAGTTTTGTATGTCATACCTAACTAAAAATTATACCTGTTTCGACTAAACTTAGTGGGACGACAGTGCCTATATGGGCATTACAAATTAATTTATTCCTAGATTATTTCTGTAGTTTATGCCATTTTTTAAGGTAGCACCACCTGTAATATAAATGTTTCTAACTTATTATTTCATAAACTGACAAAAAATGTCCGAACATGTGTCACGCAAACAATTCTATTACTGACAGCATGAATTTTGTAATTCTAAAAGGGCAAGTTACATTTTTAAAACGTCGTGTTCGTTACAGTTTGTGGTGTTTATTGATAGGCAACATCATCTGACTTTCAAACTTAAATGTTATATTTTGATATTCCAGTCGAGGTCCAGCCACTTAACTACATATATATATATAANCTGACTTTCAAACTTAAATGTTATATTTTGATATTCCAGTCGAGGTCCAGCCACTTAACTACATATATATATATAAACTCATCCAAAAATATATGTAGCGTCTTTTGTTAATGCTTAGTGGCACAGACTATATGATGCCTGAAGGTTAAGGGGTTTGTAATAATGTAGACTTTGGCTGTTTAAATTTGAAGGACGAATATATTGTCTCGGATATATTCACAAATAAACAACATCAACACTTGAGAGGTGTGGTACTCTAATAATTTGGTTACTCGGATTGACTGCTAACGACTTCGTGATGGAGGGGGGCTTCTCTTGACGGCGTACTGAATACTTATCTCTTGCTGCGGGTGCTGTCAGCTGTGGTGGGTGAGCTCCGGCGATGGGCGGCCTTTGGCAAAGGCCCGCTGTTGCTGCCGTCTCACTGTGGTGATGTTCTACTGACGTGGCCGAGGGTCCGATTTGCCCCCGGCCAAAAATGGCGCTGCTGACCTCTCTCTGCGCGGCGATCTTCAACTGGCTGCTCGATGGTATCCTGAACTAACCTCTCTGCGCTGTACTAATGAACTGATCTCCCACTTCTCTCGAAAAGGGATTTTTATACTTGCCAGTGTCCATCCTTAATTTTCGGCACGTGTCGCCTTGTGAGGGGAGGGGGTGAGGTGGTAGGACGCAGAACAATGCATTTCAAAACACGTGTCCTGGTTCCTGAAGGTTTTAGGCAGGGGGGCAGTACCTCGCGCCCCTAGCTTACTCTCGTAAGCTATTTCTTCAGTGCGTTTCCACATTGTCCTGTGGTTAGCTAAGGGGAGGGGGGGTGTTCTCGGCACCAATATCCAGCTCGTGAGCTATTTCTGCCACGGTGCATGTATTTTGAATTTAGGCAAAATACACATGATTATTTGGTGATATTGCGTGAAACCTCTGTGCTCCATAGATCTCACGGGCGGGCTAGAGGCGTAGGGGGGTGGCAGGGAGGCCTACGCAGCAGGACGCGCAGCAAGACACATGTAACTGTGGTCCGTTCTGGCTGTTCACCTGCTTCGTGACACGTGTCTCTACCCTGGTTATGCGGGGGGGGGTGGTTGTGGTCCAGCGTCGCTCTACTATCCTTAAACCATCACACTACAATATATATATAATTTTAACATTTTTGAAATTATGAGTAAAAATATTCGGTGTCACTTAAATGGACATATATCATATAGGTAAAGTTATCTTAGTAATTGAAAATTTACACCTGCAGCTAATGAATTAAAATACTGTACCTGCAAATACCCAAACATTTTTCTAACAATAGGAAAACTGTGCGATATTTATTATTCTATTATGGTTTATTTATTTTAATAATTTTTTTACAATAACCTTTTATTACGTTCGATGCAGTTTTCCAAATACTATTTTATTATTATATGCTATTATATTTAACTATATTCTGCACAATAATAATTTTTAAATTTCTATTAAAGTATTATCAATCAAAATTTTACCTTTTTATTACTACCGTCTGGAATAAATTTGTATTTTATGCATATTTTATTTTTTTTGTCATTTCAATTAATTATAAAGAGAGTTCCAACTCTTGTCCTGATAGTGTATTCCACTCACTCCCATTTCTGCATGTGCACAGTAACTAAATTCTAATTGCACTCTTGTTACTGACTGAAACCGCAGATTTGATTTTTTAGTGTTTTAAGTGTGTTCTCTTTGTGGGATGAGAAGCAAACGGAATTACATCAGTTTTACTGAAACGATATTACGTGATGTGCAGTATTCAGTGCTCGTTTCTACAATATATTAAAAAATTGCGTGCATTTTTTACCGTGCCGCTTTCCCCTAGTGCAAAAAGTCCGATAAAAATGTAATAGTACGAAGCAGAATTCAAAGTTGATTACCATTATGTCGTAAGAGATACTAGACTGGTTTTTAAGTAAAGAAATTTCGAAAANATACTAGACTGGTTTTTAAGTAAAGAAATTTGGAAAAAAAAAAAAAACGCTTTAGTATAAGGACCCTCCAAAATGATTGCATTAAATTCATTTTAGTTTTCTTAAAAAAGAACAGAATTCATCCCACTAATATTATAAATGCGAAAGTCTCTGTGTATTCTTGTTACCACCAGCTCCATAATGGCTTAACGGATTTTGATGAAATTTGGCATGTAGGTACTTAAGGTCCTATAATAGGACATAGGATACTTTTTATCCCGGAAAATTGTACGGTTCTTGTGTAATAAAAACAAAACGTATTTCTGCAACGGCTGGGAACGTGTAATACCAACATACACCAAGCTTTCTGGTGAATGTACGAAATATTTTTTTCCTTTGTTGTCAAGAGTTTATCAGGTCGCCCAAGGACCTCTGAAATGGCAATCGATAACAACCGGGACCGAATATTTAACGTGCCCTCCGAAGCCCGGAAGCGCTCAGATGTTATGCCACTAAACGGTCACCCATCCAAATGTGTACCGCTGAGAACGTTGCTTAACTTTGGTGATCTATTAAGATTCCTAAACCAAGGGGAAAAAGTAGTATCTAGGTACACTTATTTCGTATGCTCGGCGTCAGCAGAACGCTGAAAATGTAGCTTCTCAGCGTGCTTCCGAGACGGCAAAAGAGGCGGAAGCTGAGATCGTGGCTTCTCGGCGTGCTTCCGAGACGGCAAAAGAGGCGGAAGCTGAGCGCATGGCTTCTCAGCGTGCTTCCGAGATTTACATCTACAAAAATCGCCGTACATACACTAAGGATGGTGAAGTGAAGAATTTCGAGTCTTGAGACCCAACGAGAGTGAAGCGACGTGGATATGGAGCAACGACAGAATGCAAAGGCGGGGGAATGCGGGAGATGTCATATGAAACCCGTCGACCAGCGGCGTTGTCCGGCACGACTTCTGCGTGCGAAAATCCATCCGGGGTCGGCCCCGTCGGGAATCGAACCCGCTGCGCCTTGGTGAAGGTCGATCGCTCGAATCGCTACACTACGCCGTGGCCCTAGCGACGACTGCGATACTCTCATGAAAACTGAGTCAAAGTGTCTTTTTTGCCTGATTGTGTAACAGTCTCATTTTATAAAAGTCGAGGTAGAGTCAAGTAAACATTTCAAAATTCTGCTCTCGTAACAAACAAGTCTTGAGAATAAACGAGTGAAAAATTTTAATTCCTGAAAAACAGCTGCAGTAATATTGTGACCTTCAGAAGTCTGCCTTAAACTAAACGAACAGAACACGCTTTTACTTTAACGTAAACGTGAGGAGTTCGATAAACCGAAACAAGACGTGGAATCCTAGAGATAGCTTTCAGTGTGTAAGAAGAATGCATTAGAAACTAACAAACACTTAAAAATATGTTAATAATCAGTACGCTTTATAGTGGAAAACTTGGAAAAACACTTCAAAATCTATTCAACGCTAAACATAGGCAAATACAATCAATTTGCTTTTGTGATATCTATCACTCTAACATATCCGAGCGCAATAGTGTCACATATAGACAGAAATACAAAAATTAGTCAGATCCGTCCAATGGTAGCCCCACAGATACAAAAGGGTGTCGAGAAAATGGTATGCATGATATCGCGGTCGGAATTGTAAACGAAAGCCGCGTTTCGATTTTTCAAGGCAGCTTGAGGACCAGAAATTCAAAGTATAAATAATGTTTGGTTCTGACGTCACATAGATATCCACAGAAAAGCCAAAGGCTTCGTAACCTCTTGATTATAGGGAATTCGTAAACAGAATGTTACTCGGTGCTCGTAAACTGAGTAAAAATTCATTAACTGGCATCTACGAAAAATCACTGTAAGGCACGCAAAAATCAAACAGGCCAAAAGCATGCTCAGGCATTTTCTCAAGAGTAACGTTCTCAGTGGCATCCACACAAATACAAATGTGCCTACAAAATCATTAATGAATAAATACTAGGTTCGGTGACGTGAATGATCGAGTTCAGCCAAGATATTTCGAATTCGAGTCTCAGGAAAGCCAAGTAAGCGTGTGCCACTCCTAGATGTAAGTTGAGATTAGTTAAGAATGAGGGCTATCTCTCTATTAGCCTCCTCGCGTTAAGCGGATACATTAAGAAAACAGTAATTAAACATACTAATTTGGATGGATCATCGAAATTAGAATAACGCATATGTATTCGAAATCACACCCGCCCTACCATCACCAGGGAAAGTGATAACCATAAAATAACCATAAAAAATGTCAGATAAACTTCTTAAGGAAGGCTGTCAATGCAGTATTTTTCTCAAAGCTAAAGAAGTGTACAGCTGATTGCATTAAGTTCATATCATATACAGGATGATTCTAAAATCATGGGACAAACATTGAGGGGTGGTAGAGCTCACTAAAACCAACAATTATTGTATAGGAATATATGGGCGGAAGTGACGCGTTGAGGCACAAACACATAAACATAACACATTAACGGAAACATAAAATGTTCATTAGCAGCATACTTAACAAGTGATTCCGTACAGAAAATGTTAAAAAAGTTGCTGGAAATGCATCCCCCAACAGTCACGCATGCTTGGCGACCTCTACATATGGCGTGATTGGCTGACAATGGTGGCGTACGTGAAATACCCGGCGTATTTGAATCTGTTCGCCAATCACTCCACCGACGCTACCAAGCTTGCATTACTGTCGGTGGTAACAATTTTGAGTAATTATTATAAACATTGCTGTAAAAAGGCATTTAGCGGCGACGTTGTAAATAAACAATGTGTTGCATTTCATGTGTTATTTTTTTTGTGTTTGTGCCTCAACGCGTCACTCCCGCCCGTATATTCCTATACAATAATTGTTTGTTTTAGTGAGTTCTACCACCACTCAATGTTTGTCCCATGATTTTAGAATCATCCTGTAGACAATGACAAGTGAGAGGGCAGACCGTAGATGTCAATGTAGGACCACGCGGGTGTTGTTGCGGCAGACGACATGCATAAAAGACGCCATCCACTGAATATTAAAATACTATAGAAGAGGCGCCCCCTTTTACCACAGTTCTCTGCACGTGTGTAACTGTTTTCTTAGTTAGACACAAGTTCTCGCTGCAATCACTTCTGTATCATCGCTGTTGCCCTTGTGCGGCAGAGTTCCTTCCATACTGCTATCACACAAGGTTCACCTTTCCCCTGTCCAATCCAGCGGATGTTGCATTCTAAACACAATATTGAGCGTAGCGAGAAGGTAAACAAACGAGACGAAGCAAGTCGCCTGGCTCGNGGATGTTGCATTCTAAACACAATATTGAGCGTAGCGAGAAGGTAAACAAACGAGACGAAGCAAGTCGCCTGGCTCGCGGCACGATGGCGACACGGGTAAAAAGCGAGGAGGAAATGGTGAGGTTTGGGAGGCTTTCAACAACGAGATCCTGAGAGCCGACGAGGGTGAAGCGAGGTGGATGTGGAGCGGCGGCGGAATGCAAGTGCGAGGGGAAGTGGGAGATCCCCGGGAAAACCCTCTGTCCGGCACGATTCCCCCTTGCGAGAATCCAGGAGCGGCCCCGCCGGGAATCAAGCCCGGTTCGCCGTGGCGGGAGGCTGGCGATAGCCGCTGCACGAGCCGTGGCCCCAGGTAACAAGTGTTTATGTAAATACTGTACCTTGTGTAGGACCAGAAAAGTATCTCCAAATGCTTCGAGTGAACCTCTTACGGCTTCGTTTTCCCTGTGATATTTTTATACGTGCGTCAATAGTAAAATAATCTATAAAAAAAATTTAAAACGTCGTTTCCAACATGCACATTAATGTAACATGTCGTTCCCGGTCGTAAACCCTGTAAAACACATTGCTGTATTTTTATAAACATTTTTAATTCATGGGCCAAAGCACTGAATAATCCATAATGTACGATGTTTCGGTACTTCACAAACTTCAATCTAGAACTAGGGCAAGCAGACGCAACGTCATGACGACAGTTGTAACTAATGGTGCGAAGATTCAAACCCCGAACGAAGCTTCTGGGTCATCGGGCGGAGAAGTGGAAATAGAAGAGAGAACACGAATTCCCCAGTTCTCGAAGTGCACGGGCCAGAGTGCTGCTGGCGAGACGTAAGTGGAGTAAGAACGTCCGGAATTTGTTTCAGCCGCAGAAGAGACGCATCGTTCTTGGTAGTCGCTTCTCTTTTTGACGTCTGTTCGGATTCCAGCGCCATCGGACGCCGAGCAAGCCTGGCCAACCCCCTTGCATCTTCGAATCTAAATTTATCCCANGTTCGGATTCCAGCGCCATCGGACGCCGAGCAAGCCTGGCCAACCCCCTTGCATCTTCGAATCTAAATTTATCCCACCTTGCCTGTCACGGGTGCAGGCGTTCTTGAAAAGTGGGGTCCTTCCAACTTGTGTGTGAAAATAGGTTGTCTTTGACGTCTTGTTGTTGAGTTATGCGTTTCGTACACATATGAAAACTAATATTTCGGGTTTTGTATTAATTTCTGTAGTGGACGCTGATTCGTATATCAACTAAAATTTGAGAAGTCTGGAGAGTGTAGAGTGTAGAACAACGCGAAATACGTTATCTGAAGNAAGTCTGGAGAGTGTAGAGTGTAGAACAACGCGAAATACGTTATCTGAAGTCCACGATATTTTGGGAGCCAGCATAAAACTCTAAAAACGAAACAGTTAAAACTACTCCACAATCGGCGAATTTGACTGCAGATTTGCTGAAATGACTCCACTTGAATTAGTAAATTTCTACTGATAATTTTAGTTGCTGGTCTTCTGTAATCAAACAGTGATTTATACTGATTGGTATTGACTTCCACTGGTCTGGCAGTAATACCTCAGTGCATTCCACTGTTTCGCCAGAACATAACAGCTCATTAACTGAAGATTAAATGAAATAATTATACCGATTTAAATCTCTGATGGAGATTTAGAGAGTTAAAAAATATAAGAAAGGGAAATCCTAGTCTTACGAAATTTGAGAACAATTATTTTGCTAGACCGATGAATTAGTTATGCATAATAGCACCTACCGCGACGATATGTAAACATTTTCGGTGTAAGAAACTGTTCCACAGAAAACCATCACTGTTGTTAAATATTGCTCACAAAGTTAGTTAAAAAATTTATACATTGAACTGTCTTTTTTTTGTTTGTCTATATTGGTTTCCAGTGACGCTGTAACAGTTTCAAATCGCTAGAGCGAGGTGAGTGGGTGATGGGGTGTCACAGATTGCGGCCCGAGTTAAACTGCAGATCATAATTTGCCTATCAACCTGCCAGAACCTGAAAGGGGAACGAGCTAAGGTCTGCCTAGAGAAGTATTTTCTGACTTCCATGCACTTGTTCCATGATCGGGGTACTCACTGTTTTCCGGCCCATTGGCCTGAACTGTTGATCTAAAAGCATGAAGCAGAAATTGACAAGCCCCATTAACCCACAAAGCAATTGTTATTTTATTAAACGACACTTAAACTAGAAAGGTTATGTACCGTTGTTCCTGTAATNATTAACCCACAAAGCAATTGTTATTTTATTAAACGACACTTAAACTAGAAAGGTTATGTACCGTTGTTCCTGTAATAGGTTTTTGTATCCAGCTGTCGATTAGAGTCTTCATGTATAATCCATTTAGGTGGTGCTGTGATTTTTGAGTTTCAGCGTTGAACTTCTGGTATCATTGTTGGATGCTGCATTGTATATATTTGTGTGATTATATGCTTAGAGTCATTTTGAAGTGCTTTCACTCCTTATTTGATGTATTGCTATAGGGTATAGCAATTAGTGGTCCCGCTGTCTTCAAGGACGCCTACATTGATTTTAGGCGGGGAAGATGTTTTAAATGTATATAATGTACCTTCCTGATTGTTTATTGTTGTATATGGGTTTGATATCACTTGGTAGTATTTTAAGGCATGTAACACTGGTAAGTTGGCCCATTTTAAGTGAAACGTAACTGACNGTTTGATATCACTTGGTAGTATTTTAAGGCATGTAACACTGGTAAGTTGGCCCATTTTAAGTGAAACGTAACTGACGGTTTTTAAACTCTTAACTGGTGAGACAGCGAGTGTTTGTGTGGAGTGCTTGTGCGTGTGTTCGAGGACGTCGCCATAAATCACTAGGTGCTCCCTGTACGAACTGGAAACGGGTTGTGATCCAGTGAACGACGCACTTCACGCGTGTATAGACGCNGTTCGGATTCCAGCGCCATCGGACGCCGAGCAAGCCTGGCCAACCCCCTTGCATCTTCGAATCTAAATTTATCCCGCCTTGCCTGTCACGGGTGCAGGCGTTCTTGAAAAGTGGGGTCCTTCCAACTTGTGTGTGAAAATAGGTTGTCTTTGACGTCTTGTTGTTGAGTTCTGCGTTTCGTACACATATGAAAACTAATATTTCGGGTTTTGTATCAATTTCTGTAGTGGACGCTGATTCGTATATCAACTAAAATTTGAGAAATCTGGAGAGTGTAGAGTGTAGAACAACGCGAAATACGTTATCTGAAGGCCACGATATTTTGGGAGCCAGCATAAAACTCTAAAAACGAAACAGTTAAAACTACTCCACAATCGGCGAATTTGACTGCAGATTTGCTGAAATGACTCCACTTGAATTAGTAAATTTCTACTGATAATTTTAGTTGCTGGTCTTCTGTGATCAAACAGTGATTTATACTGATTGGTAGTGACTTCCACTGGTCTGGCAGTAATACCTCAGTGCATTCCACTGTTTTGCCGGAACATAACAGCTCATTAACTGAAGATTAAATGAAATAATTATACCGATTTAAATCTCTGATGGAGATTTAGAGAGTTAAAAAATATAAGAAAGGGAAATCCTAGTCTTACGAAATTTGAGAACAATTATTTTGCTAGACGGATGAATTAGTTATGCATAATAGCACCTACCGCGACGATATGTAAACATATTCGGTGTAAGAAACTGTTCCACAGAAAACCATCACTGTTGTTAAATATTGCTCACAAAGTTAGTTAAAAAATTGATACATTGAACTGTCTTTTTTTTTGTTTGTCTATATTGGTTTCCAGTGACGCTGTAACAGTTTCAAATCGCTAGAGCGAGGTGAGTGTGTGATGGGGTGTCACAGATTGCGGCCCGAGTTAAACTGCAGATCATAATTTGCATATCAACCTGCCAGAACCTGAAAGGGGAACGAGCTAAGGTCTGCCTAGAGAAGTATTTTCTGCCTTCCCGCACTTGTTCCATGATCGGGGTACTCACTGTTTTCCGGCCCATTGGCCTGAACTGTTGATCTAAAAGCATTAAGCAGAAATTGACAAGCCCGATTAACCCACAAAGCAATTGTTATTTTATTAAACGACACTTAAACTAGAAAGGTTATGTACCGTTGTTCCTGTAATAGGTTTTTGTATCCAGCTGTCGATTAGAGTCTTCATGTATAATCCATTTAGGTGGTGCTGTGATTTTTGAGTTTCAGCGTTGAACTTCTGGTATCATTGTTGGATGCTGCATTGTATATATTTGTGTGATTATATGCTTAGAGTCATTTTGAAGTGCTTTCACTCCTTATTTGATGTATTGCTATAGGGTATAGCAATTAGTGGTCCCGCTGTCTTCAAGGACGCCTACATTGATTTTAGGCGGGGAAGATGTTTTAAATGTATATAATGTACCTTCCTGATTGTTTATTGTTGTATATGGGTTTGATATCACTTGGTAGTATTTTAAGGCATGTAACACTGGTAAGTTGGCCCATTTTAAGTGAAACGTAACTGATGGTTTTTAAACTCTTAACTGGTGAGACAGCGAGTGTTTGTGTGGAGTGCTTGTGCGTGTGTTCGAGGACGTCGCCATAAATCACTAGGTGCTCCCTGTACGAACTGGAAACGGGTTGTGATCCAGTGAACGACGCACTTCACGCGTGTATAGACGCTGCCCACGCACACGAACACGACGAAGACGATACAGGCTAACGAGCCTCAATAGCTGCGAACGAGAACGATTTCAGCTTCAGCGAACCGACGGTGCTGCACGTTGGAGTGCGGATGCAAGATGACTGAGCTGTGTGTATGCAGTTTTAGTTGTTGCATAGTTCCCGAGTCGCCGTAGTAGCAGAGAACGCACGTGCCAGGAGTCGCACCCGGTGCCCTGAAGGCACACTCTCAAACTGGAGGGAACAATCAGCATGTTGCCATGGGCGGGGCATCAGCTGTGGAATTCCTGCAGCTGCTCGAGGAACTCCAGTGCACCCACCTGCTCCCCGTCCTCGTGAACCCACTCCGGACGTTAACCACAGCGCAAACCCCGGCGGCACAGTGCGACGTGATGATCAACATCATCACCGCACTCTCCAGTGCTAGGAATTAAAGAGACCACGCTCAACTCGAGTCACGCCGCGCTGTTCCCCTGGTAACGGCGCATGCCTACCGCGCACCCAACTCCCTCTTTCTTTTCCACCCTGCTTAAGAGTACACAGTCCTCCCTCAGAGTGTGGCTGAAACCACCTCTAAAAGGCCTATATTGCAATCTCCCTAACTTCCTATACGCCACAGACACCCGCACCATACAACCAATTCACGGTTTCTCACACACACACCCTCAAAGTCACCTCCCCGCGGCGCCGGCCTCCC
>NQII01003682.1:96996-137000 GCA_002778355.1 Clitarchus hookeri
TTTTTTTTTACGACAAACGCCGACATTTCTCTACTTTCCTTAAGCTTAATATAAATGTTTTATACACCAAAACCTGCTTCGTGACATTCTCTAAATGATGTTGAAAACCGCATCGAAATCCATCAAGTAGTTTAGAAGTACTAAGCGAATACACAGACAGACGCGGATAAGCGACTTTGTTTTATACTACTTAGAGAAGAGATAAATCGAAGGAATATGGTTGTTATGTTTGTGTTGTAGATATCGAAGTTCCTACAATAGACACGATACGCAACTCCAGCCTGCTCGGCACGTTGGTGGAAGGTGGCCACCCCGTGCTCTGTGTTGGCATAACTGGGACGTGCAAGACTATCACCGTCACTTCGAAGCTCACCCAAGGCATGGACAAGAAGTTCGTGTGCGAGTTCCTAATTTTTTCTGCGAGGACTACCGCGAACCAAACTCAGGTGAGAGAGTTTTTAAACAAAAAAAAAAATAACAAATTTTAATAAGATAACGGTTTTAAAATGTGGTGAAGATATGATTTTAAATAAAAGTTTTTATTTCATGGCTCTATTTTAAATGTTGAGAAGATATGATTTAAAAGTATGTTTTTGATTAGTGAAAGATTTAAGCGCTGCCTTGGCAGTGTGGTGTTAATAAAGGTATATAAAGAAAAATTATATTTTATCAATATGTAGAAATGTATAACAGGAATAGATGGTAGCAAAAGACAATCCTTGTGGCTAAGAGGGTTATAAGCACTATTACTATTAATGGGTGAAATAGCTGTCTGTGTCGGTGAAATTGATGGCTGTGTCTTGGTGAAATGGCTGTTAAGGTGAAATGGCCACCTTTGTTTGTGAAATGGCTGTTTGTGTCAGTGGATGTCTGTCTGTGTCGGTGAAATTGATGGCTGTGTCTCGGTGAAATGGCCACCTTTGTTTGTGAAATGGCTGTTTGTGTCAGTGGATGTCTGTCTGTGTCGGTGAAATGGCTCGNGGTGAAATGGCCACCTTTGTTTGTGAAATGGCTGTTTGTGTCAGTGGATGTCTGTCTGTGTCGGTGAAATGGCTCGCTGTGTAAGTTAATGGTTGGCTGTGTCCATGTATGATTGGTTAGGTGTATGAATAGAGTTGTTGGGTGGGTGGATATTTTGCTGAGTTTACAGTTTCCTTGGTAGGTGAAAGTTTGGCTAATTGAGTAGGAATTTATGATTGGTTGAATGGTCAAGTGGATTGCTAGTGAATGATCAGCAGTAAGTTTTATTGGTCATAATAAATGTCTACTCTCGTGGGAAATTTACGGTTCTTAATGAGTAGTGTCACAGCTATTCTGTGTTAATGACCGCAGTTGTCCGTGTCTGTTTGACGGGTGTTTGCTGCAGGACATGATGGAGTCGAAGTTGGACAGGCGACGCAGAGCTATGCTGGGGCCGCCACTCATGAAGAAGATGGTGTTCTTCATCGACGACTTCAACATGCCGGCACTGGAGGTGTACGGCGCACAGCCTCCGATAGAGTTTATCCGCCAGTGGATGGACTTCCAAGGTCAGCATTCCCATCAAATAAGTAGCTTTTTTACCTAGAAAACAGTGAACTTTTCAGGTAAGGATATTTTTCATAGTTACATATACAGGTAAGCAAAAGAACAGTGTGTGACCCGGTCAGGTGAAAATTAAAGTATTTCGTTTTTCCTGTGTAGTTATTTGATAAAAAAATTCAATATCATAATTTTTTTTTAATTTTGAAATGCAAAAAATTACAGGGAAAGAATTTCATCATTGTGTCAAATGTTACCAGACGGAATTTGCAGGCTGTAGGTATAAATTTTGAAAACAGTGTCAATTGCAATATATATATATATGGTAGATGCCTAAATACTCCTTATTTATTTCGACTGTTGGAACTTTTTTTTTCTCCGTCTTCACGCCAGTGGTCAGTATTTCCTTCTGCTGTCTGCTCCACAAAGAGTAATTTGCGTCTGTAAAATTTTCTCAACCATTCCGCTTACCAAAATATTATTTTTCGCTAGAGATGGAACCCCATGCCAATCCTAGAANTGTAAAATTTTCTCAACCATTCCGCTTACCAAAATATTATTTTTCGCTAGAGATGGAACCCCATGCCAATCCTAGAAACAGCAAATTTTCGCAATAGTCACAGGATTTCAAAATTGTAACTCTGCGTTTCGGCACTTGCATTTTACCACAACATACAGGGCCTACCAAACGCCAGTTGATTACATAACTAGCTGCCCCGACAGCCGTTGCCCTGTCAATTCATACAAAAATAGATAAAGATAGAAGATAGATAGATAGATTATTTTAATTAGGGTTTAATGTTGAGACCAAGTTGCATAGCACCCATATTTTAATATTACAAACATTTACAAAAATTAAGTAACGCGTTCATCGCAACGCTTGGTGATGAACAATATTTTTTGTCT
Source organism: Clitarchus hookeri (assembly GCA_002778355.1). NCBI lineage: Eukaryota > Metazoa > Arthropoda > Insecta > Phasmatodea > Phasmatidae > Clitarchus > Clitarchus hookeri. Next base: position 99,424 of record NQII01003682.1, read on the forward strand.
TTCCGTTCGGAGAGAAAACGAATAGCGCCTATGGTTTACCTACTCTCGAGCTCGCCACATACAACTGCCCATGGGAAAAACATGGCAATTCAAGGTTTATTCCACACACTTCCAACGATTGGCCTTGCGGTTTATTAATCGTCATTGCGAATGCAAGACGAACAGGAAACTGGACAAGCTTAAATTGAGACGGTAAATCGGTTGGAATCAGTGATATTCTTGGAATCAGAACATCCTTGCCTTTGAACTTTCCTATGATTATCGTTGCTTCAATCACGTTGTTCATCAGCTTCTTAACAGCGAGTCTTGTTTCATTACATAGTTTCGGTTGGTTCAGATTGCGTAACATGATTATCACCGAGCCGACCTTGAGCTGCAAATTGTGGAGCGGCATTCCTGTCAAATCCAATGAATTCAGAAATTAAATTGGATAATTGACGACTTCATCTGGATCGGTAATTGAATCGATAGACTTAAATGAATGCAGTTGGCCAACGNTTAAATTGGATAATTGACGACTTCATCTGGATCGGTAATTGAATCGATAGACTTAAATGAATGCAGTTGGCCAACGATTTGACTTTGAATTTTTATGTTCAAATCGTCTACGTCCTTATTTTTCGCTGCCAAAATAGCTCATTCGCTCAACCAAACATGGTTTTTTGTAATTGGCACCAATATTCGGGAACATTTTCGTGATCAATTCTTCTTTTGGCGTTGTGAATTGACAAAAATTAGGTGGAAACAAAATGACGCCAGTGGAGGCGTCAATCGGAATTTTTCCGTTGCCAATGTCTAATAATTTTGTGGAAAACACTTCCGCCGATTTGTCATTTTGTAACGCGACTCGCATATTCGTTGTTAACTTGAGAGTTTTCACGTATCTCCACAAATTCGATGACTTCAAGAAAGAGTTTATTTCATCAGCAGCTGTTGATCTTGGAATGACTGGCAGCGTTTGCCGAAAATCGCCGGCCAGCAGAATCATCGTACCTCCAAAGAGGTCCTGATTACTGCGCAAATCTTTCAACGTTCGATCGAGTGCCTCCAATGCTCGTTTGTGCGCCATCGTACATTCATACCAAATGATTATTTTGCTATTCTGTAGTACTTTCGCCATTGCTGAATTATTGGCAATGTTGCACGTCGGTTCATCTATCGTTTGCAAATTCAGTGGCAGTTTGAGCGCTGAATGGGCTGTTCGTCATCCTTCAAACAATGTGGCAGCGATCCCTGATGATGCTACGGCCAGCGCTATTTGACCTTGTGCGCGAATAAAATCTAAAATCAATGAAATTAGGAACGTTTTGCCAGTTCCGCCAGGTGCATCGGTATAATAAATCCCACAAGGAACGAAATAGGAAAACAAAAAAATAATATTATAGAACGAATTAACAATCGAAAAAANGAATCATCGTACCTCCAAAGAGGTCCTGATTACTGCGCAAATCTTTCAACGTTCGATCGAGTGCCTCCAATGCTCATTTGTGCGCCATCGTACATTCATACCAAATGATTATTTTGCTATTCTGTAGTNGAATCATCGTACCTCCAAAGAGGTCCTGATTACTGCGCAAATCTTTCAACGTTCGATCGAGTGCCTCCAATGCTCGTTTGTGCGCCATCGTACATTCATACCAAATGATAATTTTGCTATTCTGTAGTACTTTCGCCATTGCTGAATTATTGGCAATGTTGCACGTCGGTTCATCTATCGTTTGCAAATTCAATGGCAGTTTGAGCGCTGAATGGGCTGTTCGTCATCCTTCAAACAATGTGGCAGCGATCCCTGATGATGCTACGGCCAGCGCTATTTGACCTTGTGCGCGAATCGAATCTAAAATCAATGAAATTAGGAACGTTTTGCCAGTTCCGCCAGGTGCATCGAGGAAAAATATTCCTCTGTAGCCGTCGTTGATTTCTATCATCAATGTATCATACGCGGTTTTCTGCTGCTGATTAAAAAATGGGACCTTTGTTCGTAGTTATTGACTCAAAGCATCTCGATCGTATTGCCGTTCTCGTTCAAATTCTCTATTGAATGCATAGTGCATGGGGCGATTCGGCGCTGGCATTCCTAATTCGTGCAACATCTTGCCGGGCATCATCAGGCACAAATCCTCTATAGAAATCAACGCCTCGTTGTGGATCTCCGCCTTAAAATCAAGTTCAGGATTCGCTGTTGTTGTACGCACTCGATGTAAAATGTCTTCAGCCATATTGTCTTTGTATTTGTTCCATAAATGAAGTAGGTTAGATGGAAAACACATTGAAATGATGATGGCACAAAGTGATATAATTTGATGCGCATTAGACGAAATAACAGCATCAGCAGGTGTATGACCCCAATGAATATCATCTTCGAGCAAATGTAAACGCTGACACGCTTCTCGATATGTTGCGCACAACTCATCATTGATAGTTCGTAGAAATTTTAATGAAATCAGTCCACGAACATAAACCATTAACAAACGCAGGTTAAAACATTCGTCATTGCTCGGATGAACTGCGTAAATGCGCCCCAATGCATCGGTTGAATATACATTCACGTATCCAGGAACAGGCTTTCCCTGTTTCCGACGTTGGAATTTTTTTTATGATGCGTTCCATGTAAAATATCTCGACATCTCTGAGTAAAGCAGTGTTCTCGCGTCGCGATGAAACTTGTCAGCGTTGTTGCTGGTGGTCGTTCAGCTCTCTGCGCTGCGTTTGCTACCGTGAAATAAACTCGTTGTCCATTCTCCAGGTGCACAGCTAAATGGACCACAGTGGGATGACGTTCGTGTATGGCGAATGAAAAGATTCTCCAAATCGCCTCATTGCTGCTGACATATCTTCCTATTTGATATTGCGAAACTTCATCGTTGGCATCAGGAGCTGCAATACCAAATACAGCCATGCCGCTTCCTTTCGTGACGTACTTGCAAACATATTTGATGGACTTGATAGAATTGCAGTACTCAACATTGCAATGCGCTTTGAATGTTTTGGAAAGCAGCGGCGAATACGGAACAATCCAGCTGTTGTCGACTACAACGTCTTTATTCTTGACTTTCAACGTTATCGTTCTGCCGTTATCCTCTGCAGAGCGACGACGATACAGGGGGTAACCATCAGTACCTGTGATTGTGTCAGCCAACAAAGCACGCGGATAACGTTTGGAGCATTTGTTTTCGATCAGACACGGTGATTCCCGGTTGTGATTGCCACATGGTCCAAGAATCATATTCGTCGTCACAACTTCACACAACTCTGGATATTCTGTTTCCGGATCAGGAATTTCTGCGCAAATGATGGCGTCAATTTCATACGGTCTTATTTTCTCTACCATGCACAGGAGAATATGCGCATGAGTAGAGATGGGTAGGTCCGGATGGATACGTGTCAGCGGACCCGTATCATTTCCGGTACCGCTGGATGTAACTTCGAATGCCAGCCGGACACGTATCCACAGTCGCGTACGGTCTGTGCAGGCGGAGTGGAAAATAATGAATATGGGGCGCGAGTGAGTGAGTGAACAAAACGCGCCCTGCGGATGCTGGAAACTAAACGGACCGGAGCGGTTCGCACTTCAAGCGTTTTTTTTCTTTCTATCAAACTTCTATCATTACAGCTCCGACCGTCGTTTGGAATTTATGTTCTGATGGGTTTTAAATTATTTACTGTCCGATTGTGTTATATTTCCGTCTAAAGGTAAGTCTATTACTGAAAACATATGTATTAATCACTAAGTCGTAAATAATTACAATAACTATCAAATTTGCATTATGGGTACATGCATATGGGTAATTAAAACGCGGTATTACCGTTTTGTTGGTCTGGTTCTGGCGTATTTTATGGTTTGGTTTTAGAGTGTGTTTTGCGTGCTAAATAGAAATAGACTGTTTCAAATACTTATTGTGTTGTATAGCATTTATCGTTATTATATTTTTTTACTGATAATTGTTTTACAGTATTGTTTTTTTACATTCACAAGAAGTGATTGTTAAGTTGATTGGTACTTGGATACCTAATAACTGTTTTAATGTTGATTTTTTTATAGTTTTATTATTACAATAAGAACTATTAGTTAAATTACCAAATAAGTTAGTTCCTTTTTTTCCTAAGTAATCCTACAGAGGTTGTGGTTTTTTTTAGTGCCATTAAGACTGATTCTTCGGCTAACCAAACCCATTGTGATTTTATAATAAAATTAAAGTATTTTTTTCCTTAATTAACGTTATTTTATTTAATAAAAAAACAATAGTACCATCTAACAGTAAATTACTGGCTTGTCACGATATAACTCATACGTCAAACAAAACAATTGCAGTCCGCCTCAGTCGGATTCATTCTCGTCCACCATACGCGCCGTCCGCTTGGCTGAGGAGTCGGACCCATACATGTCCGTCGGACACGGAACCTGGATGTAAGTCCGCAGATCATCACGGACCTACCCATCTCTACCACAGAGTACATCCAACATCGCACGTTTCCGAAGACATGATATTTCACTATGAAGTCCTTGAGCGCATTGAGTTTCTGCTTGAATACCCGCGCTGTAATGTCGTGACGATCGCTGGATGATTGGCCGGGTAGTAACAGCTGTGTGATTTCGATCCATTCCATTTTGAGTTACATGTAAAAGTGGTGAATAAGTCTGGTCGACCGTATTGGCGCACGTAGGTCATCGCATCTTGCGCGTATTCGTGCATGTGCCTCGGACTTCCAACATACGTCGCTGGCAAAATGGTAATTCGGCCGACATTGTTTGCATTTCCATCTACATTCATGGCAAAATGCAGATGGATGTATTCTTCCGAACGCAGTCCGTGCTGATTTAAACGCGTATATGTCAGACGTTCCGTCTCGATTTTGACATACATATCAACGACGAACTGATGAAACAGTCTGCGGCATTTCAATATGTGATTGTCTTCGTTTCGACGAATCATCAAACGTTAGGCATAAAAATTCATCGAGCTGACATTTTTATTTTTTGACCTGTTAATGGATTTATCATCTTGATCAAAAAATTATATCCATCCTCTCCTCGGCAAAAAATATCAGCGGGTATTGTAATGCATCATACGAACGATGGGTTTCGTTGACACGCTGGTGGTTATTACCATCACGCCGTCGAATCACAATATCACGAGACTCCAAATTCTCGCCAACAACCACAATGGCAACTTCATTCAAACGTCGGTGCATTGAAGCGTCTTTCATGTTCGCCTGCTGGTCTTTTGTCTGCTTTGATCACTATTTTGTGATCATCCGAAGGCATCATTTCTAGTGCAGTTTTGAACAATTTAACTAATTCATTGTGTTCATGTAAGAGTTGTTGCAGTTGTGCAATAATATCTAGCTTCACCGCACGACTGGTGGCACAACGCTGATATGTGTGTAGATAATGCCGCTGTAAACAATGGGGGAGACCGGGAATGGTTTTAACATTTCAACTTTAGCCTTAAAACACTCTGAAACTTTAAAATTTGGTTAAAATAATTCATAATTATTAAGTGAAACATTTTGAACATACTCCATTGATACACTATGTCGTCACAGAAAACCAAATCTGAGACATGAAATAAACATGAGAAACGAGCCAAGAGTGGCTGTAGCCAAACTATATAAATTAAACGTATAATAAATCCCACAAGGAACGAAATAGGAAAACAAAAAAATAATATTATAGAACGAATTAACAATCGAAAAAANGTATAATAAATCCCACAAGGAACGAAATAGGAAAACAAAAAAATAATATTATAGAACGAATTAACAATCGAAAAAACTGAAAAGAACCAAGGACAACACAACAATGACGAGACAGACAAACAGTTGGTTTCAATCAAACGGGAAAAGTGATAAAACCAAGGCCAACATAACTAAGACAGCACAGATTAACATTGAGACGAAGACAAAATTTCGCACAAGACTGGTAGACACATCGATGGCGACACAGAAGAACGCAGTAGGTATTCTTAAACGAGCTTGTCACGACGTTTCGGGAGCTGACATTAGCTCCCGTCTTCTGGCGGACTGAAAGTGGAAAACCATAAGGTTGCCTCTATATTAAATACACCTCTTCTTGCACAACCAATCGCAGTCAATCTCTGTTCTGATTGGCCGCGCACCTAAGAGTGATTCTTTTACGCTATTGTCCTCGTGCGATGGTTGTTTGACACTCGCATTATGATAAAATTTTATTTATTTTTTCTTATTAAATATTTACACGTGTTTTTAATTCAATGCTCTGTTGACTGAATACTTGTTGTGTTGCTCACGACAGATGCTGATTCTTTTATTTTCCTTTTAATCGGGTGTGCTAGTAAGTGGAGTAGTTTTTTCCCCATAGTATGTTATGGGTGTTTCCCCAAACATGTTCTGCAAGTCTATATTTTTTTAGTTTCACCCTTCTTAGTATTATTTTATATNGTTATGGGTGTTTCCCCAAACATGTTCTGCAAGTCTATATTTTTTTAGTTTCACCCTTCTTAGTATTATTTTATATTATTTTAATCGTTAATTAGATAGCAATGTAACTACGTTGTTTATCAATTAAAACTTTCATGTTAGCTGTTTTAAGTACAGTCTTTCAGAATTTCCTTAAAAGGAATATTTAAATTGGCTGCTCATTAACCTGGTTATCACATTCTTACGCGATCGCTATTTTGCATCGCTCCCCTTAATCTGTCCCGCACGAGCGAGCGAAAGAGGGCAGAGTAGTGGTTTGAATAGCGGGCGGCGAGTCACGAAGGAATGTTCTGGTTTAATGCACCGGTTTCCCTCAGTGTGACTCGGGGTGTTGCGAATCTTCCACACGAGGGCGACTGATACTATTTAAGCGCGACGGTCCTCCAAGCGGACAGTTTGTGAGAATCGGGACCGGGAGTTTGGGCGATTGTGCAGCCTTAAGCGATAGACGACGAGCCAGAAGAGCAACGAGTGGCGACGGTGGTGACCAGCGGGAGTAAAATCTGCGGACAGCGAGCATCGTTTCAGTGAAGAGTGCGAATGGCAGGCGGGACTATTGAAATGGATGCATGAGTGTAAGACGTTTCAAATTATGGCAACAGACAGACTGGACATGTGTTACTGATGAGTGTGAGTTAACTGGCTATAACCAGACAGAGACGTTGAGATGGGCTTTATTAGAGTTGAGTTAGACAGTAAATATTGCGCTCACATGAGAAATAAAAAGAGTAAAAGTGTAGGTAGATCATTTAATGTTGTAAATTATAGCTGTGTGAATAAATTGAAAATCTAATTTATTTCTTTAATTTTCATTAAGACTTTCTTCTCTCGCGAATTTGGATACGCCCCTCTGGCGTCTTGTAACGGTATTAACTAAACAACTGCCGATTTATTTATGCCGAACACCACATTTCTGTACTTCTCTAAAGGTTGTCTCCAAAATAATCAAATTTTTCTTAAATATTACTGAACATAAAGAAATTCTTTTTAAGTGCAAAAAGGCGAAAATGGTTCAACAGTCTTCACAAAAACATATGAAAATTTATGAAAATACACACAATCAATATTGTATGACGTAACATAAACTAATGCAATTAAATAACTTGCAAATTTGAAACACAATATTATTAACTATGGCGAATCAGCTTGCCACAGTCTCGTCAGGCGAAACTCTGGCCTGTAAAGACAGCGCTAAGTTACTATTTAACACTCCCGAAGTTCTAAGAAATAAATAGCTAGTATAAACTCTCACTATTTAATGGAAAGTTTGTGGAAATCTGTTTCAGCAATACGTATATTTGCTGACTGGTATCAAGTTCTTGCTGTTGTTCTGTCTTTCTCAGAAATGTTAATGCTCCCATCACGAGCCAAGCTTAGAAGTACACATATAATGAGCTACTGCAAACTTCGTTCCTCGCTGTTTAGTTAGTATCATGATTTTATCACTAGAAAGACGTCTTTCTTGCCACGAGCCTTGATGTAAAAATCAGGAAAGGGTATCTTAAATCAGTTTTCTTGGTTAAAACCAACAAGTCGACTATTCTTATCTGCCTGCTTGTTAGTCGACAGTTTTATTTTCTCTTTCCTTGTTATTCCTTATAATTATACTTCGTAACTTCTTGTATATTGTTCAATTCATCCACCCCCTCTTCACGATTTTTCACTTTCTTTTTCAAACTTACGTTTACTGTTTTTTTTTTTTTGCGAAACGAGTACTTCAGCTAAATAGAAGTTATTTAGTGACTTTTAAAATTTTCCTTTTAATTAATGTTATTGTGGATTCCTGACACTTGCTTCGCCAGCCATTTCAAATTGGTTAAATTATAGGACATTTCCATCGGCATTTTAATTTGGTCACATACGCAAGTTTGTCCACGCACCGTTCGTTTTCTTGCCTTTGGCCACACGACAGCGGAAATAGTGAGTGAAGAGATTTGGGCAGCTCTTAACGGCGAGGTCTTGAGAACCGATGAGGGTGACCGAGGTGCGTATGGAGCAGCACTGGAACGAAAGGGCGGGGGAAGTGGGAGATCCCCGAGAAAACCCGCCGACCAGCGGCATCGTCCGGCACGATTCCCACTTGGAAAAATCCGTNGGGAAGTGGGAGATCCCCGAGAAAACCCGCCGACCAGCGGCATCGTCCGGCACGATTCCCACTTGGAAAAATCCGTGAGTGACCCGACCGGGGATTAAACCAAGTTATCCTTGGTGGGAGTCGAACAGGCTAACCGCTCAGCCACCGCGGCCCCACCAACGAAAATAAATTGACGGGAAGAGCTTGTTGTAATTTGATAGTCACTTCATGGTGAAATCCGGTGAATTGAGGTCTAGCGAACTTGGCTTCTACGTAACGAGACCTCCGCCATACAGCCGCTTCTCACATGCAATGATTTCCGAGGTGACGCTTGGTAGCTATTCTTAAAGTATAGTAGTACATACGCACATCATCCGCATGCACAGGTGTTAAAATAAAAGGCAAACAATAAAGTCACCACTAGAATACATGCACCATCACCTCTCAAATAATTGTTTGGAACACAAGCATTAATATTGTTTTCTTCTCACTTGAAGGAAACAAGGCTGCTTAGTTTTCATAAATTGCTCAGTCGAGCAGGATACTTTAACAGGCAGTNGTTTTCATAAATTGCTCAGTCGAGCAGGATACTTTAACAGGCAGTGACTGAGAAAAAAAACTGAGGGACACAACTAGACTAATACACACACGTGACCCGACACACATTCCTAAATACGTATATATATATATACAACATAAAAATATTACAAGTAGGTTGACAGTAAATAACACTATTGTAAAATCTAAAAAAAAAATTTAGTCATTTAAAAATGGTTTTATATGAATAGCAGTCCTCTTCACAAGAAAGATAGAAAAAAAAACAAGAGCCATCCCTGTATTGCAGAAGACAGTAAAGACCATTCATGGTTTATTCCAACTTTTCGAAAGNTTACTGAGAAAAAAAACTGAGGGACACAACTAGACTAATACACACACGTGACCCGACACACATTCCTAAATACGTGTATATATATATATATATACAACATAAAAATATTACAAGTAGGTTGACAGTAAATAACACTATTGTAAAATCTAAAAAAAAAATTTAGTCATTTAAAAATGGTTTTATATGAATAGCAGTCCTCTTCACAAGAAAGATAAAAAAAAAAAACAAGAGCCATCCCTGTATTGCAGAAGACAGTAAAGACCATTCATGGTTTATTCCAACTTTTCGAAAGCTCCACTAAAGTTCTACTTTGAGGTTATTCCTCAGCCTCATGCAAGCAAAGCTTAACTATGCCGTCGTTATTACATCAAAGAGGCAACGCATTGCATTTGTTCGCGCTCAGTTTAAAATTTAGCAAAATAACTATTTATTATTAGGCATTATCAACGCAGCTGTTATATACATGTTTTGATTAGTATTAATTATAAATGAAATACTATAATTTAAGTTAAAGTAAGAATAAGGTATGTTATGTTAGCGGAGGTGTAAAACGCTTGTGATGCATGCCACATTTGGGAAACAGCAGAATACTTCTCACGTGGGGTTATTTTTCAAAGGTTTGATGCACATAGTGTGAATATACCGTGAAAAGACTACACTGAAGAGCCAAAANCGTCGTTATTACATCAAAGAGGCAACGCATTGCATTTGTTCGCGCTCAGTTTAAAATTTAGCAAAATAACTATTTATTATTAGGCATTATCAACGCAGCTGTTATATACATGTTTTGATTAGTATTAATTATAAGTGAAATACTATAATTTAAGTTAAAGTAAGAATAAGGTATGTTATGTTAGCGGAGGTGTAAAACGCTTGTGATGCATGCCACATTTGGGAAACAGCAGAATACTTCTGACGTGGGGTTATTTTTCAAAGGTTTGATGCACATAGTGTGAATATACCGTGAAAAGACTACACTGAAGAGCCAAAAAATCTGGTACACCTGCCTAATATCGTGTAGGGCCCCCGCGAGCACGCAGAAGTGCCGCAAGACGACGTGGAATGGACTCTACTTATGTCTGAAAGTATGAAGGGGGCAATTCACACCATGAATCTTGCAGGGCAGTCCACAAATCCAATCTGCGCCAGTTTGAGAAAGGGTTGCACGTCTGTCACGTTTAATGATTCTCGTCAGTCGTCATTTGTCCCGTTCTTTCACGATCTTTTTCCGGCTGCAGCGATGTCGAAGATGTTGTGTAATGTTTTACCGGATTCCCGATATTCACGGTACACTCATGAAATGGTCGTACGCGAACATCCAAATGTTATCGCTACCGCAGAGTTAAATAATTTTGCTCTACTTGCAGTTATGGTTAGTGCGTTCTTAAATACAATTGCCGAGTCCTGCCTACATTAAACCGGTTATTACATTATAGATTTATTTTACAATATGCATATTTTATCCGACTTTATTACACATTTATCTTAACCTGGTAACCTCTGTTGCTGAGTTTGCTAATGTAGTACCTTCGGAACACGGTGTCCAAGGTTCGAATCCCAAAAGCCATAGGTACGTGTACAATTTTTAGTTGTGAGTTTAGGTTAGATAAGGTTGTAACAATCGCTTATTTCCCGATTAGCATTCTACCATATAAGTTAAATGGTTCACAAGCTCAGTAAAATAAAATAAATCTTTCAAGTAGTTTTGAGATGAAATGCCGATGACAGGATTTCCTTTACTGTTTGTACATATTTGTAAAACAGAACACATTTCACCAGAAGTGCTAGCCAGTATTACTGCATGTTGCTGGTGTGACCACATACTTAAAACCTTCCGGAGCAGTGGCGTGTTGAGAGAAATCTTCGATCGGCAAAAAAAGAGAGTAAAATTATTCTGTATGCGTTCCTGAGAGAGCGATAATTTAAGGCTTGAGAGTGGAGGGATTTTAGTTCCACTTACAGCAGAAATAAAACTACCAAAAAGCTCGAAATCAAATATTACAACAGACGTCTAACTCGTCAGTGACACTCGTAAAAACATACAAAAAATTGTATCAAACACAAACAGAAAACGAATCTGAGCGATAGGTACGTCACGAACCACGCCATGATATTTCCACCGTGTATCGAAAACTGTACTTTTGAAATCACCAAAGAACATCATTTTATGAGACCATAATTAAAATGTAGTAAATATTCCAAAGAACGCTAGAAACAGAATGTAAAAACCAAATATTTTGACTGCCTATATAATATATCAGATATTACTCACTTTACACGCCTGCCGTACAACCTGTTTAAAAGATTTCTCTGAAATAAATTTGTTTAAATGTCTCTTGTCCCAGTCCTTTACTTTTTCAATGCTAACTCATTAAATTATTTTTTTGTGAAACATCAGTCGTCTTTTAAGTAAACTTTAAAACTGCTTAATGAAGACTTTTTAATGTTAATTCCGGCCTTTCAAAAATAAATTGCTTTCATATTTTGTTATGTGCAAAGTCGTAGTCGAGAAAATGGTATATTTTTGTGTCAATAGTTTTGTACTCTTATTATATGAATAAATGTCCGCGGAATGGGAAATTAGTACGAAAATTTCCGTTTATATAAAATAAGGGGTAATCTGAATTGATGGGAACACTTATTTTTTTCTTAAGAAGTAAATATGTGTAGTTAAACAGTTTGGTTTGTAAATGAGCCTGCATAAATATAAATATTTGAGTATTACGAAACTACTGCTACGCCTATATGAGTGAACAATTTCATCTCAGTTCTTTATGATGTAAAAGCTTCGCGGATACAAATTATCCATCTTGCATTTTTTAGGTGATAGTTACTTCATGATCCTGCAGATGGCGTTTCATGAGGACTTGGTCATACTGCACATACCTGCGTGGTGTGGCACGGAATAGATAGACTGCGAAGAAGTGGAACAGTGAAGTAAAATTCTCTGTCGACGTTTAGAAAATGGGAAGCAAAACATATATTAATAACCAACAAAAATTAATGAATTAATTTTTATGTGCCAAAGACAACGCTGTTATTGAAGTGATACATTTCGCAGGTATATAGAAGCATACAGTTAGACGGGTCTACCAGCAATGGCAAAAATCCTATTCTACAAGAAGAGAACGCATTACTTCAGAGCCAATTTCTGAAAGGGCACTCCACAAATAACTGGATGTTATGTGCGTATGGAGCAGACTGGCACACAAGAGACCTTTGCTCACAGCTGTTTAAAATGTTTCCGAGTTACAGTGGGCAAATGTACACAAACATTAGCTAGGTCATAATTTTAAACGTGACATATGGACAGCTGACTCTCATTGATGCCTGTATTGGAACGATGTTAAGTGTCGTGTTCATCATTGAGGACAACATGCAACGTATGGTTCAAGCTGAAGATGGGTTTCTGATGGCCTGTTAGGTTGTGCTAATGACGCAAAATTGGGCCATTTTAATAGAGGTCACAGGAAGTTAGAACTGCAAATCGCGTGGTTGTGCCGAACTGCTGGACAACCAGATGTTGAAATTAGCTCCTCGTTATAACGAACAACATAACAACCATTTCGATGTACCTCAAGATGTTAATTTTCCACTTTCGCGGGGCTGGAAAGTTGACCGATGGGCATGATGAATATTCACGAGCATTCTGATATCTGGAGCGGCTAGAAAAATACCTAGATTTAAACAGTCTTGAAAACCTGTTGGGCGGTTTGCAACAACGAGAAAACCCTTAGGGGTAAACCTCCACAAAATCTGGCCGAACTGCGCAATCCTTCAATGCAAGTAATATTAAAAACTTGTGTTGCCTACACCCAAATACCAGTCAAATTCTTGCCAAATAGAATCGCTTCTGTTATTTGTGGTAGTGGGAGTTATCAAACACTACTAGGTACTTACGTTTCATTTAAGTTACTGGTGACTTATATTTTATTCGGTGAGCTTGCCTGACAATGTATGATTTAACATATGGCATTACATATCAAAATAACAAATTATATTAATGTTTTATGGAGAGAAAGAGTGAGGAAGGGATGGGCGAAGCGGAAGTTACATAATAAGAGATTCTTGAAAATATGGTGGAAACATTTTGTTTTATCCTGAGGTGAAAAAAATGTAATAATTAAGCCCATTATGTAATATATGGGGGTGTGGCTTTCCATCTGGCCGCCACGGATGTGTACCCGGCACAATCCGATTGCAGGTGAGGTCGCAATGTGATCAGGCCGAACACCGATTGGTCAACGTGTAGTCGCCCTGAACGGAAATAGCTATCTCGGCAGTTTTATGCAGTATGGTATCATGAGAAAATTTATTTCAAGTTTTGCTTTCATTTTCCTGATGTAAGTGTACATATTGAAAGGCTCTGTGCTGATAGTTTAAGGACGTTGAACTGGTACAAGCGACAAGAACCGGTTGAGTGTTTGACAGAACTGGTGACATCNGTGCTGATAGTTTAAGGACGTTGAACTGGTACAAGCGACAAGAACCGGTTGAGTGTTTGACAGAACTGGTGACATAATTATTTCTGTCATTTTACGGTAATTGCTGTTTTTTTTTAATATATAACTTTTTCTAAATAAATTTATTCACAAGTTACTTTTCAGTAACAGAATTTCCGTAAGTTGCACATAACTTTCCGTGAATTCACGAGACAGTTTTTTTCCCCTTTCTTCTGGTTAAATAAAAATATTGTGGGTGGGGAAGGGGGGAACTTGATTTTCGTAATAAGAGTGTCTCACTAGGTATAAAAAAAATTTTTTAAATTAAAATATTTTATTCTGGAGTGAGATTTAAGCACGATTCAAAATTTTTGGAGTTCGTGACACTCACCGCTCACCTATTTTTTTTTTTTTTACGAAGATCTATACGACCTTTTTTGTCAATTTGTAGGGTAAAAATGTGTTAATTTGAAAATGTAACACACGTAATGTTTTCAGTTGCTAGAATGTTTGGGTGTTCTAAGTGCTGCCAACTGCTGCACGTAGCTCAACAGGTTTTCAAAACCGTTTAAATCTGGAGATTTTTNTTGGGTGTTCTAAGTGCTGCCAACTGCTGCACGTAGCTCAACAGGTTTTCAAAACCGTTTAAATCTGGAGATTTTTCGAGCCGTTCCAGATATGTGAATGCTCCTAAATATTCATCATGCCCATCAATAAAATATCCAGCCCTGCGAAAGCGAAAATTGACATCTTGGGATGCGGCTAAATTGCTGTTATGTTCATCAGCAAGACGATGAGCAAATTGAAGGAGCTGGTTGTCCAGCGGTTAAGTACAACCNCTAAATTGCTGTTATGTTCATCAGCAAGACGATGAGCAAATTGAAGGAGCTGGTTGTCCAGCGGTTAAGTACAACCACGGGATTTGCAGTTCTAATTCCCTGGCATCTCTATTTTTGCGTAACTAATACAACCCACAGGATATCAGAAAGTCATCTTCAGCTTGAACCTAACGTTGCACGCAGTCCTCACTGAAGACTTCTCGATGTCTACGATGAACATGACACTTAACGTCGTTCCAATACGGGCGTAAATGAAAGTCGTCTAACCAGATGACATGTTTACAATCATTAACGTTTGTGTACATTTGCACACTGTAACCAGGAAATGTTTTAAACAGCAGTGAGAAAGACCTCTTGTGTGTCACTCTGATCTAAATATATAAAGAGATGTATTTATTTAGCTATATTTAGGTATATATATATATCAATCAGATCTTTGTGTACCGCTATTTCAGAAATTGGTTCTGATGTACTCAGTTCTCTTCTTGTAGAGTAGGAATTTTACCATTGCTGGTAGATCCGTATAACTGTATGCTTTTTCATACCTGCAAAATTTATTANCATTGCTGGTAGATCCGTATAACTGTATGCTTTTTCATACCTGCAAAATTTATTACTTCAATAACAACGTTGTCTTTGGCACACAAAAATACATTCACTTCGTTTTGCAAGTTATTAACATCTGTTTTGCTTGCCATTTTCTAAACATCGAAAAAGACTTTCACTTCACTGTTCCGCCTCTTCGCAATTTATGTATTCCGTATCACACTACGCAGGTAACTGCGGGCTCATGAAGTTACTATCACCTAAAAAATGCAAGATGTATAATATGTATCCTCTAAGCTTTTATATAATAAGCGACATAAAAATTTTCACTCAGATAGGCGTAGCAGTAGTTTCGAAATACTCAAATACGCATTTATTTCAAAATAATTTTAAGCCAGTTCGAAATAGTCTGATCGCTAATTTAAAAAATCGCAAATACATTGCAGGTGTTTGAATACTTGAAAATTGAAAAGAAACAAAAGAAACCATTCTAGCTCAATTAATATCACGCAATTAAATAAAATGTAATAACTCTGAAATTCTCTTATACTGTCTATTTGGATGGCTGGATTTTACACAAATACGTGATGTACATTTAACACAACTTTATCAATCTAGAACGTAAGAAGCAATGTGTATTTGTTTTTTCGTCACGTCAGTATGGGTTAACAGGATAATCATCAAATAATGTTTAGAAGGTTGTCTTTTACCAGACGTCGACTTGACGGGATCATATATACACTGTTGGCCATTAAAAGTGCAACACCAAGAGGGATGCACCTGAAGGATCCCACGTTGAGGGAATGTGCAGAGCAGGGCAGGACAACGACGTCATTAGTATTTCAGCCTAATGTCGCAGCACGTGCGCCAATGGCGACAATGATAAACGATAGATAAGTGGAGGTCTGACAGCCGGTGAGATGCAGTGGCGTTGTGTTTCCCCGCCGTTTGTGTGCACAGCCGGAGTGAGCATACTGCGTCGAAGAACACGACTAAGATCCGAACAGGTTTTCCGCCTTTTAACGCGGAGAATTGTGGCCTATCGGGCTTTTGGATTATCGTACCGCGACATTGGTTCGCGCGTTGGAAGAAATGAAAACGCGGTGAAACGGATACGGGATCAGTGGTTCGAGGAAGGACGGGCTGAGCGACTTGCAGGAAGCCAGCAGCCCCGTCGCTCCAACGAGCGCGGGAACAGACATATGGTGAGTATGGTGACTACGGACCACAAAGTCGCGCCAAACGCCCTCGCTCAGGAGTTCGGGCAGGTGGCGCACAGATCTGTGTCCGCACGCACNCGGACCACAAAGTCGCGCCAAACGCCCTCGCTCAGGAGTTCGGGCAGGTGGCGCACAGATCTGTGTCCGCACGCACGGAGCGGCATTGTCTGCAGCATCAGGGCATCTGGACCAGGCGCCCATTACTGCATCACTGCGGCTGCAACTGACTGCTCGCCACAGGTGCCAGCGGCTACAAAGGCTCATAGGACGCCGGGCCTGGAGCACGAATGGCATTTACNGGACGCCGGGCCTGGAGCACGAATGGCATTTGCATCTCCATGCAGCAAGACACATGTGGCCATTCAGAGTCGGATTCCGAGCCGGCAACAGCTGGCATGCCTCCGGCACCATTGCTGGTTCTGAAGTGGCGCCACTGAACCTGCCACGCTCTGTCCGTAACTGGCCCAGGTGAGGCGAACACAAATGGCCCAAGCAAGGCCCATGTGCTTACAACAGCAATGGCTCATAGATGTGCCACTTCATTAACCACCAAATGGCCTACCGATGGTTAGCAATGATTCCACCATATGTTAAACATAATCCATTAAAAATAAAAATTGATTCGGTGTAAGATAGAAGCTCGAACTTAAACTTTACTGCAGTTAGATGAAAATCACTATTTGTTTGTGTGTAAAATTGTTGAACCTTTTAATAATGAAAATGTGTCTATTCATGTAAATGTTTGGTTGGTAATGGTATGACAATAAGGAAGTGGATTTTTTTTTCAGAAATAGCACGAGAATCAGCTACGTGTCACTGCAAAGGGTGAGAGTTCACGCTTCCCCCCCCTTTTTTTATCGCATTCCCTGGCAAGCATAAGGATTTCTTTAAAAGTGGATTAAACTAAAATCAACAATAAGGATTAGTTTAAAAAAAGTAAAAAAAAAATCTTATTTATCGATGAACGCTCATTAAAGTTTACGTGCGTTTTTATTACAGAGAAGCTCGATATAATTCAGTTTCTAAAATATCAAGACTTTCACTATAGTGTCGGAAGATTTATTTCGCTGCTTTCTCGCAGATGAAAGCGTGGNAGTTTCTAAAATATCAAGACTTTCACTATAGTGTCGGAAGATTTATTTCGCTGCTTTCTCGCAGATGAAAGCGTGGAGTGTCCTAACGGTTCGCCCGGGGCTGCAACTCTCAGGCTCTCAACTCTTCCCAATCAGGACCGCCGTTGTGAGACCGAGCCCAAACAAGAAAGGGCGTTATCTTGACCAGGAGGAACTGACCTTCATTTGTCGCCTGTCGTGGTGCAGGGCGTGTCCGCCCGGCGGCTCCGAGGCCATCGGATCGCTCTCACGACAGCCCTCCAATCACTCGCTCGACAGCGGCTCGCAGACAACACCGGCACGAACCGGTGCATTTGACGGCTGCTGTGGAACCCCTAGAGCCTAGACACCATCACTGTGATTACTCTGGTCGTGTGTAATGAAGCATTAGCGTAGTACACAGGTGTGTGAGGTAATCTACGGATACGGACTGTGTCACACGAATATGTGATCTAAACTAAGTAGAAAATATTCTTTTATAAAGGGGCGTAATAGCAATACTTCAAAATAAGAACGACATAAAAGCAAATAAATCGACTTTATTTCACGTTAAGAACAGGATACAGCATCAGCATACAAAACGTCTAAATGTCATAACAAGTGTTCAGAGTTTGCTCTGCCTAAAGAAATGCACTTTCCCGCACGTTGGTTGCATGCAGCACGCACGGAGCATGGCCGCCGGATGCGCCCATGGCCACTGCAATGTCCCAGTACTCACTGCATGTGAACTCCATGGCCTCTTTCACACTACTGCGCTCGGCTCGTTTACTTGCCTTACGCCTTACGACGGACACATCAGTTGCAGCGTTGCAACGTAACCTAACATTTATCTAATTGTAATACCGCATGTTTGCTACTGTGGTTTTTGGACCTTTCATGTCGTTTTTTCTCGTAAACGAAGGATCTTATGCATTTTACCAAAGAGTATTTCCTACTTAGTTTTGATCACAGATTCATTTGGTGGAATCCGTATTCGCGAATCACCTGACACTCTGTAGTATACTCGTGGTATCTTCTANTGATCACAGATTCATTTGGTGGAATCCGTATTCGCGAATCACCTGACACTCTGTAGTATACTCGTGGTATCTTCTCATTTTTTGAATCAAACCTTTGAAAAATCACCCCATATATGACGTTTTTGATTGTTTCCTGAATATGTCATGTATAANATTTTTTGAATCAAACCTTTGAAAAATCACCCCATATATGACGTTTTTGATTGTTTCCTGAATATGTCATGTATAACAAGAGTTTTATACATCTGTCAATATAAAAGTATCTTATTTTTCGTCTAAATGGAATATTTTATTATATTTTTTCTATAAATTATGATATTTCATTTATAATTAATATTAATAAAAAGAGAGAGTTAATAGGTGTGTTGGTAATGCCTAATAAATAGTTCTTATGCAAAATATTATTAAATTGCGTGCGCACGAATGCGGTGCGCTGTCACTTTGGTATAGTTCACTAGACTTGGTTAAGCCTTGTTTGCATGNATGCGGTGCGCTGTCACTTTGGTATAGTTCACTAGACTTGGTTAAGCCTTGTTTGCATGATGCGGTTTAGTAGCCTGAAAGAATAACTTTTTCAGGGCTTCAGAAAAGTTGAATGAAGCCATTAATGTAGTGTGCAGGCTGTTCACGGAGTAATTGAGCACTTTCGGAAGCCCTGATTAGGATCTACTTTTACTTATAATTTTATATCGTTCTTCCGTATGTAAAATTAATATTACCATGGGCCTGGCTACTTTATACGTGCGCCATCCGAGTGAAGCAGAATCGTTATATAGTATACATGAAACAAGAAATACTAACTTTAGTGGTCATAAATTTATACATGACACACGCAATACACCGAACAAGTGAGAACTATTTTCATTAATTCGCTACCAACCTAAATGGGAGCATTCATGCCAGTGTGTACCTGTAGTTATGGGCTGTGATTTTTTTTCCAAACGTTTGTTTCAAAAGTTCTTACTTTACCGTGAACATCTTATAATAATGTTTACAGATATTCTTAACAATCTATTTCATGCACACCGATTACATCCACGAAAATGATCATTAATGTTATAACAAAAATATAAGTACATAAAATCAATTGTTTAAAATATTGTTTTTTTACATTACTAGCTTACCAATATTATCTTACGTACACCTATAAAAGTAATTAATATGGTTACCCTAACCGAAGGTTTTCTTTCAAAATATGCTTTCCGAAGCATTTAAAATGGAAATACTCTTAAATTTTGATTAACTATTAACTCATGAGTCATAATTTGTTTTTCATATATTTAAATAAGTAAATTATAGCAAAATATCTCCCAGTGTAACAAAAAATATGCATTCTTCTTTCGTAAGTAACATAAATCGTACTTTTTTTTATAAGTTTGGTAGTATGTGTGCTACTTATTAATGAGTGAGTGAAGAGATTTGGGCGGCTCTTAACAGCGAGTGCTTNTCTTTCAAAATATGCTTTCCGAAGCATTTAAAATGGAAATACTCTTAAATTTTGATTAACTATTAACTCATGAGTAATAATTTGTTTTTCATATATTTAAATAAGTAAATTATAGCAAAATATTTTCCAGTGTAACAAAAAATATGCATTCTTCTTTCGTAAGTAACATAAATCGTACTTTTTTTAATAAGTTTGGTAGTATGTGTGCTACTTATTAATGAGTGAGTGAAGAGATTTGGGCGGCTCTTAACAGCGAGTGCTTNATAAGTTTGGTAGTATGTGTGCTACTTATTAATGAGTGAGTGAAGAGATTTGGGCGGCTCTTAACAGCGAGTGCTTGAGAGCCGATCTTTTTATAGAGTTCTGCATATTGTAAAGTTTGGTACAGTGCTCGATTGCAATCTACCATTCTTCTAAGTTAACCCTTTTAGTCACAGTGCCTATATATGGGATAAAAACGTAGCTTGAGTGTACTTGTAATTTAAAAATTAATTATTTTTTATTTGTTCGAAATGCGGTTTAATCTGTAGACATTTTCGTACAGGTACCAATTCTTCGTACAAAAAAAAACTTTTAACGGAATATTTTTCATAAAATGGTCTGTCAAAAGCACAGTTTTCGTTGTATCGGGACGTACAAATAAATAAAAACCTTCTTTCTTGTGAAATTAAATAATTCAAATCTAAATAAGATACTATGAGTTACTGCAAGGTATCTTTAAAATGACGCTACGAAATGTTTTCGTAATTTAAAAAAGAAATAGCTTAAAACAAGGAAACGTTCACATAATTTTATTTGTAACCGTTTATGTTTTTGTAATATACGTTTCGCTAAGAATGCCTTAAAATTAATTAAGAAATTTTGACATTTCATAATGTTTTGCTAAGCATGCCTTAAAATTAATTAAGACATTTTGACATACCACAATGCAAAAATTATGCTATCAAAATGNTGTTTTGCTAAGCATGCCTTAAAATTAATTAAGACATTTTGACATACCACAATGCAAAAATTATGCTATCAAAATGTTTTCATGCGAAGAAAGATCACGTTAGCAATATCTACATGCTGAACAGTGTCTCGTACAAGTATAAAAAAAGAATATTTGGTTTCCAGCACCCTTAAGGCTTCCGCCTCCCTGTAGTTTTTTTTCTCGTTTAAGGCTGAGAAGCGCGGGAGCGATAAGGGCAACACTACCACACGTTTTAAGTGTCCCATCACCGCTAGGCGCGAGGCTCTGAACGGGAGTGCAATGTTCTCGTCGCACTGCGTGCACCTATGGGGCTTTCAGTGGTGACCCTATTTTTTGTATTGACGGGAAGTCTGTAGGAACGTCGTACCTGCGGCGTATATTTTGAGGTACCGCGCTTTGAAAAGGCCGTTGTCGGCCATTTTGGAGTGCTGTGATGTGCGTGACGTCTTGAAGGCGCTCAATAGTCCTCGTCTGAAATTCGTGTTCTTTTCGTGGATCAGCACGTTGGACGTACGTTTAATAGTCTCGTGGTGAAGCGTGCGTTTCAAACAACCTGTGGCGCACTTCAAGCGCAAGGTAGGCGCTTGAAGTTAGCCTTCGAGTTACGTTTGTGATTACAGTTGGATAAACGTGAGGTGATGTGGCAAAGCTGCAACTAATGAGAGTTGTAGATAACCAATTCATTTTGTTCTACCTCGAAACCATGGAGATCACATGCAGCGAGTACCGGGGCATGGCAGTTGCCATGGGTGCATCCGGCGGCCGAGCTCCGTGCATGCTGCATGCATCCAACGTGCGGTAAAGTTCATTGCTATGGGCAGAGCAAACTTCGAACATCTATTATGACGTTTCGACGTTCTGTATGCTGATGCTGTATGCTATTCTGAACGTGACATAAAATCGATTTATTTACTTTTATGTTGTTTTTTAAAGCGAACTATGGGCATTACGCCCTTTTATCAATAAATGTTTTCTACTTAATTTTTTATAAATTAAGTTAATCTATATTTTCAAAGACTTGTACCTTACTTAATGACAATTGTAGGTTAGAAGGTGCATTATTTTCTCTTTTTCATTTTGTATCAGGATTCACTTCACAGCTACACATCTACTTGTAAGGAAGCAATCAAATATTGACAAAAAATATTTTTCTTCAATTAGCATTTCAATAGTGATAATTTGATGCAAAGTATCATCTGCTTTCACTAATAAAGTGACACACTGTTCGACAAGAATGCGTAGCTGGCAAGCAAATAATCTAAGAATAAATATTTATAACTCCTTTCCGGTCTCGCATGCAGTAGGGTTATATGTCGTTTTCCTTTCGAAGTAAAGACATATGTGACATACCAATGAGCACCTAATGAAGTAGGATTGTCCTCCACCCCGACCTGCCACAAATTATTATTAAGCCACAGGTTGTTAAGATATGCTGTGGGTCAGTACCTTACTATGCGATGACTACACTATGCAGCCTCATAAACAGACTACGATAGCAACATCAATCACAAATTCGTATATGTTAGTCNATGCGATGACTACACTATGCAGCCTCATAAACAGACTACGATAGCAACATCAATCACAAATTCGTATATGTTAGTTCCGATGAATTACAGATCATAAGTCTGATATCAGTAATTTCCCGAACAAAAAAAATTATTCGTTGCAAAGCTTGAATCGATTTCTTCATTTGCGACTGAAAATATTAACAGTTACTTTGAAACCAATGGTGACCAATTGCTGATAATGATGAACAACTGCAACCACACAATCGATAAAGAACGAATTACTTAACACGTCTGTCCACTGTACCAACTAATTTTCACTACAAAATTTTATGGTGTAACACAACAGCAACACGCAAAATGTTCTCGCATGAGAACGTGATTGACGTACCACCAATGAGCACTAGCTTTACATACTTTATTACACATTACTGCATTTGAAAACAAAAGCTGTGGTTTTCGATGTGTGGCATAATTTCTTCAGATTTGTTACTTCAACAGCGTAAAGCCCATGCCCCACAAAGCAAAGTCTTTACACGCAGAGAAATCGATAAATTTTCATCCGGCCAGTTTTCTTTCCTCGAGAAACGTAGTTCGTATTTCTTCTTATTGGCTCTTCACTGCAAACTGAGAACTTTTGAAAGCCCTGCTTCAGATCTACTTGCATGCACATTGTGTATCCTCCCGCCGAATATATAAATAACATTGCAATGAGCCTGGCCACTTCATTCAAGTGTCTGCCAAGTGAAACGATGAGATTACTAGAGAAGTAAATATTTTAAAATTTTGCTAATTCGTGCACATAAATGCATTGCANCCAAGTGAAACGATGAGATTACTAGAGAAGTAAATATTTTAAAATTTTGCTAATTCGTGCACATAAATGCATTGCAAAAATAAACGAAAGCACCAAAATGACCAGATCATTAATTACTACAGTAAACACGTAAGGGAACACGAAGATCTGCACGCAATTGTACAAACACATCAACAACATTTAACAGTCGTATGTTTGGGCCGGCATTGTTGGCGACTGTTTAGTGGGATCACGTCCTCTGCCAAGGAGACTCGAAGAAGAACGAAATACCTGTTATTTTGGAAAATGTCCCATTACATATACGACAAAACATGTATGCTTAATTCATGATGTAGCTCCTGCTCATTTCTCTGTCCTTACTTGCCGGTGTCTAAATCAAATGTTTTGTGGTCGCTGTGTGGGTAGGGGTGGGCCAATACCTCTGCCCCCCCCCCCCGCAGAACCAAGATTTCAATCCGCTAGACTTTCATTCGTAGGGACATTTGGAGGCACTCGTTTAACGCAGTCCCCTGTGGAAGGTGTGGGAATACCTCGTGACCACGTTGAGGAAGGCTGCGAGACGATCAGACATTCTACAGGGATACGTCAACACTTCATATATATAAGAGCATGGCTGTGATGGCTGTGTATCATACTTATATATATAAGTACGATACACAGCCATCACAGCCATGCTCTTATTTGTTAACGAGGTGCTCTTAGCCGTTAGGCCATTCCGCACCCCAGCCGCCCAGTCGGCGGGGAAGAGGGATCACGCCCTCTCAACGCAGACACGACCAGCGCTCAACGAAATTGACCAAATCCGTAGCTCTGACCTGTTCATCAGGCCGCACCGAGCGTGTCCTACCACAAGGCCTGAGATCCTAGCACTCCGTTTACCAAGCGTGTNGACCTGTTCATCAGGCCGCACCGAGCGTGTCCTACCACAAGGCCTGAGATCCTAGCACTCCGTTTACCAAGCGTGTGGTCTGGCCGGAGCACTACCCAGGGAGAACGTGCAACGGCGAGTAGTGGACGCACGCATCCACGCTGACGGAGGGAATTTCCAACAGTTCCAATAAGTCGGCGATGTGCCGTCGATAAGCTTTCGCACACGCGTAGTCGATCTCTGTGCGCTTCCTAGCGTAATGGCGTGTCGCGTCGTGGTATGCTGTCCCCGCGTGCCGTGCGAACGACACCTGCGATAGCATTTTCCAAAGGTTGACTTCGAAAGTGCGATGAACCCGTGAAGTGAAGGAACACTGCCCCTACGCGGGGCCACGCTTCGTTTGGCTTCTCTGCCGAGACTTGTTTAGCCCGAGAAGCCCTAGCAGTGGCTCCGCCAACGCCAGTACGACCCTCGCCATGCTTATAGCACGTACAATTCCTTGCCAGCACTGAAGGCGCCTTCGTAAAAACCACTCAAAAGCAAATTTGTTTCTAGGACTTGATGTCATTTTATGGTTTCGTGGTCATTTTATCAGTGCATGGGCGTCACCAAGATTTCTTCAAAAAAAAAAGGCATAGGAATTTTTTTTTCCCCTCTACTAAACAAACACAGCTGACTGCCTCAGTTTATATCCTACGGCTGCAATAATAAAGATAAAATTGTTTTATTTTCCCCAGTAATTAGTTNAGCTGACTGCCTCAGTTTATATCCTACGGCTGCAATAATAAAGATAAAATTGTTTTATTTTCCCCAGTAATTAGTTATATTTTAATTATGACATTGCCTTGGGCAGTTCGCTGCGTGGTTACAAACAACAAAAATTATTTTGTTTTCCCACGTTTCTGTATTGAAATCCGCGGGTGAACAGTAGTTTTGTGTATACCCGCGAGCATAATTTTGCAAAATATTTTCGTGGTATAAATTCCACTGTGCCTTAAATAATTTATTAAATTTGGAATTAAATAGATGATTATGAGTCGACAGAACATAACATAAGAGTGTAATATCTCGACGGGTAGGTATACATTCATCTGGGCAACTAAATAAAGCTACCTACTAAACCGGAAACCCGCNAGCTGACTGCCTCAGTTTATATCCTACGGCTGCAATAATAAAGATAAAATTGTTTTATTTTCCCCAGTAATTAGTAATATTTTAATTATGACATTGCCTTGGGCAGTTCGCTGCGTGGTTACAAACAACAAAAATTATTTTGTTTTCCCACGTTTCTGTATTGAAATCCGCGGCTGAACAGTAGTTTTGTGTATACCCGCGAGCATAATTTTGCAAAATATTTTCGTGGTATAAATTCCACTGTGCCTTAAATAATTTATTAAATTTGGAATTAAATAGATGATTACGAGTCGACAGAACATAACTTAATAGTGTAATATCTCGACGGGTAGGTATACATTCATCTGGGCAACTAAATAAAGCTACCTACTAATCCGGAAACCCGCAGTGGCCGTTATATCAGCAAACCGACCTTCGATCACTGCGATTTCATAGCACGTGCGGGTCCAGACTTTCCTAGAGCGAGAACTTCTCACATACGTTTCGACCAATCGATTGAGGCCGGCGGTGGTCGCATGCGAGTTTTCTCCACTGCGAGCGCCAGTGCCGTGCACGCTCCATCTTGCTGTTTTAACGCACGATTGCAACTGTTATTCGGCGGTAAATGGAACAAAACGTACATGGTACAACAGCCCTTTCACATCAAAATGATGTTCCTGTCATAAAATGTGTTAATATGCATTATACAGAGTGATTCTAAAATCATGGGACAAACATTGAGGGGTGGTACAGCTCACTAAAATAAACTATTATTGTATAGGAATATATGGGTGGAAGTGACGCGTTGAGGCACAAACACAAAAATAACACATGAAATGCAACACATTGTTTATTTACAACGTCGCCCCTAAATGCCTTTTTACAGCAATGTTTATAATAATTGCTCAAAATTGCTACCACCGACAGTAATGCAAGCTTGGTAGCGTCGGTGGAGTGATTGGCGAACAGATTCAAATACGCCGGGAATTTCACGCACGCGTGCAGCCGCACGGGATAGTCGAGCGACGAGGTCTTCAATGGAATCAACTAGAGTCTCGTAAATGAGGGCTTTCAAATGTCCCCATAGGAAAAAAAATCTAGACTCGATAAATCTGGCGATCGNAATTTCACGCACGCGTGCAGCCGCACGGGATAGTCGAGCGACGAGGTCTTCAATGGAATAAACTAGAGTCTCGTAAATGAGGGCTTTCAAATGTCCCCATAGGAAAAAAAATCTAGACTCGATAAATCTGGCGATCGTGGTGGCCATCGGACTGGCCCACCACGCTCGCAACGCCTCAATGCGTCACTCCCGTCCATATATTCCTATACAATAATTGTTTGTTTTAGTGAGCTCTACCACCCCTCAATGTTTGTCCCATGATTTTAGAATCATCCTGTAGTTACTTCGTAATGTTACTGGAAAGAGGCGGTATAAAAATAGGCAACAATCATATACAGTATACTAAAGCGCTGTCATTTAATGTATTCATAGCGGTTGAATGGTGCTCTGCCCTCGTAGCATATATTAACATTGGTCCAACTGTGGCTTAATAATAATTTGTGGCAGGTCGGGGTGGTGGACAATCCTACTTCATTAGTTGCCCATTGGTATGTCACATACGTCTTGATTTCGAAAGGAAAACGAGATATAACCCTACTGTATGTGAGACCGGAAAGGAGTTGAAAATATTTATTCTTATCTCAGTATCAAAACTCTGTGAAGTGATTCCTGACACAAAATGAAAAAGAGAAAATAATGCACATTCTATCCTAAATTTTTTAAGTAAGGTACAAGTCCTTTAAAATGTAGATTTTTAACTGAATTTATTAATAAAGTAAATAGCATATACTTGTAAGGAAGCAATCAAATTTTGACAAAAAATATTTCTTGAATTAACATTTCAATAGTGATAATTTGATGCAAAGTATCATCTGCTATCACTAATAAAGTGACGCACTGTTCGACAAGGATGCCTAGTTGGCAGGCAAACAATCTAAACTTCTCAAAGTCTGTAGCTGTATTTCTACAGATCTCCAGAACTGTTCATTCGAGAAAGTTAAAGATAACCAATTTATTGTTCTACTTCAAAACCAATACTCCGTAAGAACTACAAACACTTTTATTTCAGCTCAGAGGTTCAAAGTTTTGCGCCATAGCGGAGTGGACAAATTTGGGCAGGTCTTAACATAGATTATTATTAATTATCTGCTATTTATAAAACCGTAAGCAGTATTTGAAAACCTCCACTAGTAAGCAAGTTCATTTGTATCCGAGACCTAAAGGAACACATAAGCCTTCACAGTTATAAGCCAATTCACACTGCACGTGGTATGTGGCGACCTTTGGTTTCAGTTACGCATCTACTCATAACGCAGTCCCGAAGAATTTTGTTCGCTTTTATTTAAGCAATTTTAAAGTCATTATTATTTTTTTTTGCTTTGATAATTTTGAAATTCTTCTTTTTCATGGTCAGTTAACGGTGCTACTTACACCACTGCAACCACGGGCGCCTGTGGTGGGCAGTCAGGGGCAGCCGCATTACTGGGCTCTTGGACAAATGCTCTGATTCTGCAGACGGCGACGAACCATGTGTACGAACACAAATTTGTGTCACATGCCTGGACTCCTGAGCGATGATGTTTGATGTGGCTGTGCGGTCCGTAATCGTCGTGTGCATCATGTGTCTGTTCTCACGTCCGTTAGTGTTACGGAGCTATCGGCTTCATGCACGTCGCTCAGCCCATCCCTCCTTGACCCACTGGTCCCATAACCGCTTCGCAGTGATTTCATTTCTTTTTCGAACGCGAAAACCATTTTCCTGGTAGGATGATCCAAAACCCCGATAGGCCACGATTCTGCCGGGTTCGAAGGCGAAAACCTGTTCGCATGTTGGTCGTGTTCTTTGACGCGGCATTCTCACTCAGTATGTGCACACAAACGGCGGGTAAATAAAACGCCACTGCCTCTCAACGGCTCCCCGACCTCCACTTATACACCGCTTATCAGTGTCGCCATTGGCGCACGTGCCTCGCCACTCGGCTGGACAACTTATCACGTCATTTCACTACCCTGATCTACGCATTTTCCAATGTGGGGTCCTTCAAGTGCGTCCTTCTTGGTGTTGCAATTTTAATGGCCAGCAGTGTAGTTTTGGTTTGATTCAAGGTCGCAAGGGGTGGGTCAGCTGGTCCGCCTGAAGGCGTCGTTCACTGACGAGTCTGGTAAATGATAGTTTGCAGAGAAAATCCTCAGTTTAAAATGAACATTCGGCAACTTTCCCACGAGAGAAAATCGTTGGTAACCCCGCCGGAAATCGAACGTGGAACTCCTTGGTGGGAGGTCGGTGCGGTATCTGCTCGAAAACCGCGTCGTGAGGAGGGAAGGCGACGCGATGGTGTGGGAAGTTGGACGTGCTGACCCGGCCGCGCGCAAAACCGCGTACAGATTAGTTGCCATGGAGACGAGACTGGTTGTAAACTAATTCCACCGCCCCTCAGCGAACCCTTTCACGCCCTGCAGCACCAGGCAGAGTTCATTCAGCCGACCTCCCTAGACGAACCGTGCAATGCAACGTGCCAGCCCACTGCTGTGTTAACTACCTTGAACAATGTTTGAAATACACGTTTGAAAAGCTGTTTCGTGGTTGGGAAATTTCGAGAGTCCTTTCCGTCTGCGCCTATTGTGTGTGGCATTCCATACATACACCACATAAATACATGAAACGTGGGCGACTGTCTATTGATACACAAACCATTTTCACATTTATAGCTGCCGTTCGTATGTAATTCAAATACGGAGCCTACGTCTAGGTTCAAGTTCCTCGGCAGCAAAAATTGTATCAGTTTATTTGTGATAAATTTGCTCAACTTGTATATACTGTTATACTATATAGCTTTAACAAAAAAAAAAAAAGGCACCCATTGGTTCCCAATCGCACGTTACTTTCAAAGTTTTAACCGTTTCTACACGGTCGAAAAATTAATTCACGCGCAGAAGCAGGCAAATCTCCGTTGAGAAATAAAGTTGTAAGCTACTTCAACACATCTATCTAGCCGAAATGCGAGAAAAATTTCTGCGCTTTTTAAATTTTTCCATATAATGAAAAGAAAATCTCAATATATTTTGGTTTTGATGCTTCATGTCTTCAAAATTCTTTTAAATTCCCTAGCTGTTTGAGTTTTGGTAAGTGGGTTAATATATTATATTCCATTAAATTTAATCTGTAATTTCAAAATGCATTTACGTTTAGGCACGAACATAAAATGCAAGATAACAAAATTCATGCTAACCAACTTTTTTTAAATCAAGTGGAACTACCACTGTATTAATAAGCGAAAATGAAATGTTTACCGTGAAGCGATTTTACTGGCGCTTTGTTGGTTTCAATTGCTTGAAATAAAATTTCCAAACCAATTAAAAATGCTTTAGTCTGTAAAAAAAAATACAACATTTTATCTCTCCAGCTAGGACTTTACACCTCATAATTTTTGTGGCATCAGCTGACAGCAGAAGTTAACTTTGGTTATTCAGTTATCTTGGATGCTACTGGGGAGGAGAAAGAGAGAGGGAGGGAGAAAGAGAGAGAGAGTGTTTCTTTCTCTCTTTCTCTTTCATCCCCCATATTTAGATGGGCCTTCCGACCGAACGAAATGTGCGTTTTTCGTCGAGGACGCACCGAGAAGCATTTTATCTGAGCTTTACATTTTCCGCACGCCGAAACCACTTTCCTCTTCGAGCCTCTCTTCTTTGAGCTCGAAGTGCGACGCAGAGCTTTTCAAATAACGACGTCGTGGATAAAGACCTCCGCGCCGCGAAGTACGAAACGAGATGCTCTTCGCGTATCATCAACGAACGGGAACATAGGTGCGAAGAAACCACCGCCTTCTCAATGGAAATATTATATTTTATATTTCTAAGCTTTAATTTTTTTTCCTGAAGTTCTCGTTGGCCTTCGATAGACGGCGGTGAGAACGGCGTGTTTATTTTCCGGCAGTGAGTGGATCAGTTATTCAAAGAGAGAGAGAGTGAGTTGAGATGAGATGTTATGTCATTATTTTATATTCGTACAAAATGCTGTTCAACTTGTAGACATTACTTGCAAGTATTATTTCCTCGCATAAGTAATTTTAGATTTGATATTTTTCCACACAATGGCATGTAAAAATCACAATTTTAGGGTTTTTGAGACTTAAAACTAATAAAATCTAACTTCCTACCCGACATGAGCTAATTCACTTTGAAATGAGATACCACGAGTAACGCCAAGTAATCTTTAAAATCACGCTAGGATTTTTTTTTTCGTTATTATTAAAAATTGCACAAAATTACAAAGGTACTTCATACTTCCTAACAGTCTATGATTTTCTGTAAAATGAGTTTTGTCAACCATACCTTAAAATTAATTAAGGCATGACCTTTCAAGCACCATCGTTAAATCTTCTGAAAATTATTTCGTATATTTTACTTGTACGTATTTGTGTGAGTAAAGAATACTTATAGGTAATGCCAACAAGTTGAACGGTGTTTCGCACAAGCATAACGTCATGAATTTATAACATTTAAGTCTTGAGCGTTGTTGATGGTGAAATGAGGTGAAGATGGAGCAGCTGAGGAATGCCAGTGTGGGCAGAAATTGGAGCACCCCGAGAAAACTCACCGGCTAACGGTAACTTCCACCACGTTTCCCACATGCTACCCTACCGGTAATCAACCCCGGTTTGAGAGCGTAAAAAGGATAGTAATTAAGTTTTTTATGTTATTTAACAGATCGTATGTTGTGCTCATCTAGTCTGAATTGTTAGAAGTTGCATTATTTCGGAATCTTCGTATTTTATAAGTTACTGATATACTCAGTAAGATTCAGACTGGAAATGACATATAAGCTAAAGATGAAGCAGACAAATTTTCGTCTTTTACGCATAGCATTACGGTTGTTCCTTGGTCACGATATCAAATAATTAGGTGGGTATTTATTTTAAACTCGTTTTACCACGAGATCCTTGCTTTTATGTATATAAAAAATGTTACGTAAATCGGATGTATACTAGTTTTGTCAAAAAGTGACAGGTTTTTGTGCTAACATTTGAAAACATTGATTTAAATTAACTGGGGTCTAACATAAACTCAATCCGTGTCATTTTGATAGCGTTGTTGACAAAGAGCAGGCCAGTGCTGAAGCAGAAGTTGGCACAAGAACTTTGTATCCCATACTCAAGTACGTCTGCGAACGCTCGGCGAATGTTCAAGCACAGGAACGTTGTACCAAACACAGTTCGGTTAACATTACCAGGAATTGTAATTAACAGCGAATAGAATTATTGCCGTGGAACCAATCCGCTATGCGCCTCACTCTGATCCAGATAAGAGGCTCAACAGTGATTCACAGAAATAGATCAGCGGTTCACAGATTAGTTTCGTTATCGGGAGACGGGAAAAGCTAGTTCCAGCGAATTATCACTCCCTCTCTCCCTCTCCCTCTTCCTCCCTGCTACTAATACCCCGTCCTGTCGTGTCTACGAATCGTTAAACAAGCCACGCTAGCTGAGTTTTCTGACAAATGTTCATTTATTGTCTGTAGCCGGTTCACGGTTCGTCAAGCAACGTTTTGAAGGCTCTTGTGATTTTGTCTTTCTGCTCATTATGTATCCTACCGATATATGTAAAAATTAGCATTTCTATGGATTGGGCAACATACGCTTGTATCATGTTGGCAAATATTAGCCTGGTCATAATAACGTAATAAAGAATATAGTCGCTTCCAAAAATGTTAGCAAACAACAATAATCTGATTTTTTGCACTCCCAATCAAAAGTGTGTTATACAAAGAAATATTGTATTAAATGCACAGTAAATAAATACAATTGGAAAGAATCGCAGCATTTTAAAAATTCGAAATAAAAAGTCAGAAATAACATTCTTTAGACTGTACATATAGATTTGGATTATTTTCAAACACTTTCAATTGTTTTATTCAATAGGCATCCTTTAAAAAAGGGCTGGGAAGATTAGGTAAATTTAAAAACAAAGTGACATATTAAAAATAACAACAAAAAACCACGTAGTGCACACACAATGTCTCCAACGAGCTTAAAAAAAATAAACTGGATGCAAATCTGCTTCACTCTGCTTCCCAGGGCAATAGCAGCGCAGAGGAAAACATGTATTTACCTGCTTCATATGGAGTAAGTAAATTGATGAATTTACCCGCTTCGCATGACGTAGAGAAATAAGTGCGGCCCTCTACACTCTGGAAAGCAGAATGGCGCAGAGTTTGGTCTAATCCATTCACTGGAGCTAGTGGCGTTTGGTGTGAATCGGGGACGACTTTGACGTACGGCCTCGCAATGGCCAACCGACTCGCGAAAAATTACTTTTTCACAAAATTTTTGATATCTCTTAAAGTATACGTGGGAATTGTATGCTGTATGGGGAAACAACAGCTTAAATTTTACGTACTTATTTATTGAGAAATTGAATGGTAAAAACGCTTATGAGTATTTTTCTGTTATAGATAGATATATGCTACCGCAGAGTTTTTTTGTCTCTGTTTATTTTACACAATTCTTTACTGCATGATATTGTTCCATCTTTAACGGTTTAGACAGCGTATTGCAAGAGAGCGTGCTGGCGGCAAACTATTTTTCCGACTTGATTCACAATTATCGTAACTGCTTATTCCTTATGTTACTTTACGTAAACAAAATATATACTAAATCCTGGCCAGAGAACATAGTTATGAATTTAAAAAAAAAACACGTAAATCGGATACGTGGTTCTCGAGTGATAGGCGCACTGACAGACAGACAGAGAGACGTTGAGTTTTATAATATGTATAGATAACCGAACAACCACAAACATAACCACACAAAATGTCTGTTAAAACGTGGAAACAAAAATAAAATATTTATTTATTTGATAAACAATAACTTATGATACAACATAGGCGATGCAATTGGTTTGTTAACGTCATCATGAAGTGAACCCAATACACAAGACGCTTCCACCTGTCAAGTCCTGAGGAGTCACATTTCGTCTGGATCTCTTAATCTTCAGGCTGTTTTTAAGAGAAAGGAGTGCCTCAGGTATGTCACTAAAGAACACTTCTCTGCTCTGAACAATGTGTTTCAGACTTAAATTTTAATTTCCAACTGCACCGCTGGCTAGAAGGACCAGAAGTTTTAGTTTGAATCCTTTTATAGTAAGGCAAAAACAGTGCCATAAATTCGTTCAAGATGCCTACTCTACGAATATGTAAGATCTACTAAAGAAGACTCGTTAACTTCAATCGATTTAACATGCAGTATGTGTGCTGGTACACTGACGATGTCGAGTGGCACAATTATCGAATGCAGACAGGTAATCTTCATTTAAAAAAAGGCAGTTTTTTATATAACCAAAGTCAGCATTTATTTTTTATACTAATTCCAGCCATAGCACAGCCTTAGTCAGGGCCGACGTATGATTAAAGATATTCTTTTCCAGATTTGCTTTGTTTTCCTTGTTACATTTTTATGGAATACTTGGAGACAAATAATATTATATAGTTTCGTTTGATTTTTAATATCTTAATTTACGTCATCTGAATTAAATAAAGTGCGCCAATTCTTAATACAAGGATAAATTAAAAATTCGTCGAATTAACTCAATTAAAACACGAGTGTTCACTGAGACCACTGTTGTTTCAACTATGCCAAAAAATTGCCACTTCTTCGTTTTATAATTTAAACACGGTATGATATTAAAATTAATCATTTCCAGTACTCAGCTTTAAATAAAACTAAAAAAGATTGCAACACTTACGAAATATATCAGATGAGAGCACACATGTAAACAATTAAAACTGTATTGACGAAATCTGCCATTATTAATGCACAAAAAATTGTAACTTAACTTTTTTTTATCAACTACCAAGGTGGCTATGACATCGTGAATTTAGTCATAGAATACTATTTATTTTAAGGATTAAGTCATTAAATATAAACATAAGTGGGCAGGGATCAACGTGATCCATCCGATAAAAGCCTAAAATGGGTCACAAATATTAGGATGCAAATACAGTTCCTAACGCGGCTCTA
Source organism: Clitarchus hookeri (assembly GCA_002778355.1). Lineage (NCBI taxonomy): Eukaryota > Metazoa > Arthropoda > Insecta > Phasmatodea > Phasmatidae > Clitarchus > Clitarchus hookeri. The sequence goes on from NQII01003682.1 coordinate 133,828, forward strand.
GATCTACGATGCTATCTCGTCGGTGGCCGAGTTCTCATGCACAAATTATACTTAGTATTTTTAATTGGTTTTTTAAGCTATCGTTGTTATCAAACATTCTGTAACACGGTCGCTGCTTTGCGTCACTGCCCTTGGCCCGTCCGGTGCGAGCGAAGGAGTGCGTGAAGGCCACGCGGTAGTTTGAAGAACAAAGGCGTGCCGCTACGCATGCCACCGCGTGCCGCTGCGATACGCCTGTGTATCTCGCGCGCTCCTGATCTTCGACGAATAGAATTACCAAGGTTATCTACGATAGAATGTTCTGGTTATGTCCGTAACATCTCTCGGCGTGGCTCGGGTTTGAGGAGAACCTTCCAGATCAGGGCGACTGATACTATGTATGCCTCCGAGCCGACGAGTTTATGAGAGTCGGGAGTTTTGGGCGATTGTGCGACCTTAAGCGATAGACGACGAGCCAGAAGAGCAACGAGTGGCGACGGAAAGTGACCAGCGGGAGTAAAATCTGCGACTGGGAACATCGGCGCAGTGAAGAGTGCGACTGGCAGGCGGGACTATTGAACTGGAAGCGTGAGTGTAAGACATTTCAAATGACGGCAAGACTGACTAAACATGTGTCCATGATGAGTGTGAGTTACATGGCAATAGTCAATATAGATACATTGGGAAGGACTTTAATTAGATTTGAGATGGACATTAAATATTGCTCTCCTTGAGAATAACAGTAATTGTGGAGATAGACAGTTTAATGCTGTAAATAATAGCAGTGTGAATGCATTAAAATCGAATTTAGTTAATTTATTTTTATTAAGATCTCCATCCCACATGAACCCGAATACGCCCTTCTGGAATCTTGTGACAATACTATAATATCAATTAGAGGCGAGCTAGTACAAGTGCACTCAAGAAATGCCATGATATTTGAATAAAGAGAAGTGTTATTAAAGGAAGTATGTTAGATATAAGTCACTGTTGCAATCAGTAATATTTATTTATGCGGGGAAGGGTTTCAATTTATATTACAGTTACATAACTGAATAACTAATATTGAGCCTCGACAGTCCCACCTTAGTCTTAGGCAATAGCATCGCAGAATTTGCTGCCAACTGGCTTGTTTACGCTTCTGTGTGTTATGGTGGGTTCAGGCAGGCTTCCTAATTAAGGCCTGACCATGCCATTATAACAAACTGTACATGACTGATGTCATTACAATGTAATAAATACCACAGATGGCAGAAATGTGTGGGCTTTTCGTTACTAAAACTAATGTATGTAATATTTGAGTCATGTAAACACTGACACTGTCAAATTAAATTGTTTATATGATAAAAGCATTCATTTAACCCGAGTACTTTATAACAAATATTGATAGATAAGTCGAGTAACTACAAAATTAATAAAAAATATTAAAATATATATTTTGTTTTGATTTTCTTGTTAACGTGATTGAAACAAAAAAAAAATTTAAAAGTCCATTCTGTTTCCAGAGGTTTTAATATTGCGCTTTTAATAAGACGACGAAAGAAGGCGTACTTTCTCTTGTTTAGTGGCAACAGTACTGCAAGTTTTCCATGGACGATTCACGTTAAATACACACAGTTACCGAAAAGAAAGTACTTTTTTTTTTCAACGGTTGGTGCTGCAGCTATAGAGGTTGCCGTAGTGGTATCTTGCTATGAGTAATGGGTGTTCGCGTTGGGACAGTACGAGAACATTGTCGAGAGACGTGTTTTGCTTAAGTTGTTGTCGCCTTACGTGGTGGAGGTCTAGACGAGAGGCTGTTGGTTCTAACCTCGGCTAAACCATGTCGTGCGTAGAACAACATATGACTATTATTTAATGTTTTTGTACTTAATGTATTTAATGTACGTGACTGGGTTATATGTAATATACAACATGTTACTAAAAATCACCGACAAACTCCGGAAGGTCATTCCTCACAAACATTTAGGAGGAAAATATAATGTTACAAATTGTTTGTCTGCATCGCTTCCCTTTCCCCGACCCACTTGAGTGAGCGAGACAGTGTACCGAGGACATAGTAGTGATGTGAGAAGCAGGCGGCGATTTACAAAGGCAAGCGTGCCACCGCGATAAACCTATAGCGACTCATGCGATCCTGACCTTCAGCGGATGGAATTGAGGATGTTATCTTTAAAATAATGTTCTTGTCAACGCCCTTGCCTCTCTCAGTGAGACTCGTGGTGCGGGGAACCTTCTAAATCGGGCAATGGAAACTACTTAAGCAGCGACAGAAATTCCGAGCCGGCATTGTGCGACCCTTAAGTGCCAGGTGTGCAAAGGAAGCGAAGCGACGAGCCAGCAGGGCGTCGATTGGCGGCGAGAGTGACCAGCAGGGGTGAAGACGGTCGACTTTGAGCATCGGCACAGCTGAGAGAGATACTGAGGGGTGGGACTATTGAACAGGAAGCGTGAGTGTAGGACATTTGGGATGATGGCAATAGACTGATTGCATACGTGTTGTATATAGTGAGTGTGAATTAAATGATCTTAACCAATATAAAGTTATTAATAAGGACTTTAATTATAATTGAGACAGACAATATATATTATAGTCACTGAGAATAACAAGAATAATTACGTAGATAGATAGTTTGATGTTGTAAATAATACCTATGTGAATAAATTAAAAATCAAATTTAGTTTTTTTTTTTGTTAAGACCTCAATTGCATTATAAATCGGATACGCCGTGTGACATCTTGTATATAGTCACGTACATTGAAAATTGTTCAAACTGCGCAGAAGCATGCGTGGATACAAAACACATACAGACAAAACTACAGTATCTAATGAACATTTTCCTTTTCTCACGTTCCTCGAAAATGTGCTCAAGTACCAGTGGCGTGGGGTGAACTGTTGCAAGGTAAACTGGTGCATGCTCACTGCTGTACATTCCCGGTGCACGCAGCAGGAGCCAGTAACCACCGTGCAGCCTAGGGGAAACTGAATGCATCCCGACCACTCACAAGCGAGCAGCAAGGGACCCATTACACGCGTCCTGTGGCGTCAGCTGCCGAACTAACGTTTTAGTGGTGGAAGTGTAAACTAGCAAGCAACAGGGTACAGCACACAGCTAACGTCAACTTACCTTGCAACAGTTCACCACGCGCCACTGTCAAGTGCTGCAGGAGTGCGCAGTGTTAGATAATTGTGT
>NQII01003682.1:152864-173638 GCA_002778355.1 Clitarchus hookeri
TTTTTGTTCGTTTGCGATTACTCTAGTCTATTAATGGTTACTTCACACTTTTCTGATGCCATACTAAAGTTCTAATTCCAGGATATTCCTTCGCCTTGTGCAAACAAAGCTTAACCAGGTATAGACGATTACATCGTAGTGTACTGCATTTTGCGCGCACTCCGTGAAATGATATTTTACATAAGAACTATTTCTTGCTAGATATTACCAACACACCAGTTTTCTCACTGTTTTTATTCATATTAATTATAAATGAACCATTATATTTTACGGATAAAATGTAAGTAAAAGTTGAATTTAACCAAAAATTACGTACTTTTACGTTAACAGAAGTATAAAACGCTTGTAATACATGACATATATAGGAAATAACCAAACACGTCATACATGGGGCGATTTTTCAAAGGTTAGATTTAAAAAATGTGAAGAAACCGCGAAAGGACTATACCAACTGGATAAAGCATTTCAGGATATTTGTGTCAGGCATGGTTTAAGCCCAAAATGGCATCACACTTACTTTATTAAGTTCACGTGAAGAATGAATTTCTACAAAAAAAAACAAAGGAAATTGCTTTCAGTTTATGAAGCCCCTTTTACGGATTAACAAATTCTAGCTGATAATTTATTTTAGTAAGTTTTACATATAATTTTGTTCGCTCAGTCATACTTTCCCTTGGTGCAAGACTGGATTCAAAATCGTTATTACAAATAGCATGGCATTTGTCTTCTTGAACCAATAAAATAAACTCCGAACTAAAGTAAACAAATTGGGTAAGGCTTCAGAAGAAGCTACATACATACAAAAAAAGCTTTTGATTTGACAGGAGGTTCGTAATGACATATGATTTGAGGGCCTCACAGCAATGCCGAACTCGTTAATGTAATACGTGACTTTTACCGAGTTTAAAATGTCTAGCAAGATAAAAAGAAATTGTGAATACTAAATTGAGCCATGTACGCATCGATACTAGAATCGGGCAAGCTACGTACAGATTGAATAGCTTTTAGTTGAACTAGGCGATAGTAAAGACGAATTATGATTCGAAGGCTTCACAACAAAACCGAACTCTTGAATGCTGTGTGCCTGTTACTGAGCGTGGAATTCTAGGAAGGTGGTGTAAAAAAACAAAGTGAACTCTTGGTGAGTACTTACGCATCGATACGTGAGCACCTACGCATCGATACGTGAGTACATACGCAACGATACTAGAACACAGCAGCGTTCTGCATGCCTGCAAATGATACGCAACGGATAATAGCTCAGAAGTTCTGGATACATTTAAACACATGTCTAAAACACACGAGTAAGTTCTCATAAATCATTATCGCAATGAAAATATAACACATTCAATTCGCAGTTTCAGTAATGTACACGCACAGTATGCTCACTTCAACAAGGCCGGTAAAATGTTTACGACACGAATCGTTATATTTATAATTATGGGTGAGACACGCGCGTATGTGCGTAATTGGTTATCATTTGTGAAACATGTTCGTTAATAACAGATCCGGGAGCATGCACGTTTTGGATTGTTCAATGCTAAGAGTCAAAAAGTGGTATTAAGTAATATCGTTATCGGCTATTCTGAAGTTTCTTATTGTGAATAATAATGGAATCAAAATTAATGTCATTATTCTTTTCTTGTGGATATATATGCCTATCGGATCGAATCAAGGCATGTTCTATACTAAACGAGAATAAACTTTTGACAGTTGTACGCCTCCCTCGAAGAGTTATTACCGTGGCCGACAAGTGAATTACGCCCCATAAATTTGATTTGTTACGTGAACGGCCGACCGAAGAACGGATGGGAAAACTTTTCGGTCACTGCGTCGAAAATCTAATAATTCCGCACTGCTGCGTTCAGTTAAAATGTTACTACAGTACAACGTTTATTTTTGCAACCACGGAGGATATTTCATTCTGAGTTTTAAAAAAAATCTTCTGATTTGTTTATCCTTGACAAGTGGTATTTTGGCAAGATATTATACAGTTAAACACTGAACTCGGGTAGAATCTTGTCCCCGGCTTAATTTACAATAAACGATTAATTAACATCACGAAAACTGTTAATGATGGTGTGGGATATTTACGATAAGTGGTTCCAAAACATTTTTTTATATGCCAGCTAAGTTCCGCTTCGTGGACTTAGTGATTGTAGTGGCAAATGTTTCGTAAATATGATTTAACATAAAATTATAATCTTAATAAATTGTACAGTTACTTTAAGAATTTATATAAATTTTTTCCTAGCTACTGTGCGTTGGATAGGTTTTAGTTTCTATGTTCTTCGTCTTCGGTTCACCTAAATCACAAAAAAAAAAAACAGTTTACCTTGTAGTCTACTTGTGGTATATTTGTACTTTCTGAATAAAACCTTTGAATAATCGCCCCATGCATAATATGGCATTATAAGAAACTTTTTTTTCCTTTAAAAAATATGCATATCTCTAGCGTTTATATTAACGTACACTCCATTATCGGTTACTTCACACTTTTTGAAACAAACCTTTGGAAAATCACCCCAGGTTAACATGTCTGCCTGTGTTTTAAACAAATCATGTACAACAAACATTTAATACTGTTATTAATATTAAAGTGTTCTAATTTTGATTAAATAAAAAATTTACTTGTATTTTGTCTCTAATTTATGTTTGACTCGTAATCAATCAGAAATAAAAAAAGGGTGAGAACGGCTCTGCGTTGGCAAAGACTAGTAAGAAATAATTTACAAGTAAAATGTTATTAAGTTGAGCTCTGAAACGCTATTTGTAAAATATATCTCTCTTATTTAAATATTTACATTTCCACGTAGCAATATTAGAAACCTAATTTATTTTTGAATATTGAAAATATTCACTTTTTGGCTGTGTAATCAACGAAACATCCGATGAGTAGGCCGTAGTCTCTTCGCGTGATTACCCCCCCCCCCCCNAAACTTTAGACGGTGCATAAAGTTTTTAAAAAACTTTCTTTTTCTCCGCATTTGAAACGATGCTCAGGTTTCTCAGCAGGGTCGATCGTGATCTATAATTAAAACATGATTTTCATGTTAAAATACTTATTAAATTTGTATTCATAAAAACTGCTATATCCCTTTGTGTTATCAAATAAAGTTAATTCGTGTAGTTTCAACCTACCCAGTTAAGGGACAAAAGTTGTGATAAACGTGTGTTTTACTTACGGAGTTAAAAAATATTTCAACGTGAGTCATTTTTGTTGGCCAATGAAGAGAAGTTATCGAATTGGTGTTCCGTTTGGTTACGTGAGCAAAGACGAGTTTTGGACGTGCAAAATGTGTTTCTAGTCGTGAGCGTAAGTTTGTGCCTTAAAGACCAAGTCTGTTTTTACATCACAACTTTGTAACTTTCCTCTAGGTGTTTGAAGTGCATTCGCGTAACATGCTCAGACGTTTCAGTGAACTGAATATTTTGCCAAAGTCGAAATAAATTTCTCGAAAATGCCGTAACCCAATTAGGTGGGTAAAAAAAAATGAAAATAATGCATTCCGAAAAAAAAGTATGAGGGAAACAAAAGTCGCTTTACTTGTGTGCGTACACGATTGCCACGAGATCGTTGTTAATGGTAGCCATCGTCTTGTAGGCACGCCGGCGGTGCACCAACCAACTGCGCCACGGGAGGTCAGCTGTATAATTAGTATTATGATTCGGGGTTGCATTGAGAGGTCATCTTCGTTCCTTATCACTAAGGCCACCTGTTTTTAGCGGAAATATTCCACGGCTAAATTCCAGACCCAATTCATAGTCTCCTTTTATGTCATTGAAACAAATATCTCCACTTACAGAGGCAGTTCCTGTTGTGTTCTCTGCCAAGAATGAAATAGAGACAGAAAGGGCGGCTGAACTTACTTCGTCCCCCTACAGAGTCGCACTCGAAGAATCCCAAAGAACTAAAAAGCGCGCTGCTAAACCAAGCCTTGGACACCCACGCCCTATAAAACTTAAAGGGATCTGCACAATGGAAGGATCTTGGTTTTCTGATATCTGTGAAACTGCAAGGGACGAGGAAATGATACAGTTTGCGTGGTCGTGCAAAAAGCGGTTTCATGTACAGGCTGAGTACAAAAGAATACCGCAAATTTGAAGGTCTATAATATCAAAACCAAATAACCTACAACCTTGACTGACCAATCAAATGAACCGTGGAACTGTGAAGTTTGTTTACCACATCTTCATAAATGTTCAATGTGACCACCACGAGCGGCCCGAACGACATCTACGCGATAATCAAACTCGTTCCACACTTTTGTTAGCATGCCCGGTGTTACGGTTTTGATGGCGTCCGTAATTCTCGTTTTGAGGTCGACAATGTTAGCCGGCAATGGTGGACGAAACACTTGATCCTTATGTACCCTCATAGAAAAAAAAACGCACGGGGTAAGATCCGGGCTTCTTGGGGGCCAGTGATGAAGAGCCTGGTCACCAGCTGCTCCTCGACCAATCCAGCGTTGCGGCAAGGTCTCGTTCAGGCATCCGCGAACAGCTAGGCGCAAATGGGATGGCGCACCATCCTGCTGGAAAATGATGTCCCCCGCCGCCTCTCTTAACTGAGGGAAAAAACCACTCTGTAAGCATGTCCAAATAAGGGATTCCAGTAACAGTGGGCTCGTGAAAAAAGAAAGGTCCGAAAACAGTGTATTTGGATACAGCACAAAATACGTTCACTTTGGTGGAAGCGCGCTCATGTTCGGAGGTTTCATGTGAAGGCTCCTGATCCCATACCCACACGTTGTGCCGGTTCACCTTACCATTGGCATGGAACGTCGCTTCATCGCTAAAAACCAGCTTAGACATGAAGACAACATCTACCTCGTTCTGGACAAGAACGAACGCGCAGAAATCACGTCTAAGTTCTTTATATCTTTCGGTAAGAGCTTGTACAAGCTGTAACCTGTATGGTTTGTACAGCAATCGCTTTCGCAACACTGTCCATACCATCGATTGAGGGATTTACATTTCCCGGCTAGCTTGTCGAGTTGATTTTCTCGGACTGCGAACGAACGCTTGTTGAATCCGTTGCACATTCTCTTCAGACACACGCGGCCACCCGGAACTTTTGCCTTTGCAAAGTCACCCTGTTTCACGGAACTGACGAAACCAACGTACGATACTCCGCCCATCGGGAGGACGACGTCCGTATTTGCGACGGAATTTACGTTGAACAGTCGTAACCAATTCACATTTAGCAAATTGAATAACACAGAACGCCTTCTGTTGTTTCTTCTCCATCGTGATGCGGACTAACACACAACACACGCTCATAATGCGACGACAGCCGCTCCCAGTGTCATCTCTCGGCACATAAAGGAAACATCAGACCGTCCCCTTCACATTGACGTGTCGAATGCGAGCTCGCTTCCCCCTCACCACCTTAAACCGAGATTTACGAATGCCATCCAAACCGTAACACCGGGCATGCTGACAAGAGCGTGGAACGAGTTTGATTATCGCAAAGATGTCGTTCTGGCCGCTCGTGGTGGTCATATTGAATATTTACGAATGTACGGTAAACAAACTTCACGGTTCCAAGGTTCATTTGACTGGTCAAGCAAGGTTGTAGATTGTTTGGTTTTGATATTTTAGACTTTCAAGGTTATTCTTTTATACTCATCCTGTATATTGTGATGGCGTGAAAAAGGGAAATAAAAGATTTTTGTGCAACACTTTAATGTAAAGTTCATTTTTTTAAATATTTTTCGTCAATTCCTTTATTACGGAGGGTTATCATTATTAAGAACCAAACATTTATTATAGCTCCAGTATGTTACTAGTACTAAGTGTTTGAACTGAAAAGTTCAAGTCAAAGAAATTTGACGCTATTTTGCTGCAGTTTCTCTTGATTGTAACCAATTTTTTTAAGTAGACAATACATGTTTATTATTTGAATTGTGCAATTTATCAATTGAGAGCATTTTAATGTAAATATAATACATATTAAAAGTGATCCATTGTTGAAACTTACATGGTACTCACATTGAGCCCGATACCTATAAATTTACCACTTGCACGTTTTTAAATTTTTTCTGAAAAATGTAACGAATTTATAAATACATTAAGGACGCAAAATATAAGGATTATATTATATGTATGTACACTAATTTTTTCAATGATGTTGGTGCATCATTTATCAATAAGCTACTACACAAAATACTTACCAGGTCCATTGATGGCGCTTTTGCCTGTTATGAGTGTAATGTTGAAAATGTTTTTCTAACGTGTTAAATAAAAAATAAAAAAAATTTCGTGCGGTGCACAAATAGAGTGCGCTAACTTCACATTTACATTTCTTTCTAAATTTGTTTACGCTGTGCTCAAAATGTGGCAGAATAATACGTGGAAGGTAGCCTGGAAGCATTTTTAAATAGGGATAGACTACAGAGGTAATGAATACGTTAACATTGAAATACTTAATACTTCGTAACAGGTTCAGTGGAAGCAAATAACGAGTACTAGCGAGGTTTAGCAGGTTGAAGATGCATTTTTAATGCTGTAATAAAGATTTTGGTTGATCAGCTGCAATGGCGTATGAACTCGCCACGTTTAAAAATTAATATCCAATTAATATGACTCGTATACACAAGAGGGGCTGTATGTCTCCCGAATGGCTAGCACGCCCTATCCTGCACTAAACATCTGGCATAAATTCATCTCGATACACTGCTAATTGCTTTCAATTCCCAATAATTGTTAAATCAACCAATCTGATTTTTTTCTGATGGGAAATTGTAGCTTTCGGTAATAAACAGTTGCTACTAATTAAATCAAGGGAAAATGAGAGCATCAAGATTATTAATTATCAGCACTTTTTTTTCAGGGGAGAGGAATGCTCTGTTTTCCCCTGCACAGAGTTGCGTTTAGATGGAAAACAAATTGCCAATTTCAAAGTTGCGTCGCCTTGGGCATAGTTACTGACATGGTGCATCAGTTCTTTGTCGGTATTCAGGAACTCAATGTCACGTACGACACAAAACATGAGTATAAAACAGTAGATCAGCCCTAAGGCATTTCGAAAGTTATATCGAAATTTCTCCGTTGGAAAGGGCAGACTGACAGTGATAAATTTTAACTGATTAAAGATCGCTTGAAATATATTAGTTTTATTAAATACTGGTTTTCATGCCAGCATCCCTTTGGCTTGGCTTAGCAAGAGACAGCTTATCGCATTTGTGCTGACGCAATAACCGTGCGGATGTTATTTATTATTAGCACAGATGCGGACGTAATTAACAATAATTGAGTTTTGTCATGCTCTGTCTTAATATAAATCTACTTCCAAACTAGGAGAAGTAATAAATGTTGATCACAGTTTCTCTGTATGGTGCAATCGATTTATGCCGATAAGCTAATCGAGGTGCTGAGATACTAAATTACATAGTATTGAATCTAGAACAGTCCGCATGTATCCATGGCTTACCTCGTGGCCCGAATCTAACACCCTACCCTCCTCCGGCTTGAGGGTTAGCGAGTACTTCACGCCTTAATTGCCATAAGTTGTGGATCCAACTACCAGCGCGTCTGCATATCTCAAGGTCCGGAACGATCTTTCGAAATTCTGCATTTAATATTTTGAAACTGAACGACTATTAAACAGGCAACTTTATGAGATGTTGCTGGGAGCAAGCACATGCAAGATTCGTCAGCACACGACAAGAAAAGGCATTTGTCTTAACTTCGCCATGTAAAAATAAGACGTGAATAAATAAATAAATAAACAGTACAATTCAAACCATGGGTGCTTTTTTTGCCCTAGCAACCAAAAACAGACTCAGACACGTGCATGAATGTGCATATTAAATTACTAGTGTAAATAGTTGAAATAATCATTTGGTTTTGTTTTTAAAGTAAGCCAACTTACTTAGAAGCTGACAACTGCATAATATAATTTTGTAAGGAGGAATTTGGCGCCATTTTCACGCGTTATTCGCTTGATCGTTATAAACAAACATTTCCTCGGTGAGCAGATAGTTACTCCAAGTGCTGGGAAGGTAATGTTATTTTGTTTGCCTGACGTTTCCAAATAGGACATTACTGCACGTTGTTAGTGGGTTGGGCCCATCACTGTTGTCGCTCTCGCGAGACAGCTGTGTCTGTTATTGCTCTTAAGAGCGCTGCATAATCTGATGCTGAGCTGCATGGAGAGGGGGTTGTGGGGTCACTTCACTCTACACCTGCAGTGACAAACCTCGGCTCTAATACTTCAGAATTTAACTCTCAATATATTATGTTGTTTCATTTTTGTTTACTGAACCAATATAAATAATTAAATATTTATATGACTGTGACATTCCAAGCAAGATATATATATATATATATGTACACACACATTTAACGACGCCGTGGTAAATATACACGGACTCAAACATTTGTATTAGAAGTCTCAGTAAATGCAGACATGTCTATTAAAATTATCTTTAAATAAAATACATTTCTTCTCAGTTCGCATTTGTACGGCACAGGCAAACTTTTATAGTCACAAAATGTAGTGTTGACGTAAAAAGTTTGTGGTTAAGATTTTTTTTTTAATTTTCAAAATATGTAAATTTTAGTACATTATTTTTCCGTGGCGCAGTTTGTATACTCGTTAGTCAGTTGCTTCCAGTTCCTGAAACTTTCGGGTTTTTTTTTGGTAGGGTTTCTGACGCTTGGGGGCTGAAGGACGTCTGCTTTTGGTACTCCTATTATTTCTTCCGATTTCATTCATTCACTGGTCCACCCTCTTCTCATAAAGTCCATCTAAGTCCACTTCTTCAGGACAGAATTCTTTAGTCAGTCTTACGGATAAAGCATTTTCAACGCATTGATTTCAAACTAAACGTAGCAAATCTGGGAACAAATCACGTGAAAAATGAGCTGAGTTTATTTTTTTTTTCAGAACGGCTCAAATATATCCAAAATATGAAACATTAAGACCATTCTCACCCGTGTGATTTTTTTTAACCCCAGTCCTAGAGAAAAACTTCCCGTTCATACACCGTTAAACCATACAGTTGTTATAAAAGGCATGTTTTTATTTTAACAACAACCTGATCTGCATAAATCATCTGTAACAACGTATTTTAATTCATGGTACTTCCTAATTACCGGCCATTTATATATTTTTTTTTAATTATTAAAGCAGGTAATTTTCCTATGATTGCCATATTCATTAACACATTTAAGTTTCTTGGTGTTCTGAAACTTTCGGTGCTGTTAAAAGTGTCTGATAGTCTTGTGGGTAAAATTAATGTAATTTGCATAGTGGAAACGCCCTATTTGAATAACCCACCCTGTACTTGCATAACGATTGCGAATGTCGGAATTATCACGTGCCGGTTTTTGAAATGACTACAGCGCCTGTCGGAATACTCATCGGAATAGATTTAACGGTCCGTTGCAACCTGGTTTGGAAGTAATTTAATTACAATTCACTATCAGTGCAGTCAGTCACCCAAGCGGCCCGACAGCTCGGTTTGCCGCCACCCCAGCGGGACTGCCAATCCCTAAAACATGAACCATCGATACGCGAGCCAAGCAAAATACAAAAGCAGCGAGTGTTAACATTCATTTTCTAAAAATTTTTGCTATAGCAATTTAAGCACAGGGTTACGAATTTGAAGAAGTGGCTGTAGCAATACCTTCATTGAATACAAATCAGTCCTTATGGAAAATTTTATGTATCGATTTCGTAGTAAATTGAGCGAGTTTAAAATTTGATATTTGAAAAATAAAATCACTACCATTAATTGTACACAGTTCAACGTGGACATGGCGAACGAACTCTATAAAGTTGTTTAATATAGTAACATACTAATGAAATTACATTCTTACATTTTACAACCATTACTTCAAACATCAAAAAGAAGCAAAAGCCACTTGCAACAATCAGTATAACTTCAAACTACATAAACATAACAAAAAAATTAAATAAAAAAATGCATTGAAAAAAAATTTGTTCGTTACGACTATTTATAATGCAGATTTTTCAAGAACGTTGTAGGCTAGCGGTAAATGTCAAGGGTTATCTTTTTTTTAATCGTGTTTGAATCTCGCTTTGTTAAAAAAATATTTGAACGTTTTTAATTGTCCGCATACCGGAAATTGAAAATTTTCATCCGTATTCCCTTCTTATAAATCATCAATGCAGAAAAACTAACTGAAGAATTGACTGACAGGAGCCATGTATTCGCGGAAAGATTTTCTTTAAAATGCATGTAGAGGCTTCGGGCTTGACGGCTATTGGCTGCTAGATCTCGGCTTCTGGCATCTGCAGTGTGTGTCGAAACTTCCGAAGTGATAGGGATAATGGGGTGGCTGAAGCACAGAAGCCGAGATAAGCTACTATGGAAAGGCCGTTGAGTGTAGGGATTTTGGGGGCTCCTAACAACGAGGTCTTCGAGAGCCGATGAGGGTGAGGTGAGGCGAGATAGAGCAGCGCCGGAACGAAGGGGAGGGCTAAACGGGAGATCCCCGAGAAAACTCGCCGACCAGCGGCATCGTCCGGCACGGTTCCCACGTGCGGAAGCCCGGGAGCGAACCCGCCGGGAACCGAAACCGATTCGCCTAGGTGGGAGGCGAGCAGTCTAACCACTACACCACCACGGCCCCCTTGGAAATGAAAAGTGTATACATTTGTGTAGTGAAGTTTTGAACATTCTGATTCGGCGTAGCACTCTGAAGTCAAGTTGGGAGCTCTGGGAAAAGGGAGTAAACGGGTGGAACGCTTCAGAAATGTCTCCGGAATATCTCCTTTATTTCAGCGAACGGCATTCCTTCCCACGCACAGTGGGAGGCGTGCCATTGAAGCTATACGCAGAGAGAATATGGCATCTCTCGAAAATTCTTCGAAATGTTTTCGCCGGCAACGCGAGCATGAAGCGAAACTCCGAAGAGAAACTCCGAAGAGAGACATATTTAATCTCACTTCATATCCACGCGAGCCCGCGGAGGGACATGGGGAGGCGAAAATATTTGTTGTAATTTTTACGTAATGTTAAATATTCCCTGTGGTGAAAAAAAAAACGTTTTTCGTATTAAAAAATTATTACCTCAGAGAAACGTGGCTTGAAATTTTTTTGGTTTATTTCGTTCGAGATTCGTGGAAGTTGTGAAAAGTGGTCAATACGCGTACGTCTGCACCTAAACCCTAACTATCGCGATGAAAACCGAGACACTCATCGGTGTATAGGTATTTATTTAGTGCAGGAGATGTTTATTTTCATTTTAATGGATAAATAATGTTTCCTCTTTAAAGCAAGTACTTTGAACGCACTGCGTCTTCTGCATGGCGTGACAAAGTAAACTTATGTACGAAATTTTAACACACACACACATCGACGGGCGACACGTATTCAAACCCGGAACCTACTGGTCCACATGCAACGTTATAACGACCTCAGCACTGGCCGTTATCGAAGAGAGCAGGGGTTAGATTAAAAACTGCAAGATGATTCTCGACTTTTCGACGGGGAAAACAGTGTCTTTTTTGAAATAAGTATATTTTTACACGTGTGTAAATAATAAAAAAAATTTTGCGTTCCTTGCATTAGTTATCAGTAGGGGCAGTAATATTTCGCGAAAAGATTTCGAGACAGGATACAGTCCAAGGCACTGTAGGGTCGTCCAGCTTCTTTGATTGGCTAAAAAAATGTTCTGGTCCGTGTTAACCGTTTGCGCACGAACCACGAAGGTTCGGTGTCGGAGTTACTTAGTCCTGAGTGGTTTTGTCAAAGACGGACACGGCACCAGCAGCCAGTGGAGGTATAACAACGGCTGAGGTGTGTATATAGTATTGAAGTCTACTGTGTCCTTCGATTTTTACGCGAAAAGTCACTGGCCCTAGTTATCAGACATGAACGCTGCAGCAAATGTGTAGAATGTACAGTGCCAACAAGCAGGGGAAAAATCTCGGGAAGACATCGAGAAACTCATTTCAAAAGTGGAGCTGTTATTTAGATAAAATGTGTTATTTGATTAATATCGAAATTGCCGTCCTAAGATAGCAGAAGGTCAGGTCGATATAATATCGACCGTAACTTAACTGGAACAACACTCAGTTGTGAGTAATCGGTACCTGTGGTTCCGTGCACTATGCGAAAAGCCAATTAATTGCATGTGTTCGCGGGCAGCGCGCCCATTTTGCGTAATCGTGGGTGTTGTGCGTATATCCGTGTAGATATACGACGACGGACATATCAGGCCGGCAACTGTGTGCGTGTATGCGTGTGGAAGAAAAGTGTTATTAATTTTAATGCAATTGGGGAAATCATGGAGTTGCTAGGAAGGGCGAAGAAACAGGAACGTGAAACTCCAAGCAATGTAAATGCCTTCATTATCGAAGGGTCTTGATTATGTAGCACAGGAAGGCTCCACGAAAGTAAACAACTGGTCGTCTAAAAGAATAATAGTATACTAACATGTCTCTATCTCTTGGCATTTTCCGTGTATATGAAAATATAGAACTCTTAACATTTAATATTACTTAATTTTAATGCAATTAAGATAAACAAAAAATTGTATTAAAATTAAGTAATAATAGTATTGTGAATTATATTTAGTATTTCCAGCTGAACCAATATAAAAAAAACTATAAAAGTTTTTATAGTTGCACAACAACATAATAAATAAAGATTTCTTAATCAATCAAACTGTATTCGCAGTTTATTCACACTTTTTAAATCAAACATTAAAACAATCAGTATGTATAATGTGCTTGATTGTTTCCCTAATATGTCTCGTTTCTCAAGCTTTCAANCATTTCTTAATCAATCAAACTGTATTCGCAGTTTATTCACACTTTTTAATCAAACATTAAAACAATCAGTATGTATAATGTGCTTGATTGTTTCCCTAATATGTCTCGTTTCTCAAGCTTTCAATACTCCTGTAACATAAAAGTAACTACTTTATTTTCGATTGAATTGAACATGTACTTATATTTTATTTACTAATTATGATGTTTCATTTATAATTAATACGAAGAAAAACCCAGAGGAATAGGTGTATTGATAATGCCTAGTAAGAAACGGACCTCATGCAAATTGTTATTATACTGAGTGCGCACGAACGCGGTGCGTTGGCCCTTCGTTGTAACGTTCCGCATTCTGTTGAACTTTGTTTACGTGAAAAGGAGGAACAACCAGAAAGTGTAAGTTTAGCAGGGCTTCAGAAAAGTTGGAAGTAACCATGAATGTACTATAGAATGCGTTAATCGCTGTTTCTCTTTTGAACAGTGTGCAAGAAACTTTGACTCGCCTCCAATTCGCAGATATCTCCGCGGGGCAGATGAACGAGACGAGAGTAAAAGTTGCACTCCAAGTCTGAATCAGTGATATCAATGAGTGAAATAACATTCTCTGAAAGTCAGTTGATAAGCTACTGCCGGCGGCGAATCAAGCATATTTACTGGGGAAAAGTTATTTACAGAAGTGTAGTTCTTAACATTCAGTGGGAATCACAAATATATCGGTGAAATTCTGCCACCATATTAATTAGTTATCTGGCGCTGATTATCAGTTGCTCAATTTTCACTGTTTTCACTGATTTGGCTCAATTCTTACTGTTTCAAGTTTAGAGTGTAAGGTAAAGTGTTGCTCTCCCTGTAATTAGTTCCAATTGGTGGTATTCTGCTGCGAACAATTAGCCCTATATTTTAAAATAATTTTAACAAAACCGCCCTGATCGTTGCATGTGATAGTAAAGGAGTCAAGTCGACGTATTGATTAGGCCGACACTTTAACTCGGGACCCTTGGAAGAACCAACTATATTATGACTGCCAAGTTTATGAAACAAGTCTAAAATATTTAACAAGATTCATAATCTTTAAACTTTTTTATTATAAACATGCGACTTAACGCCAAGTTAAACACAATATTAACAAAAATGCATCCATTCCTTATAATAATTTCTATTTTATTTTCTCACAAGTTGAGCGAAATATTATTTCAAAAATTTCTGAGGTTGAACAATTTTCACGTAAAGGGAATTTTCAGTAGGTAAAACTTTGTTCGTTTCACCGTGTTCGTTACTTAATTTATATAACTCATCTAAATAATTTTTGTATAGTTAGTTGTGCTAGTGATGTATAGTTATGGTAATTTTAAAGAAAAAAAGAAATCGAATACGTTATAGAGGAAAACTGAATAGGCAGTTTAATATTACTATAATCTCTGTGAATGTGTGGCTGGAAAATTTAGTCTATAATCGGCGTAGTAAAATGATACAAAATATTTTTCTGAATATTGAACAGTAAAAATTAGGTTTTTTTTTTTTAGTTTCATTCATGGTGTTTAGCTCATGTTTCAACACTTTCATCCCGTACATAATTATTTAACCAGTTCCCCACCGAACATTTGTAGGAACACACACGAAGACGCCAGCTTTCACCAGGGGCCAAAGTGTTCGTTATTTGGAGCATAACATGAAATAACTGTGAGCAAATATCCATTCAGGGTAACGTAACAGATTCTCTTAAACCTCACCGAGCAGGATGGCGTAGGGGTTACTTGCTGTACTCGAATTCGGGAGGACGCATATTCTACCATGACACCTTGCAGACCAACTCAAGGGCTGTCAACTTAATAGTCATGGGAATAAATAAACATTCAATGTGCAATTTTAACCGCCGCACACTTTAACCTCATCCTACTTTACAAGATGTTTATTGTTTTACATATTTCATACCCTCAACCTTTACAGTTCTCAGAAGTTTGCAGAACAAGGAAAGAACCTAATTGTCTCATTCGATATAAAAAATTTCCTTCATATCAATAATTAAGGATATCTCAGTTATGTGGGAGTAATCTCCAAATGTTGATTGACCAAACAGAAGACTGGGTCTATGAACATGTTCATTCGGGTATTCGGGAAATACAGTTCGAATCCCGGCCCGGCTTTCCGTGGTTTCCCGAAACCACACCAGGTGCATGCTGGGATGGGTCCTTAACAAAGGCAATGGCCGTTTTCTTCCCATTCCTTCCCCAATCCACCTTAACAGATAAACGTCCTCCGTCTCTAATGACCTCGCTGTCGACGAGACGAACAGCCCAGCTACCTACCTATAGGCTATTCACGGGAAAGTGCGCGCTTTTCAAAGTCCTCTCATTTGGAAAAGTAGCCAACAAATATAATTTATTTCAGCCTTAGACGTCAACTTCCGAGCCCGGTGGAATATATGCACTGTGTTTATTACTTACATGGCAATATTTATTTACAAATATTGTTAAAGTATACGAAATTGCTGAAAGGAAAAATAAACTAGGGCCTCGAACGTGCTCACTTTACCGTGAACAGCATATACCTGTTGGTCGCGTTCTCGAGTAAGCATGATGCAATCCGACGAGGCAATAAAAACGTGATCTTCTGTGCCGCACGCGGACAGAACGTTGCCCTGATGTAATGATGCTGAGATCACGTCTTCCTTTTTTTTTTTCTGTATGATCACTATAACATCATGTCTTTTTGTTCTAACAGTTCATTCCTGGTGCGTACATTTTTATGGTAATTAATGTAATTATATTTCTGGCACTTTTTATGGGTAATTTTCATTTAAAACTGCGCTGATTTGAAAATAGTTAAAGTGTCTCAGATTTATACTACGTTTCGATCAGCATTTTCAATTCGCAGGTTCTTCACACTTTTCAAAACCAAATCTTTGAAAAACACGCCATGCATGACGTCCTTGGTAGGTTTCTAAATATGTCCTATACCATAAGCATTTTATACTTACGTTAACATAACAATACCATATTTTGGTTAAATTGGACATTTACTTATCTATACTTTATTTATAAATTACAATATTTCAATAGTAACCAGTATGAATGAAAACAGAGAGAAAATAGATTTGTTGGTAATGCCTAGTAAGAAATATTTCTTACGCAAATTATTATTACACTGAAAGCGCACTAATGCGGTGCGTTTGCCTCTGGTCTAAGCTTTTTTTGCACGAGGTGGAGGGATGTTGGAAGCAGAACTTTAGTAGGACTTCAGAAAAGTTGTCATTAACCGTGAACGGACTACACTGAAGAGCCAAAAAAACTGGTACACCTGCCTAATATCGTGTAGGGCCCCCTGAGCACGAAGAAGTGCCGCAAGACGACGTGGCACGGACTCGACTAACGTCTGAAGGTATGCAGGAGGCAATTCACACCATGAATCCTGCAGGGCAGTCCACAAATCAAATCTGCGCCAATTTGAGAAAGGGTTGCGTGTCTGTCACGTTTAATGATTCTCGTATGTCGTCGTTTGCCCCGTTATTTCACGATATTTTTCCGGCCGCAGCGATGTCGAAGATGTGATGTTTTACCGGATTCCCGATATTCACGGTACACTCGTGAAATGGTCGTACGCGAACATCCAAATGTTATCGCTACCTCGGAGATGCTATGTCCCATCTCTCGTGCGCCGACTATAACACCACGTTCAAACTCACTTAAATCTTGATAACCTGCCATTGTAGCAGCAGTAACCGATCTAGCTGCCGACCGCATCGCGTTACTCCGATTGGTTCCATACCTCTGTTATTTGCATACGCACGCCTATACCAGTTTTCTTCGGCTCTTCAGTGTAGTGTGATGGCTTGTTGCAGGTTGGTACGACCGGAAGGCGGTCGGCGAGTTCACTTCGCTGGTGGACTGCGGCCTGGTCGCGGCCATGGGGCCGCCTGGCGGGGGCAGGAACCCCGTCACGCCGCGACTGCTGCGGCACTTCCACCACCTCGCCTTCACCGAGCTCGAGCACGACAGCAAGGTACAAGTCCGCCATTAACCAAGTGCTTTCCAAGTCAACGTTCACAAAACGACACTGCCCCTGCCGGCACATATTTCAACGGGCAAGCTGACTGGCATGCGCCCAGATCAAGTTGGCTACGACGGAGGAAATGTAGTTCCGTGCCTTAACGTTAAATCAAAAATGTTACGCAAACATGTGTGAATACTGAAATGACTTATTTCGTTTGATATATATTTTTATTCAAATAAATGTAAGAAATAGTACATTTATCAAACATTTGCTCTTTCTAATAATTTCACAGCTTCATTTGGACGAGGCATGAATAAAGTAATCAACACCCATGGCAATGTTAATTTGACGTATGGTGGAAGAATAAATATAAGTAGATTTCTTAAGCAGGGATATTAAATGTGCTCAATTTACTGTGAACAGACTAATATAGTTTATTCGCAGTATTCACATATTTCGAAAGAAACTTTTGAAAAAAAAAAACATGCGTGGCCTGTATGTTTGTTTCCTTAATACGTCATATATCACAAGCGTTTTATTTTTATGTTAACATAATAAAATCTAATTTTTCGTTCAATTGAACTTTTGCTTATATTTGATACAATATTTAATTTGTAATCAATACGAGAAATAGGAAGAAGGAAAATAAGTATGTTGGTAACAACGCCTAGTGAGAAGTAGTTCTCATGAAAACTACTCTTGAACTGAGTGCGCGCAAATTCAGTGGCTCGTCCCTTAAGTGTAATTTTCTTGACTTAGTTAAGCTGTGTTTACATGATACGGAGGAATATCCTGAAAGCAGAGCTTATGCAGGACTTCAGAAAAGTTATAAGTATTCTTGAATGTACTATAGATCGCGCCGCGCCACAGAGTAGACAAGTTCACAGAGACGTAAAAAAATGCGTAAATGTAAGGAATAGAGACTTTTTTGAAGGAAACATAGCAGACCCGCCAATTTTATATAAATGACTTTTGCACGCCTTACCTGTTTCATATTTAGGACTGTGTAATTATAAAATAAGCAGAACATCGAAAATACAATAGATCATATACGAGCAGTTCGGCCACTTTGTTTACGTCGGACGCCACGATGTTTAGTCCTGTAATGCTGTAGTAACGTAAATAAATGCCAATCGGCCGTCACCTTAATTGGCTGTGGATGTGTAGAAGTTGCAGTTTAGATGCGAGATTGTGCGGTTCGTGGCGAGTGGTGTGTGTTGCTGTGTGCGCCAGTTGTGATGTCCGAATCCGACTGTGCGAAGGCTTGTGATTTAAGCATGGAGGGTGCAAGTACGGGTGCTTCTGTGCGTAACAGTCGTCTATGTGGCGGGTGTTACTTGGAAGTTTTAGTAGATCATGGTGTTTTGTGGAGTGAGGTAAAGTTCAAGTCATGCACAACGGTAGTTGAATTGGCCGAGGACAGTGGAATTGTACCCGCCTCCTACCTATGTGAGTTAATACATATACTTCCGGTATGTTTTACCGTTACTTTAAAACCCTAAAATCCTAGATTAGAATCAAATCGTAGGTTTGATTAAAACCCTACAATCCTAGGTTATATAAACACCCTATAATCCTAGGTTAAATTAAAACCCTACAATCCTAGGTTAGATTAAAAATGTAGAATAGTGATTCACTCATCGTGGTGTTAGATTAAGTTAGGTTAGGTGGGCACATATTCCGAAATTGGGTGGACAAATGTTAAATTGAGGTGTTTTTGTATTTTTTTGGGATGTATTTTTAGTGATTTTTACCCCACAATTTCGTTGATCTTCATAGCTCTCCCTCTGTCGTTTTTTGTGGTTTGTAAGAATATAACGTTAATGATGCTAGTAAATTTGTGTTCTTTGTAATTACTAGAGTCGAAACATACTACTTTTCTGGATTTTTTTGGGGGGGGGGGAGCTGCTATTCTTTACATTTACCAAAAAGTGGAATTTCACGATATATTTGTGTTGTGGTGGAGTTCTTGGGAGCTCGTATACCTTTACGGCAGCCTGGGAATTTGTATGCCAAAGTCCCGTGGGTGGCCTTCAGAGGTCACCCTTCCAAGTAGTGACTGTGCCCGACACTGTTGAACAACGTCGAACAACAGACCACCGAATTGGTCAGTGCGGTATGGTCGTTGGCAATACGCAGAGACGAAATGGCGTGGCGACCCCTTTGATGTGGGCGTTCCCATTTGCTCATTGGCTGCGCAGGGCTCTGGGAACGAGCCTCGTGTCTGATTGGCTACGGCGTGCTGGGGAAGATTCCCATTGGCTGGTCTGCCGGCTGGCAGGTGTGATACCCGGCGTTGATTGTCGAACGCCGTCCAAAAAAAAATCACGAGACCATCTTCACCCATGAGGTCTCATGATATTTTTGTGGAGGAGAATTTATTCAGCACTTTGCCAACCGAGCCTCGCCACATATTGATTCATGACGTGACTCGCAACATGCTTTGAGGAATATTTCGTAGCTCCCATCATGGTTCAGCATTGTTCGCGACATAATTCGAGGGATGTTACATAGCTCGCGTATTGGTTTGCGACATGACTTGCGAAGCACTTCTCGCATTTCCCGACACTCGCTGTTCGATTTGCTGTGTGATCGCGGATTTCTGCTAAGTCTCTACGAGGTTTTGCGACGTCCTGCGTGAAGAGGTTAGGAATGAGAATAGGTATTACGCGACTTGTTTTGAAACTGGACGTCATTGTCTGTTGGCACGGATGATTGGTGTGGTCAGTTGGTCTTGCTGGTTGGTCTCGTTCATTGCTGTGAACAGTTTGGCAGGAGTTTGTGTCGGCAGGAGTCTCTCTTAAGGTAGTGTCAGTCTCGGGCGGAGCCAGTCTTGGGTGGAGTTATATGTTCCTCGAATTTAATAGTTCCTTCGATTTTTGCTATTTTTCTCTATTTTTATGATTGGGGAAGGGGTGTGGTGAGCGGAGTGAGGGGTTGATGTAGAGGGGTGAGGACGTGGTAGGTTCAGGATGTATCGTTTGGGGGGGGGGGGCATGTCTGCTAATCCAGCCGATCCGCTGGACCTGGCTCGTAGCCTCGGACCCGCTTGTTCCTTCGAGGACTTTTCGGCTCTTGCATCGAAGAGCCTCGAGTCCACTTTGCTCATTTTTCCTTTTTTTTTTAATTCTTTGGTGAAAAAAGTGGTTCTTGGGTAAAATTATTCATTTATTAAGTTTTTTTTGGGGTGAAACTGGTTATTTTGTCGATAACATGACCATCCCAGGCCGCCGGCCACAACCTCCACCTCTGGCATCATGGCTCTTGGCTCATGGGACCGCGGTGACTAAGCAGTTAGCCTGCTCGCTTCCCACCAAGGCGAACCGAATTCAATCCCCGACCGGGTCACTCGCGGAATTTCGCATATGGGAATCGTGCCGGTCGATGCCGCTGGTTGGTGGGGATCTCCCGTTTCCCCGCCCTTTCATTCCAGCGCTGCTCCATACTAACCTCAATAGCCCTCATCGGCTCTCAAGACCTCGCTGTTAAGAGCCGCCCAAATCTCTTCGCTCACTCGTTGCTCCTGGCTCCTGATACCTGCGCCCGTGCCTACTTTTCACTACTATTGCTGGCACTCCATCGTGCAATAGGCACATGACCTGTCATATTGCCAGTGGCTTCATCCTCAAGAAAATGAGGCAGAGAGTGTGGCAGGAATTCCAGATGCATATGGCCGTTAATGTGTCCTGGCAGAACAAATGGTCCGAATATGTGGTCACCAGTAATCCCTGCCCAAACATGGATGCTAAACCGTTGCTTATGAGACGATTCAACAGTCCCATGGAGATTTGCTGTGACGATTGTGTAGGTTGATGATGCCATCTCTAAAGTAAATAAGTTCAAATGAGAAAATAATCTTCGCCGCTGGAGGGAGGGAAACAATGCGCCACTACTGGCGCTGTATACACCAAACTGGTAACTTCGGTCTCTACTACACCGCTGTTAAATACCGCGCTGCGTGACTTACGGTTTTTTGGCAGGTGATATGCACGCGCGGAGAAGCTCTCGCCTGACCTTCCTCGGCCGCTGTCACTGC
>NQII01003682.1:182849-200210 GCA_002778355.1 Clitarchus hookeri
ATTACATTGTGGAGGAAGTGCGCACGGCTGTGTGGCTGATGACATGATGAACTGCAGCGGCCGGCCGTCAAAATGGACCGTCCGTTGCCTGGCCTGCTAATACCATAGGGATATGGCGTGTCCCTGGGACTGCTCCGTCACTTTTAAGGTAATACCCATCTGGGTACTTTATACGCACTTTGGGTGCGGGTGTTGTGCGATTTAATCTGAGATGTGCACATACTTGCCATTAAATTTCTGCGTAATGTTTTTGGGTGATGTTGAGCGCACGAAGGAAATGTAAAGGTACTGTTGTACACGGCACTGTTGAACATGTACAAACTAGTACTTTGTAGAGAGTTACACTAAAAACTAACCGACTTTGTGGCCGTGACAGTATAAATCTATAAACGCGCGAAGTAAATGTTAGTGTAAAATCTGTGTTGAGCAAATACGAGTAGAGAGAACTGGAAGGTTCTGTGCAGCCTGTTGGGAAATTTAATTATTATAAATTGTTCTATATTTTAACTGTATTTGAATTTTTAAATTACTGCAGTAAATTTGAATAACCAGAGTGACCAGGATTATTATTTTTGATATTGTGGTTGCCGGTGGTTTTATGTATTTGCCTTGTATTTTCTATAATTGAAGTCTTTGAGTAGAACCACTTATTATAGTTATATATGCTTCAGATGGGTAGTGAAAGGGATAAATATTTCGAAGTTGTCATTTTGGTCTGGTGTGTTTAATCTTCTATATATAAAATATGTTTATATATTTTATATTATGCATTTTGGAATTTAATCAAGCTCTGTGGTAAATTATTGTCGGATGTTCCCTTAAGGTAGATATTTTAAGGGAATCCTGGTCACTCGAGTTAAATGGATATTTTACTGGACATTTAAAAAGGTTTAAGCATATGGTTTTGTAATATGCGAAATTAATTCATCTTATGACTAGTTTGATAGTATATTGCATGCCTAGTGAGGCAATTAATGTCGAAGAAAGATGCAGATTTCTTGCCTGCTTTATTGGTGCTTTTTATGTTGGCTACATAACATAACAGCAGTAAATGGTTGAAGCAAGTTCTTTCTTGAGTTGGTCATTTAAACTATTTATTTTCTACTACATGCCATTTCTCTGTCTTGCAAAAAAAATACTTGACTCGCACCATTTTTATGGGTCAGGAGAACACACCAAATTCGCGCGGCCTCACTCTAATAATATTTTGCACGAGAACTATTTGTTACTGGGCATTACCAACACACCTATTTTCTCCTTTTTTTAATTCATATTAATTATAAATGAAATATTATAATTTCCAGAAGAAAATTTAAGTAAAAATTTAATTCAAACAAAAGTAAAATAATTTTATGTTAAAATTTGTATGAAACGCTTGTGATACGTGTTTGGAAAACAACCAAACCTGTTATAAATGCGGTATTTTTTTCAAAGGTTTGTTTCAAAAAGTGTGTATGAAACCACGTATCTCTCATCTTTAGTCAATGGCCCTCGCCTATGCACCTGGCCGCAGGTGCGCATCTTCGGCACGATCCTGCGCTCGTGGCTGGCGAGGAACGAGGCGCTGGCGCCGCTGCAAGACGCCATGGTGCAGGCGACGCTTGGCGTCTACGACACCATCAGGAGCGAGCTGCTGCCGACGCCCGCCAAGATACACTACACCTTCAACCTGCGCGACCTCTCCAAGGTGTTCCAGGGTGTGCTCATGGCGCCTCCGGAGTCCATACAGGTCAGCACCCCCTACCCCCACCCAACCCCCTCACTCCTCGTCCCGCTTAAGTCGATAATACACGACACCTGCTGCCCCACTTGGACGAGTTTCTAAAGACTCTTCACGAAAAAGTGAGCACTTCTGCAACCAACCTTTGAAAAAAGTCACTGCTCCTGCCTGCACATATATTAACGGGCACACTGAGTGGCATGCGTCCAGTAAAGTTAGCGATGATGGAAGGAAAGTAGTTCCATATCTTAACGTCGAATAAAAAAATGTTAGGTAACAATTTGTGATCACTTAAATTATTTCTTTCGCTTCCTGTTTTTTTTTGTGCAGTGCAACGAAGTGTAAAAATGAACAGATTTGTAAAATATTTCCTTTCCTAATAATTTCACAGTTCTACTTGACCGACGCATGAATAAAGTGGTGAGGCACATGGCAATGTTAATTTCGCATGAGGCGGAAGAATACGCAACGTGCATACAAGTAGATCCCATGCAGGGCTTTCAAAAGTGCTCATTTTACTGTGAACCGTCTATACAAGGCCTGGTACACAAGCCGGTATGCCAGTCCCTGTATGAGCTGCCATGGAAGATTCATATTACACGGCAGCTGTTCGCGTGATGGCATTTGACACTCTCGGGGGGTGCACGGCGTATGGTTATTAGTAAATGTGAACCCCATTTGTAGAACCGCTACCAGTCAGTAACTGGCGTAAGCCTATAAAAAACTAGCTGGCACATCTTAATATTCCTAAATTAATGTTGACCTTTACATAATTTTTTTGCTAACTAGTGTAGTTTCATTCATTTTCTTGAAAATGGTGTGAAGTTACGAGAGTNACTTATTATAGTTATATATGCTTCAGATGGGTAGTGAAAGGGATAAATATTTCGAAGTTGTCATTTTGGTCTGGTGTGTTTAATCTTCTATATATAAAATATGTTTATATATTTTATATTATGCATTTTGGAATTTAATCAAGCTCTGTGGTAAATTATTGTCGGATGTTCCCTTAAGGTAGATATTTTAAGGGAATNCATTTTGGAATTTAATCAAGCTCTGTGGTAAATTATTGTCGGATGTTCCCTTAAGGTAGATATTTTAAGGGAATCCTGGTCACTCGAGTTAAATGGATATTTTACTGGACATTTAAAAAGGTTTAAGCATATGGTTTTGTAATATGCGAAATTAATTCATCTTATGACTAGTTTGATAGTATATTGCATGCCTAGTGAGGCAATTAATGTCGAAGAAAGATGCAGATTTCTTGCCTGCTTTATTGGTGNTTGATAGTATATTGCATGCCTAGTGAGGCAATTAATGTCGAAGAAAGATGCAGATTTCTTGCCTGCTTTATTGGTGCTTTTTATGTTGGCTACATAACATAACAGCAGTAAATGGTTGAAGCAAGTTCTTTCTTGAGTTGGTCATTTAAACTATTTATTTTCTACTACATGCCATTTCTCTGTCTTGCAAAAAAAATACTTGACTCGCACCATTTTTATGGGTCAGGAGAACACACCAAATTCGCGCGGCCTCACTCTAATAATATTTTGCACGAGAACTATTTGTTACTGGGCATTACCAACACACCTATTTTCTCCTTTTTTTAATTCATATTAATTATAAATGAAATATTATAATTTCCAGAAGAAAATTTAAGTAAAAATTTAATTCAAACAAAAGTAAAATAATTTTATGTTAAAATTTGTATGAAACGCTTGTGATACGTGTTTGGAAAACAACCAAACCTGTTATAAATGCGGTATTTTTTTCAAAGGTTTGTTTCAAAAAGTGTGTAAGAAACCACGTATCTCTCATCTTTAGTCAATGGCCCTCGCCTATGCACCTGGCCGCAGGTGCGCATCTTCGGCACGATCCTGCGCTCGTGGCTGGCGAGGAACGAGGCGCTGGCGCCGCTGCAAGACGCCATGGTGCAGGCGACGCTTGGCGTCTACGACACCATCAGGAGCGAGCTGCTGCCGACGCCCGCCAAGATACACTACACCTTCAACCTGCGCGACCTCTCCAAGGTGTTCCAGGGTGTGCTCATGGCGCCTCCGGAGTCCATACAGGTCAGCACCCCCTACCCCCACCCAACCCCCTCACTCCTCGTCCCGCTTAAGTCGATAATACACGACACCTGCTGCCCCACTTGGACGAGTTTCTAAAGACTCTTCACGAAAAAGTGAGCACTTCTGCAACCAACCTTTGAAAAAAGTCACTGCTCCTGCCTGCACATATATTAACGGGCACACTGAGTGGCATGCGTCCAGTAAAGTTAGCGATGATGGAAGGAAAGTAGTTCCATATCTTAACGTCGAATAAAAAAATGTTAGGTAACAATTTGTGATGACTTAAATTATTTCTTTCGCTTCCTGTTTTTTTTTGTGCAGTGCAACGAAGTGTAAAAATGAACAGATTTGTAAAATATTTCCTTTCCTAATAATTTCACAGTTCTACTTGACCGACGCATGAATAAAGTGGTGAGGCACATGGCAATGTTAATTTCGCATGAGGCGGAAGAATACGCAACGTGCATACAAGTAGATCCCATGCAGGGCTTTCAAAAGTGCTCATTTTACTGTGAACCGTCTATACAAGGCCTGGTACACAAGCCGGTATGCCAGTCCCTGTATGAGCTGCCATGGAAGATTCATATTACACGACAGCTGTTCGCGTGATGGCATTTGACACTCTCGGGGGGTGCACGGCGTATGGTTATTAGTAAATGTGAACCCCATTTGTAGAACCGCTACCAGTCAGTAACTGGCGTAAGCCTATAAAAAACTAGCTGGCACATCTTAATATTCCTAAATTAATGTTGACCTTTACATAATTTTTTTGCTAACTAGTGTAGTTTCATTCATTTTCTTGAAAATGGTGTGAAGTTACGAGAGTACGAAAGTGTTATTATTAGTTTTGACGAAAATTCTTAACCGTTTGCAAAAAGTAGTTTTTTCTCTACGTACCAAGTATTTTATACTCATGTAATATTTTATGGTAAAATTAAAGTGTTCAATGGAGTTTCGAACTTACGCCTCATATGTCACGTTACTCATGAGCGCCGTGACTTCAGCGCTGCAGTATCAGTTCATATAGGCCGTTCAAGGGTAAGTGAGCACTTTCTGAAGCAGTCTCATCTTCCGTAATAACCGATAAATAAATTTCATTCTGGCCTCTGACTTTTGGTTTTGATTACGATGAAGTGCATATACCGTGCTTATTACTCACGCGGCAGTATTTTCATTAACTGGTGGCGGAAGCATATATATTGACTAAAAGAAAAAAAGTAACTAGGGTTTCGAAAGTGCTCACTTTACCATCAACCCATTACCTATGGATACTAAATACGGGATGTTTACATAACCGTTCAAATTAATTTTCTCATTAGTGTATGTTAAGGTTTAAGTGTTTAGGACTGTTTTAAACCAAAATTAAAAGTTGTAATCGGCAATATTTTTCGTCTTTGTCCAATTTAAAATGTATTTCAAATAGTTTCAACCACACGGATGTATAATAAAGTCGTAGGCGTCGTTTTTAGTTGCTTCATCAACTGGTTTAAATTAGTAGCCACTGTGAGAGCCCTGCGCTCTGAAACTGCGATGTTATTGGACAGGTACTAAAGCCGGTGTGGAACCTGCCACGAAAAATAGGACGTGAAATCTAGCCGTACAAGGCGGCAGATGCCATGACGGGTGCTATACTGGTCGGTATAACGGCCGCTATGGCAGACCTTGCACAAGCCTTTACGGTATCTGGTACCGTGTGATATTGTCTTGCCGTATTCCGTTCCCTGCACTGAAGCGGCCATATTCAATCCCGAGCTGTAAGATAAATAACATTAATTAAGTTCTTTAGTGTCAATACAACCATTGTACCTTAAAATCTTGATTCGCATAAATTTCACAATTTTGTTTTAACGCAAAGTTTGGTTTCAGATTAAATGTTTCTCCGAGTAGCTGGAGTGATTTGTAACTGTTTAATTGGAAACAAACTCTTAATGTACCTGCAGTAAGATTTTAATTTCCGCCTATTTAACCTTGAATTGTATTTCAAAAGTTAAAATAAAATTAACAGACGTACGAACTGCAAAATATAATTAAAGAAATATTGCTTATCACACTGTTATATCACAAACAATTATTTTGAACAATATTCTAACGTGTTTAATTTGTTCAATTTTGATATTCGCAAGAAAAATTTATATAAATGTAAAATTCCTATATCTTTTTTATTGATTTTTGAAGTTGTTTTTCCCCATTGGCATACTTTTACGGGCTATTATTTCATATCGCAACTGTAGAAGATTGAATACGCCGACAATGTAGAAAATAGTTTTGCTCTCTCGAACTCGCTCGAGAGCCCGCGAAGGTGAAGGTGATGTGGAGACGGAGCAGCAACGCATCGCCAAAGCAAGAGAAGAGAAATACGCGCACCTCGAGGAGACTAGTCATCCACGTTTCCCTTGAGCGGGTATCCGGCGTGGTCTCGCCTGGAATAGAACCGGTACCGCTTTGCTGGGAGGTCAGTGAACTAGAGACGTGACTTCCGGTGCCAGTAACGAAGGAAGTCGGCAGCGTCTCTGTGGCTATCTGTGGACCGGCTACTATTTCTACTGCTGCCTTTAAGCTGTTCGCGGATATTTCAATACAATTTTACGTGCACGTTGACAGGTGTGCGGCCAATTAGAATTGGTAGTGACCGAAAGAAAGTAGTTCCATGTCTTAAAGTTGAATTAAAAGTGTTAGGTAGAAATCTGTGAGTACATAAATTATTTCTTTTGTTTTCGGTTTTTTTGTAATTCATATGCGTAAGAATTAGCAGATTTGTAAAATATTTACGTTCATAATAATAACACGACAGTTTCAATTGGCTGGCGCATGATTAAAGTGATGAGTCTCCACGGCAACGTCAACGTTACCTGTGGTGGAAGGATATACAAGTTGATCTTTAGTAGCGCTTTCAAAAGTGCTCCGTTTACCGTGAACAACCTTCATCAAGGTGGTAACAATATTGATAATTACTGAAGACGCGGAAAATTTTCCGATTCATCTGAGGACAAGCTAAACTGCATTCACGTGTACATATGCGCTTGAGTTTCCATTGTACCATAGTTTGTTAGACACGCCTCGAACGACTTTCAGCCAATAACGAACCTGTAAGGAAAATAAGAACTGAGTCCCATGCTACCTGGGCTGGGGTTAAACTGGAGCAAACAGCCAATGAACTACTAACTGATGCTCAAATGCATACAGGATTGTGGAGTCTAGCTTGTTGCGAATTTCCGGGTCTCTAATAATTACTGTTGTAATATTCCTCTCTATCTGGTAATGTATTCATATACTGGTGGAGACTGACTAGGTTCACTCTGCAATGATACATGCAGGTTCCTCGTAATGTAATAGGAACTTTGGACTGAAACCTAAAAAAAAATAAGGGGGCCGTGGTGGTGTAGTGGTTAGACTACTCACTTACCGCCTACGCAAACAAGGTTCTATTCCCGACGGGGTTGCTCCTGGATTTTTGCAGGTGGGAATCGTGCCGGACGATGCTGCCGCTCACGCGAAAGAACGTCAGATATCTCTGGGAATGGGAATTGCTATCCATGTGGGTTTATTCCCACGTGAATATCCCGGCCTGTGCAACAAGCCGGAATCGATCCCCGCGAGAAACACACATTAATAGCTCGTTGCCAGAAACGTTCGGTTTGTATTCATGAAATTTTTTCAGCACAAACTCATTACAGGATCGTCACATTGCACAATGGCGGTATCGCTTGGATGAAACCGTTGTTATCGCCTCTGTTTTCGACCGCACAAACCGATCAGATTTTTCTTCTCAGTTGTTACCCGTTATAAAGTAATAACGTCAGTCAAACCGTCACAGCTCGGGAAAGTTGGCAAAGCTTTTGTCTGTGTTGTATCCGGCCGAAAATTCAAACACCAACTGGAAATATAAATCGTGGCGTAAAAGTATATTAACGCCAAATATTTCAAGGATTTAACGCCTTTAGCGTCTCCGGTTGAATCCAAAGGCTGATCGAGAGCGGGAATAAGTAGTAAAGTATCCTAAATTATCTATATACTACACATACCGGGATCGATAGTGAAGCCTCGTTTGATGTAGAACCCTAGCTACCTCGAACACAAGAGGTCACCGTTTATAAACTCTTTCCAGGAAACCAATCCATATGAATCATAATGAAAATGAAGTAATTCCGGTGGTCAATTTAAAGATTAAAATTTTTANTCCAGGAAACCAATCCATATGAATCATAATGAAAATGAAGTAATTCCGGTGGTCAATTTAAAGATTAAAATTTTTAAAAAGGCGTGAATCCTTAGAAACAATTTACGTAATTTGATATTAGCATTACGGTTCTATACTCCAGTTAGTAGTTACGATAAAATATGTGATTTTACGGTTGTGATATTTTTCTTTCAAATGTTAAATTCGAAAGTATTAAATTAACGGGAACCAACATTAAAAAAATATTTNTTAAATTAACGGGAACCAACATTAAAAAAATATTTTCCATGTGTGTGCGCTTTGATTTGACTTTCATCACAATGCAACAGTTCGTAAAATTTATTTCTCTCTTTCCAAACAACGTGTCGTAGGCTGTAGTTAGGCCAGCAATGGTAAAATGAATTGTGTGGTCCATGCGTTTAAAGCACAAAGGCATAATGGAACAGTAGTATAATAAATGTTGTTGAATTGAAAAAATTTGGCCAATTGTAAATGCGCTGGTAGAAATTTTTGTTCAATAAATTAAATGATCCCACGCCGTTAGAAAGTTATGTTAACAGATTACTACAGCTTTGTCATAAAAAAATTGATTCCTACCAGGAATGGTTAACAATATGTATATACATTTATTTATTTATTTATTTATTGATATCATTAATCACCACTCCATCAACTTAAACAGTTCGGTACAAGCTGTTATATTCGTGAAAACATAGTAATATAGTAAACTTTTTTCCGACCTAAAAGCTGGTTTTTAGTTCGTAGCCGAGGCGCAGTGTTTCATATACGTAGGGGGTACAGAGAATGTAGCGCGGCTGGCTAGTGCGGGGAAAGCCGAGCGAAAGTATAGGTCTTATAAATGTTTCAGCTTAATTTCACAAGATCGCTTTCAAACAAAAACGCTTTGGACCTTTCCAAAGAAACAACCATGCTACCAAAGAGCGAGTAGGAGTTCATTAAAAAGTGTTTGGGTCTTAGTTATTTTGTTTTCTCGTTGAATTTATGAGTCTTAGTTTACACGCAATTAGCAAGGTATTTAGAATTTTACAAAACCATTTTGTACAAATGTGGCTCGGACAAATATGGACAAAGCGTTTTTCGTTTCAAGGCGATATCTTGAAAGGTGCCCGACACGCATCTTATGTAATTTAACTCGTAAAACCCTATATTTTCACTAAACCAGTCCCGCACTAGGAAACTGCGTTCAGTGTAATATACCGCCCACGCGCGTAGCACTGAAGTTAACTCCAGTCTCGCTAAAAAAAAAAAAACTGTAAACTGAAGGAAGGCGTGAAGAGAAGTGGGCGTGTGCCAAGAATCTCCCTCGTACTCCGAGTGGAGTGAAGAGATATGGGTGGTTCCTGACAACGAGGCCTTGACAGCCGATCTGCACTTGGTAATGTGTGTTCTCGGCCGGCAGCTATGATCACAACTTGGCGCACATGCTGTAGTTTCGCAAAGTGGCGAAGAGTATCTGGGAGGAATGCCGTGAGAAAAATTACGTTAAAAGGTAAGCGAGCAATGAAGAGAGAGGAAAAATTAAAAGTGAAAAAGAAAGGGAATTATCGAGATAAAGGGTAAAATGAGCCTGAATAAAAAAAAAATGAGAGGGTAAGACCACAATAGCATATAAGTGATATTTCGCGAAAATATTTCGAGAAAAGATACAGTCCAAAGCACTGTAGGGTCGTCCAGCTTCTTTGATTGGCTAAAAAATGTTCTGGCTCGTGTTAACCGTTTGCGCACGAATCACGAAGGTTCAGTGTTGGAGTTACTTAGTCCTGACCGGTTTGGTCAAAGACGGACACGTCACCAGCAGTCAATGGAGGTATAACAACAGCTGAGGTGTCTATATAGTATTGAAGTCTACTGTGTGCTCAGATTTTTACGCGAAAAGTCGCTGGCCCTACATATAAGTGATCAGTGAAATATGCGTTACTGGTTGAAAGATTTGTCCAAGTTAGGTCACAAAGACTGTTGCATATGTTTGCANGTGATCAGTGAAATATGCGTTACTGGTTGAAAGATTTGTCCAAGTTAGGTCACAAAGACTGTTGCATATGTTTGCATCTTTCTAGACTCTTATTGTGAACTAAATAAGGCACACGAATTATTTAATGAAGTGCATCATCGTCTCTAAAATTTGCAAGTGTAGCTATGTTTTTATGAGAAACGCAGTTACGTCCCTGGGGTTGATGGGTGCCGGCTCTACGAAACGTCTCAACCCTGTCGCTGAAGAAACGATGTGGACGTAATCGGCATAATTCACCAATGTTTAAGCTACACTTGTATTCTCCAAAACTAATATATCGGGAATGGTTGTTTGGAAATAAGGGAGCCAACGATAATAGACGAGAATAATTTTCAATGTCATTTCCACCTTACTCACTACCCCCTTCTTCAATACACCGGTATGTAAAATAGGATATCTGTGTGCTTATATTTAGTTCTCCTTCGATGAATTGTAGGAAACATTTATTGGTGAATGTTTATTTTTATCTATTTATTTCAAGCCTCCGTATGATATAGTGGAAAACACATTATAAGACATAGGATTCGTCAAAAAAATATATGTTAAGAACTGTACAAAATATTACCTACTAGCCTAACTAAGATAACTAAAGATTATTGCTAATAGTACGCTACATAGTTCAGTCAGTACACTTGGTTGATATTTACTTAGAATGTAAAGCTTTATTGTTAATATATTCAGCAAGGATGTTTAAAGTTTTTTATTCTTGCTCTACTTAGGACATTGCTGGAAATATCAAATAACATTAGCAGGTATTGGTGTAACTGAATTTATTAAAGTGAGATTTCCATGATATTATGTAGCGTGGCANATCAAATAACATTAGCAGGTATTGGTGTAACTGAATTTATTAAAGTGAGATTTCCATGATATTATGTAGCGTGGCACCAGATGTGCATTCAGTGTTTATAGTCAACGTGTGTGATTATATGTTTCTGACGACAAAGGCACAATCATTGATCGACAGATGGTTAACCGACAATCTAATAAAACAATTTTAAAATANATCAAATAACATTAGCAGGTATTGGTGTAACTAAATTTATTAAAGTGAGATTTCCATGATATTATGTAGCGTGGCGCCAGATGTGCATTCAGTGTTTATAGTCAACGTGTGTGATTTGATGTTTCTGACGACAAAGGCACAATCATTGATCGACAGATGGTTAACCGACAATCTAATAAAACAATTTTAAAATAAAACTTTTAGTGTTAAAGAGAATACATTTCTGAAATTTTGTGTGATAGAGGAATTCTTATAAATTTCGAGATATAATTTTTTAATGATGTCTTGAAATCCTTACCAACTCTTTTCAAGTCCCGTGCATTAAATCGAGTTTATCACAAAGGATACCGCTGAACTATTGTAACCACAATGAAAGGTGGTTATAATTCACATTAAATATAGGTCAAATAAAAATGTTGGGGATGTGTCAAGCCTACTTTGCAGGGGTTAATATTTAAAGACAATTTACTTAGCGGCCACTAAACACGTGTTGCAGCAAATAAAGTGTTTATAGAGTTCAAGGATTATGAAAGGTGGAGGTTTACCACACCTTGGGGCAGCGGTGGCGTAGTGGCCAGGGCGCTCGCCTCCCACCACGGCCATCCGGGTTCGATCCCCGGCGGGTTCACTCCCGGATCTTCGCATGTGGGAATCGTGCTAGACGATGCCGCTTTCCGGCGGGTTTTCTCGGGGTACTCCCGTTTCCCCCCGCCCCTGCATTCCAGCGCCGCTCCATTCTAGGGTTTCATTTCTGTCATGCTCGTGGATTACGGTCACCTACGGGTCCCAGCTGGAAATACCGTCACTCGGAGGGTGTTGCCTCGCCCTGGGTGCACTCCCCACACGACGTTATTATTATACCACACCTTCCAGTTAGACACGCCGTACCACTTGCGCTATCCTCCGTGTATTGAGCGCCTCTCTCGTTTGCTGATGCTCGAAGAGCGTCGGAATGTGGTGGCAGGCGTACCACCGTGGCGCGTGTGTGACCGTGTTCTGTACGTAGCGCACGTGATGTCTATCACCATTTAATTCATTTACGTCACGCTGGTTGATGATCGCCAGGGAAGATGCTTGGACGAGCACGCAGTAAACTCTATTTTAACGATCGGTTCAGAAGTGGTTGTCAAAGTACCTCAATAATTACAAACCGCTGTATTTTCCACAGGGATAAAATTTGATAAATATCTGACAGCAAGAGCTTATTCCTAGTCGAAAATGGTTGGAAGAATGTTTTTGGTGGGTTGGCTGTCTGTGAAGCTTACAAACGTAGGTCAGGTTCATTGACAACAACTAGTTTTATTTAACTGTCGATGAATGACGGTTAACCCCGTTTCTTTTACCAATTTTTGTTTGCTAAAACTTTTGTGGCCAAGTTCATCGTAACAGTAAACATTTATTTCCAAAAAGAAGAAAAATTTTAAGATGAAGCCGTTTATCTCCTGGAAGTAAGTATTTTGTCAGCATAACATGGTCAAGTTTTCCGAAATTTAAGATAAAATATTTACCGAAATGCTTTTTCGTTTGTCCGCGCACCAAGCAGCTCAAAGACCTCTTAAAATCTACAGTTAATTTTGTTTCTTCAATATGCCCTTGAAATGTATTGCTAATAATATTTTTATCGTGAAATTATAGGCGTTTACATTCCGTGATATATTAATCTAAATTTCCCCGATAATAGTTTGAATCGGCACAGGCGATACCTGTGAATCGTCAACTGAAAACCCACAAAACACGCACAAAAAATTTTCCAATNCGAATAATATTTTTATCGTGAAATTATAGGCGTTTACATTCCGTGATATATTAATCTAAATTTCCCCGATAATAGTGTGAATCGGCACAGGCGATACCTGTGAATCGTCAACTGAAAACCCACAAAACACGCACAAAAATATTTTCCATTCAAGTTACATTGTCGTCAGTGTAAAATGATTTTAATTGCTTCCCTTTTTTATTCTCACCGCCGAACGCCGAAAAGGCTTTTTTTTTTCTACCACGCGACCGCGAACGTTGAAGAAGGAAATCGCACGCGACGTTACTCGCGGAAATCGACATTGAACCGCTGAAGTGACACGCCTTTTCATACTCGTACAACGCGTGTTTGGAAAAAAAAAATCCCCACGCAAATATGTTTCGCGCCATTTCCGCGCCTTCCCGACCCACGAGTTTAGCAAAAATATTTGTTCCCCCGGTGACAGAACCGTGGTGACACAATTCATTCCATTCACAGTTACTTCTAACTTTCCTGAAGCCATGCTAAAGTTCTACTTCCAGGATATTCCTCCGCCTCACGCTAACAAACCTCAACGAAAGCTAGAAAATTACCCCGAAGGGACAACGCACCGCATCGTGTGCACTCAGTTACATAATATTTTGCATGGGAACTATTTCTTACTGGGCATTACCGACACACCTATTTTCTCATTGTTTTAATTCATGTTAATCATAAATGAGTTACTATAATTTACATATTGAAATGAATAAAAGTTCAATGAAACCAAAAATAATAAGGTACTTTTATTTTAACAGAAGTGTAAAACGTTTGTGACACATGAAATATTTAGGAAAGAACCCAACAAGTCATGCATGAGGTAATTTTTCAGAGGTTTTGTTCAAAAAGTGTGAAAAAACCGTGAATAGACTATAGCGTTTCCCTTCCAGCTGAAATGTCACAGAGCGTCACATTTAACAGAGCGTATATTTACCATTTTCGCCCTTCTCGTTTACACGTCCACTGCTTCCTGCAAATAATTGCATTCCCTTTAAACTTATTTTTCTTTCAAATTTTACTGTAGAATTAGCGTGGATATCCCTTACATCACTGCAATCTATCAGCACATTAAATGCATGACTAATTAAAAACTTCTACAGAAACTTTCAAATTTGTTTGAAAAATCAAATGTAAGTTTCACATTTTATAAGAATATATATATTTTACAAAACTATGAAATATTTAGATTATATATTACTTTTCAAAAATAAATAAATTATTATAATATATTTTATTTTTTAAGATTTAGACATACTTCTTTGTTAAATGCTTCAGAAAGCACGATGTGCAAATAAAACCGTCAAACAGGACAATAAAAATAATCCTATGTAAGAAAAAATGTCTACTAATTTTATAACTATATTTAAGAACGTTATAAATCAGCCTATGTAGTGAATTTATAATTGATCCTTTGTAAATGTATGTGTTCAGCACAAACGTTTTCTTAAGTAGAAGGAAATTAATTATTCTGGTAGCCCTGTTTTATAACGGTTTTTTACATCGAAATGGAAATCAGTATTTTATTAAAGAGCGATAAGAAGAACACTGTTCTTATTTACTTTAACACTGAGCGAAGTACGTTGTTAGTTAAATATATTGTAGTGTTATAAAATACACACATTCTTCTCTCACTCAGAACTTGAAAATATGTATTCCTCTAACGATTTTAAAGGCTTCTAGAGTGGGTTTTGGTAAAAACTGTATTACCTGTTTTTATGTAACGTAAACATACTGTACATGACCAAACATTCTGACATCACCATTAGTACCAACTGCAAAACAGGGTTTCCGACGAAATTACAGAATTAGTTATGTGTGTTTATTTCTACAAAAAGTGAAACATTACACATGTTATATGCTGTTCGCGGGTTATCGGGTACTTCTGAAGGTTTTGCTTAGTATATATTTTTCTGCCGGTGTTGTCGGTCAAGTGCAGCTGTTGGGAAAGTAAATGTGTTCCTATTATGACAGTCCCTACTCTCAGTGCATAAAAACAATAATATAGCAAAATAAATAATTTCTGTGTTTATGAATTAAAACCATTCGTTTCTATTACACCAGTAAGACAAAGAACTGTATTTCTATATCGTAGATGATTTTATCGGAGGTGTACTCTTAAATGTGACATTAAAATTTTTTTTCAAACATTAATTTCAAAGCGAACCAATTACAGAAACAGTATTTCGGAGGCTGCCAACGTAACGCTATTTTTACACTGCGGTTCGTGAAAAAGTACAGTAAAATCAACGAATCTATAATAGTGAAATTGCTACAGACTTTCCGCAAAGGAAATGGTACGGTCATAGTTTAGAGATCAGTATTTAGGTATACGCTTCACGAACGAAAACGCTGTGCGCCATTTGAATGCCTTGGACGTAGAGGCGATACTGTAGCCAGCGGCACCCTTAGTGCTTCAGCGATCGAAGTCGCACTCACACAAGTCTCCTGCTGAACAGAGTCCTTTAGTTTCCAATTGGTACGTCTACACTGGCGAGCATAAACATTCTCTAAACCGCACGTGCACTGAAGAGCCAAATAAAAACTGATATAGGCGTGCGTATGCCAGTAACGGAGGTATGGAACCAATCAGAGTAACGCGATGCGGTCGGCAGCTAGATCGGTTACTGATGCTACAACGGCGGGTTATCAATATTTAAGTGAGTTTGAACGTGGTGTTATAGTCGGCGCACGAGAGATGGGACATAGCATCTCCGAGGTAGCGATAACATATGGATGTTCGCGTACGACCATTTCACGAGTGTACCGTGAATATCGGGAATCCGATAAAACATCACATCTTCGACATCGCCGCGGCCGGAAAAGTATCGTAATAGAACGGGACAAACGACGACTGACGAGAATCATTAAACGTGACAGACGTGCAACCCTCTCTCAAATTGGCGCAGATTGGATTTGTGGACTGCCCTGCAGGATTCATGGTGTGAATTGCCTCCTGCATACCTTCAGACAGTATTCGAGTCCATGCCACGTCGTCTTGTGGCACTTCTGCGTGTTCGGGGGGCCCTACACGATATTAGGCAGGTGTACCAGATTTTTTGGCTCTACAGTGTATGACTGCAGTAAGAGAAGTTAACTAAAAATTGACTAAGAAAGCACTTAATTAAATCGTAACTTTCAGAAAGCTTGGGACTCAGTCCTTGAACGACACCAAGTTTCCTGTATCCTGCCTCATCACATTGAAGTAACCGGTGTTAAAGGTAACAAGTAACAAATTAAAGTCAAAAAGTAACAGACAATTAAAAAAAAATTGCAAGTTTAGAAATACATCAAATTTTATTCAATATTTTGTAGTACCCCACTCTTACTTCGCGTAGCCTGACTTAAGACGTGCAATTCGTACTAACGTCAGCGAATTTTCCTCGTTTATTTGCGGTATCGAAACGGATAAGCGGATTGTATGCGGTTGTCGAAGGAAAAAAATGTGACAGTGCATTAAACTGAGTGTTGCTGTTTTCTTAAAATTACACGTAATCTAAAACATAACTAATCGTGGTGTTTAAATTGAATTAAAATACGATTTTGTGGTTTGTAACGGGGAAAACTGAAGTGGCCCAAGAAAACGCAACGTTCGATGAATACTAAATTTAATTACAGTTTAACTATGTTCCATTCCTGGTTACTTCACACTTTTCTGAGGCCCTGCTAAAGATCTACTTCCAATATATTCCTCCGCCTCG
This sequence comes from Clitarchus hookeri, assembly GCA_002778355.1. Classification (NCBI taxonomy): domain Eukaryota; kingdom Metazoa; phylum Arthropoda; class Insecta; order Phasmatodea; family Phasmatidae; genus Clitarchus; species Clitarchus hookeri. The sequence continues at coordinate 199,329 of NQII01003682.1, forward strand.
TGCAAACTAAACTTATCTAAGTCTGAAAATATTACACCAAAAGGACTACGCACCGAATTCGTGCGCACTCAGTAGTAACGATGTTTTGCAAGAGAACTATTTCTTCCTAAACGCTACCAACACACATATTTTCTCACTGTTTCTATTCAGATTTATTACGAATGAAATATTATAATTTATAAATAAAACACAGATAAAATTTCAATTTAATGAAAGATAAGTTACTTTCATGTTAACGGAGGTATAATACGCTTGTGATACATGAAATATTAAGGAAATTACTAAACACAGCATACATGGTGTGATTTTTCAGATGTTTGATTCAAAAGTGTGAAAAAACAGCGAATAGTATATAGCTGTAAATTCCAGTATAAAATTTGTAATAAAAGAACAATCCCACAAAGCAAGTTTTAATACTTTTAAACAATACTATAAACTGTGGTTAATTGCCAGTGAGCAACGTTTGAAGCCGTTCAATTAAAATATTTACCGCGACGGAAGAAGAAATATGAGTGGAATTAATCAGAGCTAATATATCACTCAACCGTAAACATTTATAAAGGCGTTCTTTAGAATTTATTGTATTTGTAAGTATCATAACTTTTTATTCATTATAATCGGCTGACGTGATGAACGTATTTCATTTTTACATAAATAATACAAATATGCCTGCGACCGCTTTTCAATCAAAGAAGTGTAAAACCCGTAAAAAAAAAAAATACGTGCTACTTGCCTAGAATGGCGTTGCGTGCATTGCAAGACGTTGAACAGCATTTTTCATGAGTGTGACGTTAATAATTTTGCACCGCGTACTTACACGACTTGGACCGGTAGACGAGATGACGCATTTCGTACGTGGGTGAACGACCATCAGCATCTGCC
>NQII01003682.1:200226-252798 GCA_002778355.1 Clitarchus hookeri
ATGCTCCCTCGTCTGTGACGAGCATTAATTACTCACGACACCGAACCCATGAGCTTCATGGAAATTCGTCACCAGCATGGAATGTACCGCTCTCAAAGCGAGAGTATTTATCTTCCTGGCGCAGTAGTAAGTGCTTCCCAATGTCTACAGTTAAAAGCAAACACTTGGAAATTATGAACAAGACCGTGGAGATTTATACCACATTTTAATTTTAGAGAAATACAGTACACTTGAAAGGAATAAATCATAATTCGTAGTGAATAAAGACGTTTGATTTCTACCTGTTCTTAACTCGAGAGTAAAAACTGTTTGTGATTATTTTTTAAACAAAAATAAGTTTGTTTAAGACAAGTAATGTACAAGTTATTTGGAAACCTTCTTTCCTCGGTTTATTTTGCAAACTAAAACTGAATAGCTTGCATACAAAACTTTTGTGAAATCATGCACATCCGTATGTAACACATCTTTAAATTAAACAGGTGTAGTTTTACTTAGTTTCGTTACGTAAATTCACGGGGATTAAAAAAAAATATATATATATTTTAATTATTATACAAAATTCGTAAATACAAAGTCACATGAGGTAAATATATTTTTCCGACCTAATATTTCAGTGGTTTTATTAAATAGCCCCTCGAACTTATGGAATGAAAATACCATAATAATAATAATAATAATAATATAGTATATTTATCAGAAAGTATATCTGAGCTTCGTTCCAGCTGGTAGGCCGAACACGCATGCGAAGCTTTGGCGAATGTAATAATTAAGTCCAAGTTGTCCGATGAAGCTAAGTTCTATGTGGAGACGTAGGAAGCAGACATTCAAAACGATTATTAACCAAAATGACGTAATTGAGAAATTTTTCGCAGCGCATAATAATTAGTGTTTATTAAATAATATTGATAGATTTTTAAATTAAATCACATGAAATTTTCTTCACGATCTAGGAAGTCTTTATATAAATATGGGTATATACGTCCAAAGAGCAGACACCTAGTCTATCTCAACAAATTGATGGGTACTAGTATAAGAATGTGTCTCCTGGCGCAAACCTCCTGGATTCAGGATCATGGCCAAGTCGGTTAGGCTATTGTCTTGCGGCGGCAAGACAATATATCTCATTTAGTACATTTAACTCGGAACTGTTTCCGTTTTAGTTTTTTTACTTAATATAATGTATTACTTGGTTTTCAAGGTGAAGATAAAACTTGAAATAGGTTTTGTAATTCAAATAAAAATATTTTTAATTTGTGAAACGTTTTTAAAAATATTTTTCACAAATATAACACATTTTAGCTTTGTCTAAAATATATCCGTGTGTCTTTATTTAAATATTTACTTTTTTTATTAGTTAATAATTTTTATTGGCTTCTATTAATTATTGAATTTAAATGTTTTTTGCTTTATTTACAGTGAATTTTATAGGGTTTTGCAAGACCCATTAATTCATTCAATATAAAATAAAAACACAACGAGGTTCGTGTTTTCGATAACTCACGGAATAGGATTTTTCGGTATGTGATTGCAATGCTACCAATGGGACACTATGGTGTTAAGCATATTGACCTACGCAGACCCAAATATGACGGAGTGTGATGGTACGTGAAGGTAAAATGAGTGTGAAAAAAATGGTAAGTATAATGAAAGTATTTACTATACAATAATTGGGTTTTGTTTTTACAGTAATACAATAAGGCAGTGTAGTAACTATGGTACAGTAAAACATTTCTTTTTGTTGGTTTTTCCTGAAAAACCGACAGATAAATAAGCATAAAAATTCCATTAAACCTCCTAACGTAACATTTAAAATTCTCAACATTCAAACACTAATATTTACTGACTCTAAAAAAGTGAAACAAACGGGACAAAAGCAATTTAAATATAAATGGTAAACAAACCCTCCATCCTAGCCGACCCAGACTTATACCAAAGGCAGTGGAAAATTAAAGACCCAACGCACACGAAGGTAGCAGACAAAAAAGAAGGCACTGACGAATTACAAGTAAAAATGGCACTCCTTGTCTTCGGGCTTGATGAGCACCGCTGTCAAAACTGAATTTAAAAAAAAAACTAGAAAGGAAACAAATTAGAAGGTTTAAGGGGAAAGGCGCCTCAAGATAGCGGAGAGTACCAGTCTATCGTCTGGTACGCCTACACTAATAACAGTACCAGTCTGCTCAGGCCTAACAGGAATATTGCAAGTTACCAGCGGTAATTAGGTATATCACGAACAAACGGCCAAAGCCAAAAGATGCCTGCCTCCAAAAATATTTTTAAAACCCAGACTGCATACCTTGGTGCGCGTTGCCGTAGACCCTTGTAAATACTTACGCCGACCAGGAATATGAGCTGCTGCATCCATGACGACCCCGCAGAAGTGAGCGACCTCCAGTTTTTTTTTCTAACCTACTCTAAAACTAAGTGTTATATATTAGTCCGCGGTAGGAACGGGATTATTGCATCTCAGGGCTAACCCCTTACGCTTACAAGGGAAGGAAAAACATGCGAGGAGACGTGCATCGTGGCAAAGAGGGATTGGGTTTCCCATGGCCGAGTTTGGTCATGAAAAACCTCCCTAATGTACTTATAGTTAAACTATATATAGAAGACAAAGGAAAAAACCGGCACAGACACCGTAAAAACCCTTTCGACAGGATAGAATTAAAAATTGTTACATGCATTATGAGAAAATGCTACACGAGAAAGATAGGTGGGTACCATGCTCTTTATTATTGGGAGAGGAGAAACTAGTAGAGAGGTGGCTGGGATCTTCTCTTAACTTGCACATCACCAGAGTGATGTGGAACATCACTCTGGTGGGGGGAGAGCGCGACTGTGCTTCTCCCCCCCCCCGAATCCCCAGTGAANCTTCGAATCCCCAGTGGATCCTGAAAACTTAAAAAAAAAACTGGATTAGTTGTCAGGAGTGCCAGCAGAGCTGACACAAGCTGACTTTTACTAATTTGAGCGACCTCCAAGTGCCAGGCCCGGAGTATACCCACATTCACCCCCGCTACCAGCGCGACGCACTCTCCCCTGAAACGCGTGGCGCGAGAGTCATCGGCAGCGAAGGGGGCGAAGCCAACTCGATGGAACAGCCTCGCAATCAATCGAGGCCTAGCTCGAGCTTTGTCCGCCGAATATGCAGCTCGTGGCGTCGGCGGTGACGACGACTTTGGCAGTAGATTACACTCAGTGACGGAAGAATTTTTTCACCTTCACAGCTTAGCCCCCAAAACTGTTCAGTGTTCAAGCAAGTTGAAACGACGAACAGTGTACGCGACGTCAAAACAATTATTATTATTTTTCTCAACGAACGTTTAAATTTGTAATTTATTATGCATGGCATTTTAATGAGTGATTATAGTTTTTAAATAACTTGATCGGTTGGTTGGAAAGGGCTTATTAACGTCCCCCGGTGTTGTGATTGAAGGCTTATCAGGGGACGGCTCATAAACTAACTTATGACATAACTTAAATTAACACCCGTGCCTTGTCTAGGATTCGAACCCAGAACCTCCCACGCCCCCGACCGGTATCGTATCAACAGACTGCACCACGGGAGGTCGGCTTTAAATACTTGTTTTTTTGTTTTCATTTCGGCACTTTAATTTTAACTGGTTAACCTTTTCAGGCGTGGTGGTCTATATACTGGACCTGACATAAGAAATATACTTAATGACGTACATAGCTGAAAGAATATCCAATAAGCTAGGTCCCTCATGTAGCGGGAGATATAATTCGTTGTTTGTGTACTGAGTAGCTGCATACACAGTGCTGCCAACATCATCAACACATTTTATTGGTCCTGACATACGACAGTATGTCACTCTGTTACTTGTACACTTCCAAACAAAAAATGTTTTCTTTCTCAACACTCAAAATTACCTTTTTATATATTTGCGAATGTGTAAATTTCATAAACAATTAACATAATGGTCTTTAAATTATATTCGTAATAACGTAAAATGATGAACCGAAGTTCATCACACATCCTTAACTTTTGAAAATTATTATTAAAAAAATGTTGCTACTATCATTGCCTAAAAATATGTTGCTGGCTTCGTTGTGCCTTATTCAGCCAGAATTGATTTTCACTGACATTCACAGAGCCTGGGAAAGTATGGTGGTTTCACATGCCGCTCCTCCAGTCCTTTTGTAAAGTGAAGAATTTTTTTTGATGGAATTTGATTCCACCTTTCTAACCCTTGATTTATATTGTAATGTTACACACATATAGACATTTTACGTTTACAAAAACCGTTTCACAAAACTGATGTGTTCCATAAAATACGTCAGTCAATCAAACCTGCATTTATGCACATCTCTCTCCGATCGGTAATTAATTTTTCCCTCACGTGAGTCCGTTATTGTTGTTTTGCCCCTTTGTAATGCAGCGCACAAACCATATAAACTGTTGCATCTGCCATGACAATCAACAGAACAAAACACTTGCTCATGACGTTTACAAAATTTCTCGAAAACAATGGAGTTCGTCGGAGTAACAAAATTAATAGTTCTGATGTAACGGTTTAAAGTACGTCAGTTAAAAATAAATAGTTCTGATGTAACGATTGAAAGTACGTCAGTTATAAAACCAAATGCATCTTCACATTACAAAATTTACTGCAACAAAAACATGTTGACCTCAGCTGCTTCTCTGAAATAATTATTTAAATGCAGTTTTCGGTTTGGCAGTAGTTGATGATCGTTCGTTTACACATTATACAGACTCTAATCATTTAAACCTCAAAGAACTCAATATTTTATATGCAGTAAAACTTTAATTCTGCAAAAACTTCAAAAGGTCCTCAGGAGTCGTGTCAGTCGTAAGCGATGTGTGTGTTTCCAACTTGTACGTATTATCATGAACTCAAATTACAAGTTTTGTGTTCCTTTAACTAACGCGTGTTAATTGCTTCATAACAATCGATAAACACCCACTTTTGTTGGTTTTCGACATGGCACACCCTAAATTTCCGAATTAGGGGCGATGTTCCAACCCGCCAAATGTTCACAAGATGGCAGGTATCAAATCAGGCTAACACTATTCACGCATTTTGTTGTTTCATCTCGCATAGTTTCTTACATTTTGCAAGTAACTACTTGTACTGTAATTCACTTTTTCAAGTGCGTCTCTTCCCTTTAATGATTACGTTAGGTCGTAGGTCGTACATGGTTTTCTACTCCATTTTTTATAACGAATCATCTCACAAAATGCGTTCAGTGAATTCAGGATAATCTTCATTCTCATGAACGTGAAGCTGCATTTTGGCAGTTCCATTCTGTGTAGATTGAGTAACTAAAATTCGTTATAGAAGTCCCAACGGAACAAAATATTATTTTTCAAAACGAAGAATGATTTTGTTGTAATGTAACAATTATTAATAAACAGTGTATGTCTCGTGAGAATTTCTTGCCCTGCTAACACTGCAGACATGCGAGTAGAAATAAGGTACGGCATATATGCAACAACCAATAAGAACTTACCAAACCGCAACTTTTCTTTCAGTTAATAACCTACTTAATTTCACAATCAACAACATAAATAGAGATTGATGCCGGCACTAGCTAGCCATTATTTACGTCGGAACTTGGAAAATATGGTAATAAGCATTTCTTTATCATACAGAGTATTCGTGGTGAAGTTTGTGCAAACTGAAAAAAGGATAATTTAATAGCGGTGCAGAATAAAATTTTTACTTAAGGAGAGCTGCACGCTGTTGAGATTGTTCAGACTTATCTGTAAATGAAAATGCTGTTCGTCGTTGACATAGAATCTAGCCGAACCAACCAGCACACGTAAAATCAAAATTGTTGACGTATCCGCCGCTGTAGTTGTTCCTCTTCTATATTTAAAATTCTTCCCGAGAAACCAAAAATTTTCAACGATCTCGTTTTAAATAAACAGTTTCTCTCTTAGGCTAGCTAGTACCACCTCACATAGTTACAAAATACAATTTTGCACATAACAAAATGTTGACAACTTTCTCTCTGAAGGAAAAAAATAATTTCTTTGCAAGTTCTTATTTTAAAATAATAACTTCCTATTACGTGTAACCAAATGGGACCGACAGTTCTGATGGCTGATAAACTTCTAACCTACATGAAAACATTGTCAAAATAAATAAATAATTCTTACTGCATCCACGTATGGTGATTAGTTTAGGTAAACAAATTTACAATCTCAAATTACACACGACTGGTATCTCAGATCTAGACCATCAAATGATGAAAATAATAACCAAAATAAGTATGAGTTTTTTCCATGTGTTACATTATGAGTTTCAATTTTCAGTGGTTACAGGTCTATCGTTGTGGCAATGTATGACGTGTAGCTATGACATCCCTTCCTTTTCAAGTAAGCGTCATATCTTGAAGCCGCGTCAAGCACCAGCGCTGATGATAACAAGCGCTAGCGATGACTGAATTAGATTTGTTCTGCTAGCAGCAGCCGGCCAAACGTGAAGTATAGTAAAAACGAAAACCTCAGATTTAAATCAAATAACATTTTTTTTCTACCAAACAAAATTACCCATTGCATAACAAGTTAAAATGGTGCTATCTACAACCATTTTCCCTTGCCTATAACAGTGAACTTGCAACTGACGTGGAACCACGCAGAAACAAACACCGTCATGTGTTTGATGGAATATAAATATGCAGCGTCCTCTAAAAACTTTAAATAATAGTTTTTACGAAAAATATAAATGTCAAGGATACAACAAGAGCTCCTGACTTTTATATATCTGTGTGTGTTAGCGTTTGGAAGAAATTTATTTTCTGTTATTTTCGTTCATACTCGTGCACAATGACATGTTGCAGGCCAACCGAAGTGATATTCTGACAGTCCCCAGGCGACACAAAGAGGGTCGCCCAGACTGTGCTTGTTTGTGGAGCGAATCCCCTCCCCTCCACAACCCTTTCCCTTTTCACCGTCATTCATTCCCTCGCCTCCTTTCCTTCTATTACTACCCTACCAAGTCACAGGCCACGACGTAATCTTCCCTTCCGTGTGCATTGTACGTCGGGAACAAGAGAGAGAGAAATAACAAAAAAGCGTCCGTCAGTCTTCTTTACACAGAGTCTGCTGCGTTCATTCGCGGAAGTGCCCCAGTTAGGCGATGAATGGAGGCGTTTGCGCAGAAGACGAGTTCTTTACAAATTCGTCTGTTTTATAATCTGGTACTCAATTTTTTTTTTCAGTTCAGACATATTCCTCTCCATTTATTTCTTTTCACGCTTCCAAAATAATTCTTGAAGTTAATATAGGATATACTTCACTTGTCCCAGACCCATAAAATTTCCTCGGTTCGGTTACTTGAAAACTGAAAAATTATTGTAATGTCTATTAAATTTTCTAGAATCAAGAAAAAAAATATATTGCAAAACCACTGATATCTTAGTTATTTTATAGTTTTATTGCTGAATGCGGTGAAAACATTTTCAGCTCGTTATTATTTTAATATTTCAATACCATTTTATGAATTTAGGGGTTGAGTTATAACCATAAGATTTTGTTCTCATGGTTTCTGCTTGTACATCATATTGCCATTGAAATTATAACTCACTGCGAATGAAACTCACCGTTAAGCCTGTCACGTGCAACGGATAGCCTCCGAAGCATGAGACAGGTGATATACGTCCTTCTTTCCCTTAAAGTTTTTTTTTAAATACTCAATCTTTATAATTTTTACTTCAAGCTGAGAAAACCAACCGTCAGGAGGCGGTGAACAAACCCTAAGTAAGTGTGGCGTGTAAAGGAGAACCCTAGAGAAAATNGAGAAAACCAACCGTCAGGAGGCGGTGAACAAACCCTAAGTAAGTGTGGCGTGTAAAGGAGAACCCTAGAGAAAATTTGTTTTCAAAATGGTATGTAATTCAGTGATGCTACAAAAATTGTTATCTTTAACCAACAAGACACAACTTTAAATTATTAAAAAATCTTTTAACATTTGTTTTAACAATTATCTCAAACCCCCTTTAAAAAGACAGTTAAAAGACACAAAAGTAACGATACATACATTTCTCCCTTCTTACGTCCCCCCCCCCCTTCTATCCTTAGATATTTAAAACGGAGGAAAAATGCCCCTTAATGTCTGTCCCCAAAGCCAAGTTCTGTCTGTCTTCCATGAGCCCCGAAAATGTATATTTATACTAAATTCCTGGATTCTAGCAGGACTTGTTTATGGTCAGTTCAAACCGCCGCTATGCCCTGATAGCCGAAAGTCGTCTGCTGGAGTGAGCGAGGGGGGTTATGAGAGGGGGACGATCGCCCCACCACATGCCGTCTCCTTGTATCAGTTCTTGTCCGACCCACTATGCAGTTAGACGCGACCCTTTCCGCTTCGATGAGGACCCCGTTTCATCACGAGGTTAGGTAAATTTTGGCGATCATTCTTGACGGTTGAAACTTTGTGAGGGAAAATGTGACAACCCGTCACGCATTATACCATATGCAGTATAATATTTTTATTTTATTTTTCATTTCAGAAATATATTATATTAATGTAAGTCAGTAATTTTTTATTTTTTTCTTAATTATTTTTCTTTATGCTCCAACTCAGGTAACAGTAATTGCAGTTTATGTTAATCACCCGTCCATTTTATAAGGTTTAGTAAAATATTTAATTTTCTTACCCATAAATATAATAATGACTTTTCAAGGGTTTTTTTGTGGTTGTTATTAATTTTAATGATTTTGAAAGATGTAATTTATTTTTTGTATTTTTTTTGTTTGGGTTAAAGTTCTTTGAGTTTAGTTTTCTGTTGTATTTGTAACCCGTGGTGCCCCGGATCCGGAAGTTGCGTGTCTTGGCAGCTTTTGACAGGTAAATGACCTTGCTCCAAGGCCGGTTTCTTGGTGGGAACTTCAAACGGGGTGGACGTTTCCGCGATCGCTGGGATATTCCATCTGGAAATCCCCAGCGCTATCATAATCTTTTGATTTAGTTTTTCTCACCATAAGCGAGTGATAATGTTAGGCGGCCGCGACAATTACAGAAGTGGTCGAGGGGCCGACCCTGACATATTTTAATTTTGAGTGAGACTATAGATCACGAAGAAGCCATGATGTGGTATGACGCCATACCAGTTACTGACGCCATCCTTTGTGTACAGCCGGGGGAGGGGTCGCTAGGCGATAGTTTTGTCTGTCTTCGATTTTGAAATTAAATTTACTAGTGCTGTAAGTAACTTTCTCAATAACGGATCCTGCACTTTTCACTGTAACCCAGTAGTAATGGGCTTTTCCCTACTGATAGAAGCTAGCTATAATTAAAATGCGTTTACATTACATTTATTCTGTAAAAAAAATTTCTTCATTTATTTAATTTAATTTTTTTTTTTAAGAACAGTTTATTTGTGGAAAGTCATTTAGCGTGTTTTTTAAGTGGGACGAACTTTTGATCTTGAACTTTGTTAACGTAACATTCATTTTATTTTAACGTCTGAGAACATTTTAATTTTTTTTTTTCATTTATCCTCGGTAGTTAAATTTTGTAAGGAGGGTGGCATATTGAAGTTAAAGTCTCAAATGTATAATTTTATTCTTTTCATCGACATCGCAAATTTACCGTCAGCACGTTTTGCTTTTCGTTTAATTTCAATAAATAATACGGAACTTATTTTATTGGTTATGTTTTGTAGTTTGTGGATTTCGTGTTATTTTTTAGAGTAAATTTCGTGCGTGGTTAAAAGTGCTTAATTATATGCTTTTTAAGTGTTGTGATTTGTCTTGTGTGTTTTTTAAACTAACACGCCTCGCTTTGTCTGCACCAACACACGTAATTGTCCGTACTGTTCTAAACCAATTTCTCGTGGCACTCAACTGCTTTCGAATGAATAAAAATTACCCACTAAATTTCATTAGGAAACACAACTACCCACGTCCTTTTTCCCACCCACAGCTACTCTTTCACATCAAATAAAAATATTTAGAAACAAAATTTTGAAAATATAAATTTGTTATTCATTTTATGCAGCGACTAGTTCAGGAGCTTGCTTGTAGCCTAGCGGTTTCGCCATCACTTCCCCAAGGAAAAGCTGCTGCAATTCCTTAATAATATACTTCACCCCTTCTCATTCAGGATAGAGCTAAGTTAGTTCAAAGTTGGTTAATGAGCTTTAAATAATTCATCATCATATCATCTTCAACATTGCCAATCACAAGTCGAGCTGCTTCCGAGCCCGCGGTTTACGCTTGCCATGTACTAACATTTCCCAAATAAAACGTCTAGAAAGACTTTTGGTAGTAGTATTATTTGAGAAAAAAAGTTTATAAAAGAAACATTGTTAACTTTATTGCGTTTCGGAGCTATTTCCCGTTGAAACGTCTTCCCGTATACGTGGCTCGAGATTTTGGTGGAAAGTAAAAAAGTTTAATGCAGTCGCGTATACAAGTTTTTTTTTAATTGTAGTTTAATGGCATTACTGTTTGAAAATGTCGTTTTGGGCTCCGTTTAAATGGTTGCAAAGAGAAATTCACGATACACGTGGTGTCTCTAAAGCTATGTTCGAGGGTTAGCGTAAGGTGCGAGTTACTACAACAAGGGAACACAAATTGTTTAAACGTTCCGGATCTTACGTTTAAAATGTGTGTTTTAAGTGCTGCTAAATACGTGTCACGTGGGAAAATGTCCTTCTCTTCGGCTCGGTGGCGTATCGCAGCAGCTCGGCCCTCCTGAGCCTAGGCCACGTAAAAAGTACACCAACGCTGAAATTTATATCGAGCTGTCTCTCTTTCCCTTTTCTGACGTCCATATTTTTTCTTCAGTAGCAGTGACTCGTCTCGCTACAGAGTACAGAGCCTCCGTAATACGGAGTTTTCTTAAATTTCAGCTACTGTAAGAGCTCAGGAAACAAAGGGATTTTTTTTTTTTTAAGATGACAACAAAGCCTTTAGTTGAAAATAAAATATATACAACATATGTAAAGATGCCAGACATACCAGAATAACATTTTTTTTATTTTGAATAAAACAATTTACTTAAAAAAATAATATTCTTATAAATTTAATTAAATGCTTCACGCCTTTTGTAAATGAAACGTTATGAAGAACTTTGCGCAAATTCCTACTGTCGTGATCATTACAGCACAAGTGCTGACTTCTCCTTGTCCTCAAAAGCGTTGCTCCAGTTTGCATGGTTCTATTACCACGGATCGAAAAATGTTCAGTCTTTAATTTTGTATGTGCGAAGGGAAAAGAGGGAATAATCGTGTAGTCTAAATGTGCAACGCAGTGTATCGTGCATACATATTTATATAATTTTGTTAAATACTGCTTACGGTGAACTGAGCACGTGGGCGATACGCCTGTTGCGTGGTGCGGTCGAGGTGCTTCCATGGACACGGCGGTAAAAAAGTTAAAACTTTGGTTTTCTCTTCTTCGTCACTGTTCGCGATGGCAATCTGCTTGATGGTGTACAAGTCCAACGAGCGAAAACCTTGGATGTTGCAAAACATTTCATACTATGTTTATTATATAATAAAATTTTAAGTTCCCATGCGCACACCGAGTTTCAAAAAAATTTTACAAAGTCATTTAAAACTTCATTGGGGTCCATGCACATCGGGCACCTGCGTTCTGGGTTGGTTTCCTCGCCGGATAGTGCTTGCCAGTAAATTTCTTGAAGGTAAGCATCTTCTACGGGTAGAGCTTGCTAGTAGACAGCTTGCACGGGGACGTCGTTTTCTACGGGGACGTCGTTTTCTACGGGGACGTCGTTTTCTACGGGGAGGGCGTCTTTAACGGGGAGGGCGTCTTCCACGGGCGCAGACGTCACGAGGGCTGCTCGGCGGGCCTTGCACCAACCCCTGCGATACGGCGTGTCGGGAACCGAGGTGGTGCAGCCCTCGAAACACTCCTTGCACGGGAGCCAGTCCCGTATGTCTTCGTCCTGCTGCAGGTAGGCCGGCAAATACTTGGATACTGTCGAAATTTCGTAAGGGGCGTAGACCAGAAGAAATTTTTTCGGCACGTACGGTAACTCGTTCCATTTGTCCAAGGCACTAAGCGAGCGCACCCTTCCAAATGCCAAAACGGCCGAAAGGATTGTATGGCCGCTTGGACAACATGCATACATTTCTAAGAGCGAGAAAGATTACTGGTTTCCTGAGGGGGCTCGGGGTGCGTCAAATAAAGAGTTTTTAAGGGGAAAAATATAGTACGCCCTCGCGATTAAAGTAGGCCGCCGATTGGTGGGAACGAAGGTTTCCGAAAACACCCGAGTAATTAGCCAATGAGAAACATTGGCGAATCATTTAAATATATTAGAAGGGGGTGGAGGGGAACCGAATAATTGATCGAACGAAGGTTACCGTAAACACCCGAGAAACATTGGCGTAGCAATTAAATATATTGGAAGGCGGTGGGCAATTAGCCAATGAGAATTCGGAGTGCGGCAATTTGTCAATTAAATATATTCGAAGTGGGGAGTGGAGGGTGTCAGTCGTCTGCTGGACGCGGTGCTGGGGACAGCACCAGCAATGTTAAACAAATGGCAAACGAAAAAACCAAGATGGTGGTTGAAAGAAGGTGAGAAACAAACCCCAGTAGTGTATAAACAAATGACAATCGAAAAAACAAGATGGCGGACTGTGGCTGTATTGCCTACCAAGATGGCGGACTGCACCAACCAATATGGCGGACCACTGCACCTACCAATATGGCAGGTGCACCGACCAAAATGGTGGACGGCTGCACCTACCACGATGGCGGATGGTGGCTGTGATGTCTACCAAGATTGCGGACTGCGCCGACTAAAATGGCGGTGGTGACTCTGACAACCTACCAAGATGGTGGACTGCACCTACAAAGACGGTGGAATTAGTATGGGTGGTGGGGTGTGGTGACCTCCGGAAATATAAGTTTTTTTATTAAATTTTTTTAAATTAATTTTTAAATATTTTTTAATAAATTTAAACAAAAATATTTTTAATGTAATTTTTTTATTAATTTTTTGGATTATTTAGATTTTGTAGATTTTTCGGATTTTTTTATTTTTGTGGTTAAAGTTTAAGGTTACTTGGATCAATATGGCCGCTGGTTGACCGGAATGATAGAGCAGGAATAGCTCCGACGCTCCGGTCCCAGGTCGCGATGTGCCAAAGTCCCCATAATTCCTCTACTCCCATACAAACAAACTTTGTTTGATTCAACAAAACCTTTTACTCAGTTCACTGGCGCAACACCTTGCTTCTAAGAGGTCCACCTATTTTGGTGTGTGAACTGCGTTGCAGAGTATTTTAAATATGCGTTTTCCGTCTAATCTATTAAACGTTCTTGTAGCATGCTTAACTACGAAGAGAACACTCACTCGAGACGAGGCCTTTTGAGTGCTTTCAAAACGTCACACGCATTAGAAACACTGTTACAGAGCACTCAAACCGAGCTTAAAAAACGGGTTTTTAATAGCGCTGTAACTCAAAGTATACGCGTCAAATACATACAAAAATAACGAGGTGAGCGTAGAGCAGCACCGGAATGAAACTCGGGGAGGAGAGGGAGATCCCCGAGAAAACCTTGTGACCAGCGGCATCGTCCAGCACGATTCCCACGTGCTAAAATCCGGGAGCGATCCAGCCGGGAATCGAGCCCGGTTTGTCTTTGGGGCAGCGCTGCCCCTTTTGTGTTAATTGTGGAGCAAGTCCCGAGAGGGGTGGCTGGCCACTGTAGTCGTGGTGACGTGTGCAGGACTTCCGGCACGCCGTGCGGCTGTGGTTCCACGAGTGCTGCCGCGTGTTCCAAGACCGTCTGGTGGACGACGCAGACCGTGGCTGGTTCGACGAGCTGCTCCGCTCCAAGGTGGAGTCCGCCTTCCAGCAGGACCCCGCCGCCGTGCTGGGCGACCGGCCCTTCCACTTCGGAGCCTTCCTCGAGCCGCTCAGGGACGTCAAGATCTACGAGGAGATCACCGACATGGACAAGGTGCGTGCCGTGCTCGTCGTCTTCCTCGGATCACGGACTCGTGGTGGCAGCTGCTTGAGGAATTCGCTACGTTGGTGGATGGTTTTGGTCCTAAATGTTGTCCTATTCTGAATGACAGAGAATGCGCAGAAGCACAAAACAGAACGAAAGCGGGAGAATGGGAAGTTCAGTCGTCGCGTGTCTTCACTCGGCGGAGTGAATGAAGAGATTTGTGCGGCTCTGATCATCGAGATCTTAAGAGCCGACGAGCGTGATAGAGATTATGAGATGGGGCAGCGCCGGAATGAAAGGGCGGGGGGAAACGGCAGATCCCCAAGAAACCCCGCCGTCCAGCGGCGTCGTCCGGCACGATTCCCGCACGCGAAAATTCGGGAGTGACCCAACCGGGGATTGAACCCGATTCTCTTTGGTGGGAGGTGAGCAGACTAACCGCTTAGCCACCGCGGCCCCTCGTCCGTATGGGATCGTGGACTCGTGGTGGTAGCTGCTTGAATGAGGGAGTGAATGAAGAGATTTGGACTGCTCTTAAGAGGCTCTGTCATCCATTATGCAGAAGTTATTCGTTTTTGTGCGATAATAGAAAAGTCAGGGTCATTACTGAAAATGTTTCATTGTAGAAGCATTACATTTCACAGTTATGTGCCAATTTTTGTACCTGAATTTTAATAGGTTTTTTCCATGGTCGTTATTAAAAGGCGTGAATGGATGAATTAAAATTTTGTTTTAAGTTAGTAGAATTATTATTTGTGTCCGGGGACAGTGTATTTTAAATGGGACAAAACTGGCACCTGTCACCGGCGCCGGCCGGCCGCCATGTTATGACGTCATCCAACCGTTATGCTGGACCCAGGTTACCATTGACTTTGTCCTTGACCTTTACCTCATGCCCGTAACCTTGAATAACCTTAAAACAAAAGAAATCCAACAAAATTGCAAAAAAATTATAAAATCGCTAAAAATGTATTAAATTTTTTTTTTAATTTTACAATTATTTTAAAAAATGATTTAAAGATGTACATGTAGGAGGTCCGGGGTTCGATGACAGGTGGATCAACTAAGCTCCCGATATGACCGGCCCTCGCCAGGTTTACCAGTGTCTATATCGTCAGCCATGTCAAATGTCGGTGACCTTGACTTCATGTCCGTGACCTTGAATGACCTTGAAACCAAAACATCCAAAAAATTGCAAAAAAATTATAACATCGCAAAAAAATATAGAAAATATATTTTTAAAATTAAAAACTAATTTAAATACGTACATGTAGGAGGTCCGGGGTTCGATGACAGGTGGATCTACTAAGCTCCCGAGATCACCGGCCCTCGCCAGGTTGACCAGTGTCCATCACGTCAGCCATGTTAGATGTCGGTGACCTTAACCTTTGCCCTTAACGCTAAGAAGGATAGCGGTATTCTTTATTATTGTCATAATTTTTAATTTAAAACTATTATTTTTACCTTAGTTATTATCATTACCATTTGCATTATTATTATTATTTTCATTCTCATTATTTTTCCTTATTATTATTTTCATCATTTTTGTTATTTTATTCATTTTAAAGTTTAACATATTTATTGCATACACTATTAATATTGTTATTATTTTTCTGATTTTTATTATTTTCATTATTTTTATTTTGTAATTACGCACTATCATTATCATTATTACGACGTGTGGCTGCAGCTGTCGCGCGTGCTGGAGCAGTACCTGGAGGAGTTCAACCACGGTTCGAGGGCGCCCATGAAGCTGGTGCTCTTCCTCGACGCCATCGCGCACATCTGCCGCATCGCGCGCATCGTCCGCCAGCCCATGGGCAACGCTCTGCTCCTCGGCATGGGCGGCTCAGGTACGCCGCGATTCTAACACCACCTCGCACTCTGCAGCGGCATATAACACAACATCCTCTGCGCGCACCAACTGCGAGAGCTAATCTCCTCGGTTGCACCACACAGGATGACCCCCACCACGTGAATCCTGAGCGAAACTGGACACGAAAATGTTAGTGGTAAAATGTCGTACGATGAAAATTTTCGTGCACCATGTAGCAGCACAGCACAAGAGTTAGTCCCCTCATCCGTACATTGGTCAACACGGTATGTAAACTAAACGTTCAACATATGTTAGGACTGGGTGGGATTTGAACCCGCACCCATAATGTGATTGCCAGGACAGTGGTAGTACGATGTCAGAGGAGCGCAAGAGGGGACTAACTCTGTGCTGTTTTGCCACATTGTGCACGAAAGATGTAATCGTACGACATTTTGCCACTAACGCTTGTGTCTCCTTTTATGCTCAGGATTCACGTGGTTTGGTAATTATGCGCGCGTTCTGGGACAGCCTGTATATGTATATAGATTGTGTACTAGTGCAAAAAACTCAAGTTTTCCGTTTTCCTCCCTTATAGATCGCTTTATACAGGACGTATTTGAATATCAAAGACAAACTCTGCCATTCTTTTCCCTTACTAAAATATAAAACGAAAACTTACGTACCCGTTTTTTCCTTAAGTTGTTATTCAGGGCGACATGCACCTCCAAAAATCGGTTTTTGAAATATTTCTAGTTAAAAAAATATTATAAAGTACTAAGTAATAACTCATGAATAATGAGTTGTATTATGGAAATCTTAAACCACTGAAAACGTGGTTGGCAACAACATTCACCTTTATCAAGTAATTGAGGGTTGCGACCCTATGTTCGCATACCAGAACAAGAAATGTGTGCAATGAAATGTTATACATTAATTTATTAATTTTTGTAGTTTAGATATTTATCTACGCTATAAAATCCACATTCAATACAAACTTCTTTAAGGGGTTTTTTTTTTAAAGAGTTTTTGGTTAGAGAAGCAAATTTCTTGGAGGTGTTGTGGTAATTACACTACGCTTTTAGAAATTTTCGTTAAGACCAAATATAAATTGTCATATTGTATGAACACTCTCAGGTGAACTGTTTTTGAGAAACCTGTGCTCAAGATTCAGAACAGAATGTGAGTGACCTTGCTGGTAGGCAACACGCAAGACAAGACTTGTGACTGAGAGATACGCCAGTCAAAAACGGATTGCGCACCCTGTACTTTAAACGTGCAAAGATTAGTGCGCTAGGCGTGATCCCAGGTGAGTTGCATTAAATAACTATGATGGCGCGTTGATGTATCGTGTAACACCAAGGGTGCACGCTAGTAAATACGATGTAATTCACTGCGACTGCAAATTTAAGAGACGGCAGATAAAACTGCAGGAAACGAGTGTACTGAACATTACAAACTCCTTCATACACAAAAGTAAGTGCACTAATCACACTCCCTACAGTAACCGTTTGAAGGTCCTACCATGGGCTTCAAGACAGTCATTGCGTGTTGCCTATCTGTCAAGCAACTCCCCATCCGTTTTTAAATTCACGCGTAGGTTTCTCGGGGACGATTCACCTGAGACCGCATTTCCTTTTGTGTAAGATTTCGGTTGTAGAAGTTATATTAATCATTATTCACTGATTTGTTACTTAATTGCGAGTGCTTTATCACGTGTATAACTAAAAACAAATAAAAAACCAATATTTTTGGGGGCGCATATCTCCCTTCGCAATTACTTTCAAGGCAAAATGTGTGCTTAGGTTTTTGTCTTATGTATAAGGAAGAAATAATCTGGCGGAGTTTGTCGGTGTTTTTCATATACAACCTTCATGTCCACTTTCATTTCTAGCGCAGAAACATCACTGCAATAATTTTACAATAATATTATTTTTATTAACTCATAAAACTATGAAAGTGGCTACATTTAAATTAAAAACAAAATAACATAAACGATATGTTTTAAAAAATTGATAATACTGAACGAACATTAATAAAATACTTTTATTTGAAAAGTATTTTTTAAATATACATTTCGTGTTTTTCTATCGCTATAACTTCATTGCAAATTGCATAATTAAAGCTTTCAACAGCCTATTTTTTTATTTAAAAATATTCTTTTTAAAGGTTTTAAAGATTTTTAAGGATTTTTGCTATATAATTATTGTATTATTAACTCTTCCATTGCTTTTGTTGTAAATTTAAGCATTTATAGCATTTTATATAATTTCATATTCTATCACGATTATTTTAACAAGTTATAAAATACATATACATATATGCACACACATATGTGTGTGTGCGTGTAGCTATTTGTATGGTAGGTGAAATTTTTAAATTTTTTGGGAAGTGTGGGCAAAAACTATAAAGTAAAGAAGCTTGGTAAATATTTTCCTTTCCTTTTCAGTACTATTTATTTTGTCGAGAAATCAAAAAGGCTATGGTGATTTTGCACTTTATTGATGAGTCAATACATCAGGAATGGTCACGAAATTACTTTCTATCTTGAAGATTATAAATTTATTCTGCTAGTTAATTTACTCATCCATGATGTTTAAAACATTAAATAGCATGCCCCACAGCGCACTTCCATTCATGGGCACCCTTTTGAAAAATGATCTGTTTGCCGGCACATACAACATACTGTACGTTGTCGATGTTGCGAATTACCCAGTATACTGCGCACGGCTTCTTCTTAAGATCGTTCCCTCGCCAGGGTTGTAGTGGCGTTAACGCCACCCATCGGCAGCTGTAAGGCCCGTCCACTATTGCCCGCAACAGTGGGCGTTGACGTGTCCCAAGTCCTATATCGAGTGACGTCACATTGGTGCAGTCCATACATTGCCTACAATTGCGATGTCCGGAACTGAGCCTTCTCAAACTGCCGCCTGAGCACAGTGAAATGTATTTATTTATTTTTTCGTAGTACTTATTTTGTAATCTAAATTTAATTTCTAATTTTTTAACGTGCCTTATGAGTTATAATTTAAGGTAATTCATATTTATAGGCTTACGTTTTTTCTAAGGCAGTGCAAAATGTCGATAATTATTCTGCCTGATTTAGTTTAATTTTATATTCCATTTAATAAAACAATTAAGTTGCTTCATTTACTATCACTAGTGAATGCATTGAATTAAAATGCGAATCTTTGTCACAGTTCTTTAACGTTTCGATGTTTACGTTATGTTTTAGTATTTTCGCGCGAAAACTTGTAAATACTTTTCCCCTTTTTCTACAACCAAAGGATACAACTTCGGCCGAAAGTTCAAAGTTGGTAGATACCTGTCTTAGGACATAGCTTCTCGTAGGTCACGCGTACTTCGGACAGCACCGTGACGTAACAAGGTCAGCGTATTATTGTCCTAAGGCAGAGCTTCGGACAGCGCAATTGTGGATCGGCCTTTACATACACTGCCAGTCGCTGCCAAACTTAAGTAAATTATGCCTAAAATGCAAGAGCCATGATGGTGCCGTATACCAAATTCGCCTTTTGTGAATAAATATTTCTGGATGACCTTATTTTATGCCATGAGTGTAATTTCAAACATTTAGTAAATGGTTTTTGTTATAAAATATTGGAACGAAATAGTAACGTTTACACAAAATCATATTTGCATCTCTAACTGATGTGTCAAGGTCACAGGAACAATGTTCCTACTCCACCAGGCTTCTACTTTGTCTTTATAAGTGCATAACAGCTCCCATCATTTATAAATGTATCGTAGAGCTTATTTCTAGTTTCTTTGTTATAATTACAAAATACAACAATTATTTTGCTGCTAGAAAATAGTAACATTCGAACGCAAGCCATCATAACTGGGTGAAATCTACTCATGTACGTAATAATTCTTCCATTACGCAAGTGTACAATTTTTA
This sequence comes from Clitarchus hookeri, assembly GCA_002778355.1. Classification (NCBI taxonomy): domain Eukaryota; kingdom Metazoa; phylum Arthropoda; class Insecta; order Phasmatodea; family Phasmatidae; genus Clitarchus; species Clitarchus hookeri. The sequence continues at coordinate 219,880 of NQII01003682.1, forward strand.
TAGCTTTTTGAAATTGATAAAACTTTCCTTATAATATCTACGTTATTTTTGACATATATTAAATCAAATTTTCAAAAGGTTATTGTATCTGAAAACCGTCTGGCCCATTTCAATTGTTTATGTGGTGGTTTTAAGTTTTTCATAATTTTTAACGCGTGGGAAAGAGGGTCTACATAACAGTTCATAATTCTGTTAAATACGCTTGTGTCGTGCATTACAAATAGGATTGAAATATGAGTTATAACAGTTTCTTATTTACTAATCATATTATTCTGGTACAATGATTTAATAGCGTATCAATTTTATGTAAAATGGTTTATGCAAAATATTTGCTCATGCTATAAAAGAAGAATATGAAGACACGATATTTCACCCAACATTTCTCAATCGACATCACATTTTTTGGAAATTCTTTATGTACTGTATTTATATAGAAGTAAATTCATAGTGACACCTGCCAAAGCTGAGGTTTGGACGTAGGTGTTGTAATCTGTTCTGTGGCGTGAGGCGCCAACACTTAATACTAGTCCTCAGTGATCGGGCGTAGGAATGCTTCGACACTGTTGTTTAATGGTCCAATTCACTAATGAATGAATACAGGATAATTCATATTTCACAAATCGAGGTTTTATTGTTGCATGAACATGTGAATTGATACATGAACCCTTGAGACAACTCCCTCCCTTTTCTACGTATGCTCCGTACAATTCGCGTCGTAAAAGGGGGGGTGGGGGATCTTCGTCGCACTTGTTGGATGATTCTAAAAGATCCTTCACACTGCGGGATAACTACTAAAGGTCCTTCACCCCCATCTGGATGACTGTACTTATCTGGCTTGCTGTGCTGGTAATTGTTCTTGCAGATGAGGTCCGGTGAGCTGGAACTGCTCTCGTCCTGTCACGGGCGCCTCGGTGACTCGTCTCGACGTCCCTCCTTCTCGGGTCGACGCAGGACTCTGCGTCTGATGGCGGCTGGCTGCCGTTCTCGTCTCCTGCGGAATCACTCCTCCCTCCCGGAATCTCGTCGGCCGACTGCCATGTTTCCTCGGACTCCTCCGGTTTTGTAGGCCCTCATTGCCATATTAAACTGCCCCGGTTTCTCCAGGTAGCCGCGGACCGCCCCCCTGGGTAATCAACCGCGGGCGTGTACTCCAGCTCCATACTTGGGTCCAGCGTCTGCTGTTTTGTTCTGGTTTACCAGTTTCAGCACTCCGTTCTGTCCGTGCGGAAATAATTGAAAGGGGCCTCTCGTTGCGTTCGTCCAAACGCTCTCTCGGTTTTTATTGTGGTCGAAAGCCTGGGACAAAGCACAGCCTGGCGAGGTCATAAATACGTCTCGCCGTTCCTGCCTGCTCGCGGAGTCTGGCGTCTGTCCTATTCTAGCTGGAGGTTTGTTGTTTGTTCGGCATTGTGGGAATACTTCGGGATCTCCCCCTGGCCGCTGCCTTCGTGTTCTTCCCGCTGTCACCTGATTCCACACCGTGACGCTATTCTCCCGCATGTCCGCCTTCCCATGCAAATGGTCGTCTTGTAGGGCCGATCTGGCGCCGTTCCCTNTCGTCTTGTAAGGCCGATTTGGCGCTGTTACCTTCGTCATGGCTGCCAGGCCCTAAATCCTGATTGATGTCGTTCACCTGCGAGCTTCGTTAGAGCGTGGTATGGACGAATAAAATATAGGGACGCCGCAGGCGTCAATAGTTTATTAATTTTTTTTATGTTACGTACTTGTACATGTGTTATTCGCATTAAAATAAAGTAAGAAATTAGTTTCTTAACTCTTGCGAAAATTTCTATAGTTAGTGATTGGTTGGTCGATTGTTCAAGTGCACTTTTGTCTGATGAGGAAGAGGACTTAACGTTTCCAAGCTAGATTCATTAACTCCTTCGTACCAACCAGTATTTTGCAAACCATCCGTGTTTCACTTCGTAAATTGGTCTTCTCCCGACGTAACTCTTAAAACTCATCGTGCAAAATTATCGAATGTTTGCGTTGCACAAACTCTTGGTCTTCAATGCCGAGGGCCGAAACGACGAACTGAGCTCATTGTTTGTTATACCACTTTAAACATTCTGTTATAAATCACCTACTCCTCATTTTTTAAACAACTCGTGCATCTGTAAACCATTACTAGTTTTACTTTCCTAGCACAATATGTCCACGTGTGTTTTGAAAATAGAGACTGCTTATTGCTGAAAAACGCTTTTCGGCTTTTCACTCTCTAAACTACTTTGGTCGTGTATTTGAAAGCATCTGATTTCACTCTCTGCCTTCGAACGCACGTGAATATTTTATGGCTCTTCTTCGTCTGCGCTCTTGAATCACTTATTTCAGAACGGAATGACATCTCCTGACAGGCACACGACTACTACCATAAGTGCCTGTTTCTCTTTCTTTAAGTGAAGAGTTACAAATATGGTTATTTTATCATGAGTGTGTTATCTCCAACGGACGTTTCAGTGCACATCAAGTGGACATCCTTCGATTTAGCTGCTACAGTGAAGTGTTCGGGTATATATGACGCTACTGAATTTGCATATGATGGAAGGGTACAAAAATAAGCGTCTGTGAACAACGTAGGCTGTAGCTAAAGCGCATGCGCGTGTGCAAACGAGCCACTTATTTAACGAATATTCTTGGTTAGTTTGAACTTTAAAAACACGTATTCGCTCGCTAGGTTACCTTTCGCGGTCGTGTTAGGTTGCGATGCTGTGTTCTGGAGGGACTGCGATGGCTGAGCGGTTAGACTGCTCGCCTCTCACCAAGGCGATCCGGGTTTAATCCCTGGCCGGGTAACTCCCGGATTTTCGCAAGTGGGAATAGTGCCGGACGATGCCGCTGGTCGGCGGGTTTTTTCGGGGACTTCCCGTTTCCCCCGCCCTTGCATTACGGCGCTGCGCTATTCCCACCTTGTTTCACCCTCATCGGCTCTCAATATCTTGTTAAGAGCCGTCCAAATCTCTCAACTATGTTCTGGTTCGCCAAAAAAAACCGTTTGTTCTTCTGTTCTCACCTTGTTGTATCGTCAGGGTTTGAGTTGGACTGAATTCCTTGTGGTATAATTTTTGTATTTTAAATATCCTTTGAGAACATCTACTACAGGCTTATTTTCATGTATGTTTTCAATGCCATCCTCTGTTATTTCCTTGGCGACACAGCTCTGCAATGATTCATGCCCGAAATAATTTTTAATGTTAAAAAATGTAGAGTAAAAACGCGCTCAGGCAGTGACGATGGCCTCCTGGAGACGCATGCGCATTCGCGGCCTCGGCATCCACAGGCTCTCATTTCAAAATGGCCAGAAAAGTTTATCTTAAGCAAGTATTTCAACGGTGCTCAATTGACCGCGAACAACCTAGCCTGTATCAAATCATTGCCAATGTGGAATAGCTTCTCACAGTCACGAATTTTTGTCTCTGGGTTCATTGTCCTCCAGGGTGTTTCAGATAACGTGCAATGGGACCGGCAAACTAACTCAAACGTATAAATGAAGTACCTGAATTCGTTAATTTGTCCGGCCTTCGGTTTCCTAAAATTAGCCAACCGCAGTTAGACATACAGGATGTTTCTTTACATATGTTACAACATTTGGGAAGTTTTTCCTTGTAAAAAATGAGGTAGAAATATACGTAAGGCTTATGACATAAAGCTATTATTAAAGGAGTTCCGTACCCCCGAAAATGGGAAAATAAATAGCTTTTAATTTGACGTATTAGAAACTACTACGAGTGAAAGAAAACTAATCTACACCGTGTGTCGCTGAAACAAGATAAGCAACCTCTGAAACTGTAAAAGTAAATAACATCCCCCCGGCAGTAACATTATGTGGGGGCTGTTTTCTTGGAAATAGAGAGGGATAATGTGTTACAACAACATGGTGATTATATCTGGCTTCAAAATTCGCTTAATTTTGAAGGACACAACATTTCATGCAATGAGATAATTGCAACCCCTACATGTTTTGATACTTATTTTGGGGGGGGGGTGTTATTTGTGCTTAGTTTGGGAGATTGTGTATCTGATTTCAGTGATACACTGTCCACGTTCGTTTCATTTCGTCCCTGGTAATTTCTGATATATTTAATTAGGAGCTTTTTATTTTTCCATTTGCAGGGGTGCGCAATTCGGTTAATATACAAAACTTTCATACCCTATTTTTCATAAGCAATGACCTCCCGAAAGTTGTAACATAAACACGCTCTATTGATGTGAGTTAATATTTTTTGTAAACTCGTTTGATATTTAGAAAAATTGATTCCCCCTCCATAAAGTCGCCGATCGCATGTTGTGTGATAGAAGACTTTGTGGGCAGCCTCTCGCGGCAGATTAGCTGTGCTTCCCGCTCATTAATTAACGTAAGTTGTGCTTAAGCTACATGAACATCTGCGAACTCGGCTACGCTGAGTTCAGCCATTCTGTGTGATAACTGAGGCACTATGTTCTATTATGCTGTCTTTAGTGGTGATGACATTGACTGCCTCGATTACTTTCTCTTACGCCAACATGTTCGCGGTATTATATTATAAATATACCATACTACCAATTAACACTTCTGCTTCTATACGTTGATAGAGATTTGTCTACTCTGCAGTCCCTCGTGCTTCGTAATTCCATTATATTTGCAGTGAGACATGCGTCAGGAGGCATGCCAGACATATTGCACCGTTATGCCGTAAGAGTACTTTTTTTGACTAGGGCAGTGGGGCATCGCGTCCTCACAGGAGATGCATTCACACACATTTTGGTTCTCCTTTACTACGACCGTCGTTTTCTGCGGATATGTACAGCGTATCTCGGATCCTATTTCCTACACCCACAATTTCATTCCATCTATTTTGCGAGTACACGCCGTTATTTGTGTCTCATGCACAACCGTGTTTCGCCGGGTATGAGATCGGGCTATGTGGAAGATCATAAGTAGGCGCTACCTAAATTAATGTGCCCATACACGTACGAGACAGACTCGGATATTTTTGACCACACACGAAACGAATACACTCCGAAGTTTGTTGGCTCAATTCAGTATCCAAAACGAGTTTATCGTAGCAATTTCCAGCAGCAGTGATCGCTAAGCGAATGTTACGTGTCCGAGAGGGCAAAGAATAACGGAGAGGAAATTGTGATTAAAAAACTGGTTGCCAGAAAAACAATTATTCACAAGTTCACATTTACTAATGTGTTTTAGAGACGATAGTCCTGAAGACTAAAAAAAACTACTTAAGAATATCTGATGGAGACCTAAGTTTTTAGCCGTGGAAGCCGACACGTTTTATTGTTATAACACAGAACAAATCGCAATATCTTACTGCCTGCGCGTGTCTATAAACGGATCTGGCTCCCGATTCGCCGTTCACCGTTCACGCACAAGCCAATGGCGAGCCAGCGATCTCGCCAAAGGCATCTTCGAGTCACGTTAGGCACGGCTCGTCGGACTCTGAGCCCCGGCTTGTCACGTCTCACACACGTGCGAGTTTTGGCGTTCGCAACGCGAGCTGAACCTGACTCACGAACCAGACTCGTACGTGTGTTAGCGGCTCAAGGTCGAGGAAAACACGCTAAGCAACCCAGNTACGTGTGTTAGCGGCTCAAGGTCGAGGAAAACACGCTAAGCAACCCAGCTCAAGGAGCAGGTTTACTGCTAGCGCCAAACCGCTAGCGGGTGGATTTGCGGAATTAGCGTGGTGCTGCCGGCGAGGGGAGAGGTAGCTGCGCGCGCATTCCTTCGCAGCCTGATGCCGTGCTACAAACGTTAGTCTCTCCGTGTGATCAGTTGCGTGTTTGCCGATGTGCACCGAATATTTTTGTAACGGTTTGTACACGCTAGCTGCTGCCGGGAGGGCCGTGCCGGCGGTCCCAGAGCAGCACTTGTGGAGCTCACAGTAAGCGACTGAACAATTCCTAGCTAATATCACAACGAAACAAATTTTTTAAGACATTTAATTGACGACAGTTATTAATAACTCGTAACTAGCTGAAACCTCACACTGGACATTACCGGCGGAAGGGCTTGAAGGTGAGTTCAGGAGAGATGTTCGACACGCTCTCTCGCCCTAACACAGCTAAGACACGCCCTGAGCTCTCTAGACTCCTGAGCGCCTATCACCGTCTGTCGTCTTGTGTCAGTTCCCACCTACCCAATCAAAAAAATTGTAACGTAAAATTCCAGTCTGAAATGCAACGAAGCGTACAGCGTGACGACGTGTCACGACGACGACCCGTTCACACTGCACACAACAATATACAGCAAACACTAAATGTAATGCACAATAATAATAAACTGAGAGAGAAAGGAGTCCTGTACGCCTCTGTGTGTACGAGGATGACGTTGCGACAGCTGTAGTTAGGTGTAACGAATTTTCTGGGTGGAGCGCCAACCCTAGCTGCGAAGCCCGATCGTCCAAACTCAGTACTAAATTGGTGTGCTTCTTTAAAATCAGAATTATTGCCTTTTTAAATACTTGACAACATAAAAAAGTGCAAGAGCTGGAAATTAGAATCTCCCTTGTGACGATTGAAAGCAGTCTGACGATTTACTTTTGCGCGGCCCCGTCCGGACTGTAAGTTGGAATACGCACACATTTGATCCTACAAATCGGAAGTACAGTGTACCATTTTTACACCCCGCAACACAGATGTCTGGTAGTAACAATGCTTGGGGGCAGAATAAACACATACGCAAACAGGAACACTAGGAGAAAAACTTGCTACTACTATGAAATGACAACAATGGGTGTGTGTTTGAAAGCGATGGCGACTATGTTCGAAAAACATCTGGAGGTTTAATTGAGCTCAGGATAACTTGACTTTTCCCAGAAATACAAAATAATTCATCCAGATGGCATTATTAATTAGCAGATTATCTGTGGCTTCGAAAATATAAACCATATAAGTGAAATATTTTTTTGCTTGGAGTAGTGGCCTTTGAAAACACTAGTGCCCTCATGATGGTTAAAAATTAAAATACTTGAAAATGTTTAGAACTCACGCTAAAATTCTTAATGTTCCGTACGAAAATAATTTATTTAATTAAAATTTTGCAATTACCTAGCGCCAGAGCAAGGATTCAGTTCAGATTTGCCGTAGTTAATATCGGAAAAAAGGTTTACGTACGAAAAATAACATGGTGGCGTGAAAAATTTTCTAGAAGGTCGTATGAATGGTGTTTGGCGAAAAACTTTATTTGGAATTTCTTAGATGGAATTGATGTCAAGCGTAGAATTTCGATGAACTTGAAGTTCCCGATGATCAGGTACGCCGACGGGGTATCTCTCCAGATGCGCAGCAGTTCTGAGTGACGTCTTCCCTGTATGTAAGCACGCGGCTTACGGTGCTAACGTACAGTTCAATGGCACCTTAACGGACGTCGCACTAGTTCTAGCTAACCTCTCTGAAAACTACGTGGAGGGAGGCTATACAGGCCTGCTTCTTCATTAAAGCACCTCGCGTTGTCGTCTCCAGTAGACGGTCTGTACTTTCAGGGGTGCGAACTCGGACTTCCCTATGAAAAATCTATATTTAACACCTAGTGCACTGCCCACCCAGGCTGGCTGCCTGACGTCACGCAACAAGATGTCCGTCTTCTCCAAAAAACTTAACTTAAGAATGTTCTTTAAACACTGGCCAATCACGAGGGTTACAGTTCAAATGCATCTGTACTGCTACTTAAAACTGCCCCCAACGTTCAAAAATACATTGTCTTGTGGCCTTGTATATACACGTGCACAACGTGAAAATAGAAGGACACATAAATATGGGGCCAAAATAAAAATACTGGTGAAAAACAAAATAAATATTACGGGCTCTGTTTCAAAACAAATAAATAAATCTCGCCACAAAAAAACTGAATAAATCATGTAAAAAATAGCAGTGAGTCTGCTAAACATAAAAATTACGTGATAATTACATATTCTTTCTTATAGCTGAAAAAATATGTGTTATACCATACTCCTTAACCATCGCTTGGAAATTACGTGGCGGGAAACATGTATTAACGCTATATAAATTAATTATATTTTGCAATTTTATGTAACATAGTAGAGAAAAATAAGGCATGGGTGATTATGCACAATAGTTCACACAAACTATGAGAACAAATAGTTTACCAAAATGATGTACACTGCAGGAAAATTAAAATAGCACACACAGAAAGATTCTATACAGATGAGTAATACACATGATCACAAAAACAGAGCCGCAGGACAATTTCATACGGATCTGTGGTTCACCATCCGGTAATCCTCAGCAGTGCGTCGCACCCCCTCACAACCCCTCGCACCCCATTGCTCTGCGACACACGCTGCAAAGCGGTCTGACGTGGATAACAACAGATGCCGGATGTTGTCCTGAGGCAGGCGAGCCCACAATTGTCGGGCGGTGTGCTCTACATCCCGGATACTGTGCCACAGCGGCAGCAGGCGTTTCAACTGTTCCCACACGTGCTCGATTGAGACACGTGAGGGGAGCGAGCAGACCTTGGTAGTGTTTGCACACTATGAGTGTAGTCCTGGGCGACCCGAGCCATGCGTGGTCGGGCGTTATCCTTCTCGAAGAATACCGCACCTGGAATCCCGGCCAGAAACAAGAGCAGGTGGGCGCGTAGGATCTCAGCCACGTACCGCTGGGTCGTCAATGTTCCACAACACGACGAGAGCGAATCAGCTATCGNGGGGGGGGGGGGAGTGTACCGCTTGGTAGCATGATTGGGAATGTGGGTTTTACCAGGTCCCTCTAACACGCAGGCGCGATTGTCACCAGTCCCCCATAACGAAGCCTCGCCCTTCGCCAAACACACACATCGCCAGTCTGTTGCATTCCAAGTTGCTGTGTCCTGGCACCATTGCGTAGGGAGCTGCCACTGTTGCAGAGTCACGTGTAATGGGCGCTGGGACCGTAGACTCGTCTCCTCAAGGCGTCGGGAAATGGCACACAGGAGCCCCAATACTGGCCAGTATCACCAACCAGGTCGCCATCGGATTCCTCTGCGCCCCACGTACGATCCATCGATTGTCTCGACTGGTAGTCGACCTCGTCCTTCCTGAGCCAGTCCTCCGTGTGGGTGCCTTCACGCGTCTACTACCACCAACATCGGACGCTACGGTCCGAGCTTGTTACTTATTAAAACTTTGTTTATGGTATATTGAAATTAGAAACAAAATACACTTAATATTAAATAATAAAAAAATTGGTAATTAAAATCACCTATAGTTAGTAAATAATATAACCATCCTTAACATTTGAGATCATCCATTATAGCTAAATTCCCTTCTTCAATAATATAAAATTATTTTCAATTTGACTTATTTTCCCATAATGTTATTGAAATGCCCAACTGGAACACCTCGCGAACCTAACCGTAATTTATTTTAAAACTTTCTACCAATGTATTCGTTGATTTGTTGTGAGTTACGAAGTTTGACATGCTGATTACGTAATGAATATGTATTTCTTGTGGTATGATCATTTTAACTATTATGTAGTGACGTGTGCCATATTCAACGTAGAAGCTCAGCTGTCACAACGCACGCCATACCCCACCCCACCCCCTCNAGCAAACCGCGTGGAAACTTGGACATGCGTCGCGAAAAGAGCTGACAGGGTTTGTCAGTAGCACCGCAGGTAACACCCCTCCCCTCCCCCTTACAAGGGAAGACACATGCAAGGTTCTAAGGGGGGAGCCCGAGAGTTAAAAAGCCGTCTTGTGAGACAAGGAGGGGATCAGTCATATGGGGCATTCGGAAGCTGTGATAATCCGCGCTGGAAGGCGTCGGGTGACGGGTGGGGGCCCGCCGGTTCCCACGCCGCCACGACGAAGTCAGTCACGTTAGTTACATCAGTTGCGTCAGTGATAATGCACGCCGAGGCCGGGATCGGAGCCCGGCAAAATCGGTGTCAATCAGTTGAATCAATCCGTTCGGAGAGCAGTTCAGTTCAGCCAGTCACATCACGTTAGTCGGGTCAGTCATATCAACCGCGCCCCGAGAGAGGAAGCAGATTCAGTCAGTTGCGTCATCGGGAGCCAGATCGTGGACGTCAGCCGAGTCAGTTACAACCCCGTGCCAGAAAGCGGAGTTGAGTGGTGAGCTTCAACGAAGAGCACCAGGTCTAGTGGGAGTAGTCCAGTGCATACCTGCACCAAGAGGCGGATGCCGGGGTGGGGGCCCGCCATGGGTCCCTCGCCGGGATGTGGTAGGGATGTAATCCGTCAGTTACAACCCTACGCCGAGAACGGGAGTCGAGTGGTGAGCTTCAACGAGGAGCGCCACGCCGAGAGGAAGCTGAGTCCAGTGCAGCCCGGCGCCGAGAANGGAGTCGAGTGGTGAGCTTCAACGAGGAGCGCCACGCCGAGAGGAAGCTGAGTCCAGTGCAGCCCGGCGCCGAGAAGGCAGAAGCTGGGTGGGGGCCCCTCCAAGGGTTCCTCGCCGGGACGAGGGAGACAGCCAGTCGAAGCCGAAGGAGGAAGCTAGCTGAGTGCAGCATGCCAACGACAGCCAGTCCAAGGGCCTGTAAAAGGGCCACCCAACTCACCATGCCTCAAACTACCTCCGGAACAACAACCCAGCAACAAATACAGATAATTACCAACATCGCCACTCAAGGACGTGTCCTGTCACCTAGTGTCCCCCAAGCCGTCGTAATCGTAGCCAGAACACTGTAATCAGCCCTTCAAGACCAGAACTCGCAATGTCAGTAATGTATGAGTTAATTCTCGGAAAAGAGTTGCATTGCCGTGAATGTGTGCATGAATTCCCGGTCAAATAAACCTGTGATGACATTATTATTCACCCTATTAAGCATGCAAGGCACCTTACAGTCTGTGCCTGGTAAAATTAACTCAGATCCTATGAACCACTCCGTATCTCACAGGTGGGGAGTATCGTCAGTAGATTATAATCACTTAAATGTTGTTTTACATTTTTAATACACTGCAAGATAAAATGACTATACCCTACCAAATTTGTGTATGGACGAAAACAAATTACAAATTAGATTTATATTGCTACAAAATAAAACATTATTTAAAGCATAAATAACACTTGATAATAGTACATAAAATTTTTTGTGTAGCTATTCCAGTTCAATTTTAATACTCAACAGTTTCACATGCATTTTTCCTCAATTAAGTGAACTAGTAACAATTTCTGCAGTATTTTCCTTGTTATAATTACTTCAGTTACTATCCTCAATGATATCTTCAGTTTTTTCCTCACAATATCTTTAGTTGTATCTAGTGTGTAATGTGAGGCCTTATCATAAGTAATAGTGCATTGAACGAAGTACCCAACATATATTTACACTGTAAAATTTCCCATTCAATAATCTTTGGCTTGTTAATGGACGAATCCACACACCCCTCCTCCTTTTATTTTTTATCTGACACGTATTAGTAGAGCACACAGCCATATTCTGCTTGAAATTCACTCTCGATCTGATATAGCTAGCGATTTTCAGGTGCTCTCGCGCTCGCTCACTTTATTTCCACGGTCACATCACCGCCGCGGCTAAAAACCGACCGTCTGAACCTTGCAGTAGCATGTCTTGTTTGCAACCGTTTGGCTGTTGCTTCTACCCCGACCGAGTGCAACTAGTGTGGTTTTCCCTATGTCTGTTTCCCCGTCTCTATTCCAGAGAAGGGCTAGTGCAGTTCTTTAATATGTGCGTTTCCAATTCCGTTTCCGCAGCGCTTTAANCCGTCTCTATTCCAGAGAAGGGCTAGTGCAGTTCTTTAATATGTGCGTTTCCAATTCCGTTTCCGCAGCGCTTTAAAAACAACACCTTTTTTTTAAAAGCGACATATGTTTACGAACAGCCTTTGATAAACTTTACACATCCGAAAAAAATAATTGTGTATTTGTGTTTCCCTTTGTGATATTTGCCCTTTAAATATAAAAAAAATTGCTGGAGCAAGTGTTTACAGCATATTTTTCAGGTATGACACTTCAGTGGCGTGTAGCACAATTTTATCTTCATAATAACGGCATAAAACGACATAGTCACCGTGGAAACTAGTTGACTTAGGAAACATATAATATTAGTGACAACCGCACAGGGGCTATAAGGAACGTCCAAGTCGTGCGCTTCCAGGCCACAGACATACAAAAATACTTCCTGGTAGTTTAAGATTTTCATATCCTTGTTACTTTATGTACAAGAAAAACTACAGGCTGCTCACGGTCAATTAAGTAATTTTGATATCAAATTTTGGAAAATCTCACGGCCTCTACCTGCGTGTATTAACGGGCTCAATGAATGGTGTGCGCCCAGTAAAGTTGGTAACGGCAGAGGAAAAGTAATTCCATGTCTTGACGTATTAAAAGTGTAGGGTAAACTTTTGTGAATTATAAAATTATTTCGTTAACTTTTTGTTTGTTTTTTTTATTTATAAGAATTAGCAATTTTTTAATACGCACACATTCATACAAGGTGTTTTTAAAACTACTCATCGAAATTCAAACCACGGCATCTATAAGCTAATATTAACAATAAATCATATTAGCAAAATATTCGGAAAAGTTATTTTGTATTTTTTTATTTAAGTTTAAATTTGGCAAAAAAAAACCCTGGGTGTACAAGTTTGATATCTCGAAGGCGAACGGAATCATATTAGCTATGAAGGAAACGTATTCTCGCATGGCATGTAGACGATTGCGCCAGTTCCGTTCGCCTTCGTGATATGCAACTTGTTGTGCAGGCAGGTGCGTGTAGCTGTGGACTCCCAGCGTTGTTATCGATAACTTCAATTAAAATTTAAAAATAATAGATACATTTTTTTAAGATATGTATATATATATATATATATATATACATATATATATATATACATATATATATAGATATATGGATCAAAAAACTATTACCACCCTGCTATGCAGTAAAGTAAAACTGTTCACTGTAATTATTTTAATTGTATTTTATAAATGAGAGCAAAAATTTGATTGGCATTTTAATATATACTTTCCTATCACTTTAGACAGGACGCCTCTTATATTTAAAATAAGAACGACTCATTCTCAGTAATGCCATGGGTTCTTAAAACCAAAAGATCTTACAACTATTGGCTAAAAATTGTAAATACTTTTTGACAAACCTGCTGCTCTTCATGATGAATGAGAAATTAAACCGGAATAAATAATATCTTTGTGACGATTTCAGCCGACCAAAGTACTCCGTCTCTGTTTCCTCAGGAAGATGTTCGCTTTTGAAGGAATAGAGATCCCCAGTTAGTGTGGCATCAAAGGGTATCATAAAACCTACTTTGGGTTTGCACAGAAAAAATAATAATTTAAAAAATTTCATATATTATTTTCGTTTTGAAATACAAAATGACAATTACCAACATTGATTACAAAATCTAGTAAAACTCTTGAGTAAAATTCCATCAATTTAAATCCCTTACAAAGACATGATCTTCTGTTTTTCATACAAAATAATTAAAAATATAAATTACATATATTTTCATTATTATGCAAAGCAACTCCCTCCCCTTTTAAAACAGAGGAAGAGCAGTTCCTTCCCTAATAAAGTCCCTGCCTGTCTCCCCGAGCAGGGGAGAACACAAGCTTTTACACAAATTTGTCGTCGTCTTCTCTAACATATTGGGATGTTCACGGAGCGGAAACGCCCCCCTGGTAGCATCGCGGTTGGCCAGCCTCACGTTTTCCTTGGAGACTCTCATGGGACGAAAGGGAAAGCAGGCGAAGCTTCGAAACAGCACACTTGAGCACCAAGTGCTATTTGCCGTTCAGCACTCGCGCAGGCAGCAGCAGCGAGATTGTTTAACTAACGGTTCCCAACGCACCAAAGGTAAGCCATGGTCCACGACCCTCATGTAGAAACAGCAATCCAAGGTAAGGTGAACTTAGGCGAATTCTTGACGTGCGCAGGCCGTCACTTCCCTCCTCCCTTGATACTCGACTACGTCGGTGTTGCTCACGCATTCAGAAAATCCCGAGGCGTCGGCTGGCCACACCGTTACCCCAGGCTTCTTTTAACGTGAAACACGGGTCTCGATGATAGCAGCAGGCGGCAATGAAACAGACCTACGTCAGGGACATAAAACGACGACTCTTAGTACCTAACTTCATACAATTTCAACTCTTACAAGGTAGGGCCGCTTTTAAAAACGCATTTATGCACATGCAAAAAAAACNCCTAACTTCATACAATTTCAACTCTTACAAGGTAGGGCCGCTTTTAAAAACGCATTTATGCACATGCAAAAAAAAACCATGTAAAATACTAAATTTAAATCTATAAGTGTATTCTATATACTATATCTGGGTATTTTGATTTTTCGATTTACTTTTCTGTACATTCCCATATATACATAATTTAATTTACTCAACCAACACTGAGTATACATCATTAAATATAATTAATACACTTTAAAATTATTATCATTAACACCGGCTCTTTTAAAACATTANGTTGCTCACGCATTCAGAAAATCCCGAGGCGTCGGCTGGCCACACCGTTACCCCAGGCTTCTTTTAACGTGAAACACGGGTCTCGATGATAGCAGCAGGCGGCAATGAAACAGACCTACGTCAGGGACATAAAACGACGACTCTTAGTACCTAACTTCATACAATTTCAACTCTTACAAGGTAGGGCCGCTTTTAAAAACGCATTTATGCACATGCAAAAAAAACCATGTAAAATACTAAACTTAAATCTATAAGTGTATTCTATATACTATATCTGGGTATTTTGATTTTTCGATTTACTTTTCTGTACATTCCCATATATACATAATTTAATTTACTCAACCAACACTGAGTATACATCATTAAATATAATTAATACACTTTAAAATAATTATCATTAACACCGGCTCTTTTAAAACATGAAATTTCTATATATATTTTGGATGATACAAAAATTGTCTTTTACACATCCAAAATATCAAGACAGCTTAAGGGATTTTTAGGGGAAGGGGCGGTCTCTTTACACTGCATTTGTGGGTACATGATCATTTTTACACTGCGAAATATGAAATTTTTCCGATTTGTTAGGAGAAGGTGGATCAATGATCAATACTGTCGTGGGCGAAAGGAACCTAGCTATTTGGTACGGACCGTACCATTTCACGACTATCTTAAAACTAAAAAAATCGATTTTTGAACTGAGGTGATGAGCTTGAACTAAAATTAAAGCAACTGACTTCAAGTTTAAATCTTTATATGAAACATCATTCTTCTGTTTCATTTTTTGGTGATACGTAATTAAGTTACGAGTCATATCTGCCATATTTCTTCCAATTTTTTTATTACTCGCGCTCTCAAAACAAATGGTATGGAGTGGCCACACTTTTATTAACGGATGCATCAAACCTCTCCCCAAAAATACCTCGGATGGAGCATATTTATGAGCACTGTGTACTATATTAATAAAACACAGGAAAAGTAATATCCCAGTGACGTTGCGTATCAAATTGAAAACTACGTAAGGCAATTTTACTGTTTCGATTCACCCTTTCTAGAAAATTTGCCTGAGGGTGATACGGAGCAGTCTGCGCCATCTTGATTCCCAATATAAAATTTAAATCTCTGAACTCCTGAGAAATAATATACGTAGCATTGTCGGTCACTGCAAACATGGGCGAGCCAAGAACACTATATAATCTCTGCACAACTACCATGCAAATTTCTGCTGCCTTTATAGTAAACTGAAAAAATAAACAAAATTTGCTGAAACTATCTATGACAACAAGGACATATACGTATCCAGAGGTACTCCGGGGCAATGGGCCCGTCGTGTCCAAATAAACGCGTTCCCAAGGATACAACGCCACTATACCGGCATATTGCCCTTCTGGTTTTTTATTTTCGGCTTTGCATGCTGGCACGCATCGCAACACTGACCCAGTTTTCCAGATCGTTGCGCACTCCTGGCCATGTAAAAAGTTCTAACACACGGGTAATATTTTATCCCGTCCTACGTTTCCCCCGTATATACGTGTCCCCGTTCGCGATAGTATTTAAAAAGGTAAAGTCCATGTTTTTGAGACGTAAACGGAGAAAAACAGGTAGGTCCTATAAATCCTTTATAAACTACGTAACAAGAATTCCCGTCTTTAATTTCAGACAACATTTTTTACATTCCGTTTCAGAATTTTGGTGTTATTTTATATCAGTAAAAGCACTGGGAAGCTTCNTTTCAGACAACATTTTTTACATTCCGTTTCAGAATTTTGGTGTTATTTTATATCAGTAAAAGCACTGGGAAGCTTCTGCAACGTGTTTAATTCCAAAAAATTTATACCAGCGGAAACTGCCTCTGACAACGGACTATCCACAGGGGCCCCATTTTCCTCTGCCTCAAACTCGTCTTCGCAATACATGCGTGAAAACTCATCCGCTACAGAATTATCGATCCCCTTTATATGCGGCACGGTAGATTTAAAGCGAGCGAGGCGCACTAACCACCGTACTAACCCACCAGCTGGCTCCTGTGATTTTAACAACCAGCTAAGAGCCTGGTTATCCACAAATAAATTAAACTGAGCATGATCTAACTAATCTGAAAACTTTTCCATTGCCCATGTACAACTGAAACTCTCTTTTTCATAAATAGTAAATTTCCGTTCTACCTGAGTTAATAATTAACTGGCGTATGCTATCGGCACAAAAGGATAGTCTTTGTTTAGAATCAAACACACCCGACGGCCACGAAACTTGCATCACAGCGCAAAAAAAAATTCTTCAGAAAAATTGAACAAATGCAAGACTGGAGGATTAGCTAACATTTATTTAAATTTTTGAAAAGCGTTTTCTTGTTCCGCGTTCCACACAAAATGTACACATTTTCTTTTTTCAACTGGTTTAATGATTCTGTAAGGTCAGAAAAATTTGAAATAAATTCACTACAGAAAGCAACCATTCCTAAAAATCTCTTTACACCTCTTAAATTTTTTGGTTCAGGAAAATTACCTATATATTTAATTTTCTCAGGATCTGTTTGTAAAATTACCCTCTGATATAATAAACCCTAGACACCGCACATGTTGTTGTGCCCGACGAATTTTTTCTGGGTTCACCGTCAGACGAGCTTCCTTAACGTGTCCAACACTGTCCGCAAATGTTTAAGGTGATCCTCCAACGTGTCACTCTACACGCACGCGTCGTCAATGTACGTAAAGACGAACTCATACAAGTACCGTCCTAACTCGGGACATACTTTGGGGCCCTGAATTTACCGCCATGGGCAGACGCGTCGACTGGTACAGCCCCCAGGGGTACCAAACGCTAACGGCGCTCTACTTTCCGGTCGTAACTCACACTGTAAAAAATCAGAATTGAAGTCCAATATGAAGAAATATTTAGCTCTTTGCAAATGTTGAAAAACAGTTTCCATAACTGGTACCGGGTATGAATCAACATACAATATTTTTATTAATATTTCTATAAACACACATTAACCGATATTGACCTGATTTTTTTTTCGATAACGAAAAATACGGGCTCGCATACGGACTGGTGGATTCCTCCACAATTCCCTGTTCCTTCAAAGCATTGATTAACTGCTTAAATATTTGCATTTTGGGCGCAGACGCACGGTTTGGAACGCACACTACAGGCTCGCCATCTTTTAATTCCAAAACAACAGGAACCTCTTTACAACGCCCTACTTTTCACGTAAGCACATCACTATATATTCCGCTTTTAACTGGTCTAATGCCTATACTATATCTTCCGAATGTTGTAACAACTGAATCTATTGACATCGGAAGGCGTAGTTTGCAAAGCAATAACGGGTCTCTGGCGAAACTGAATTTAAACGCTTTTCTTGCTGCGTNGACATCGGAAGGCGTAGTTTGCAAAGCAATAACGGGTCTCTGGCGAAACTGAATTTAAACGCTTTTCTTGCTGCGTCAATACATTCGTGGGTGTTGCCCAAAAAATCAATACCCAATATCACGTCATGTGATAAATTTTCAAAAACAGGAAAATGCATTTTTCGAGAAAATTTTTGTAGAGGGATTATGGGGACTTTGGCGTATCGGGACCCGGGACCGGACCACCAGAACTGTTCGTGCTCTGTCATTCCGGTTGACTGGCGGCCATAATGGATCCAGGTGACCTTTTCCCTGGTGATTGTTGACCTTGAACCCGGTGACTATTGACCTTGAAACCCAAAAAATCGAAAAAATCTATAACATATTAAAAATTAATAAAAAAATTATTAAAAATTTATTTCTAAAAATTATTATTTAAAGACTATTTTAAAAACTTACCATTACAAACCCCCCCCCCCCTTTCCAGNTTTCCAGCGCCACACCCAGAAGACGACAACCCTCGCATATTTCTATTGGCTGTTTAGTCGGCAAGCCTCCACCGCAATCACGCCACCCTACCAATATATTTAATTGCCCAATTTTCCCACCCTCACCTCCAATCACTCACCTTCGTTTGACCAATTAGTCTTGTTTGCTCTATCCCCTTCCAATATATGTAATTGCCCAATAAACCCACCCCCTCCAACCCCTCGTCTATGCTCATTCCGTTGTCTGCAGCGATCTCGGTGGATTTTTAGTTCGTCATGTGTTTATACATTGCTACAGGTGGACATCTTCGATTTCATATGTTTACATTTTCAACATATAGGTGGCGCTAGTGTATTAATTACAAAATTACCCTCCAGGCAGTGCTAATTTCTCGATTTAGCCATCAGGCGAGTTGGCATTCTCTCTGGCCTATGCTTAACACGCCTACTTTTTTTAAAATATATATTCTTTATATTTTCAACACTTGGGTGGCGGTAGTGTATTAATTGCCAATTTCGTCTCAGCAGGCAAGCTTCTTATTTAGCCACCAGGCGGCAGCCATATTTGTTTATGTTTTTAATTTATAGGTGGTGCTATCGGTGCCTTCTATATTGGATTCTATTGTCGACACATATGTGGCGTTAATTTCTCGATTTCACTGCCAGGCAGATGCCTACAGTACCCACTCATTCGGTTGATTCAGTAGCAAAGTGAGCTGTCGGCACTCAGATTTGTTTCATAGACATTTAAAAAAAACGTTTAATTTGTCATCCTAATTAAAAATTATTTTTCCAATCAGCGGTATACTTACCAGCATAAATGATTAAATCAATTATTTTTTATATTAAAAACTTTAATTAGGACCGATTAAAAAACATTTTTCGTTTTAATGTCAATAAAAATTAGCATTGAAATTGAGTATTTATTCTGTTTCCCCTCACCAGACCACCTTAGTCCGAACAATTATTCACCCTTGCTTAATCCCTTACCACTACCGCTCTTGTTTTCAGCATTGTCCGCCAGAGCGTGCTAGTGTGGGGAAAGTATATAATGGGAACAATGCCGACCCACGGCACAGTTTCTCGTCTGATGCCAGAGGTAACAGATCGCCCTCTCACCCCTCATCTTTTAGCATTCTGACTGGCAAGATCAGATATTTATTTACTTCAGGTCACAGGATACTATCAAGTATGCACGTAATACGCATATATTTTCCCACGAAATTACAAATCTGCTCAAATTTGGAGTATCGGTTTGGGCCAGCTGATCTCTGTAGGAATATGTAACCACATAAAATACGGCACTAGAACTTTGTTTTCTTTTTTTATTTATATATTTACCACCGATGTAATTTGAAAAGGAATTAACTTATTACCCGTCATGCTACTGTAATACTTAGTTTGCCTTCGCCAAATGTGTTCGAAGTCACAAAAAGTATGAATGTTCTAATAATGCAGATCGAGCGACACAAGAGTGTTAAATGTGGCATGGCATTTACTAAGTGTGATAACTTGCAGAGACATGCATAAACCAGCGTAGCAGTAGGACCTTCACCTGCCATAAACCGTCGTGTTCAGTCTCCTTCACAGCAGGGTACGAGTGTACTTCCCACAAAACCAAGGGTTCAAGATTAGCATTCACCATCGTGCCAGAATCGTGGCAGGGTATGGGTTAGTTAATGACAATGATTTCGTGGAGGCCCAAACTTCATTCGATCAAAGTTCAAAGTCCTATGCCCCCACAACGAGAGCAGATATTCGAAGGATATTTGAAAATGTTAAGCTCGAATGGGAGAACACATCGCTGTTGGCTCTCCACATAAACACACCACCAATAAAATGTAATATATGGATCGAATGCAGCTTAGGAAAGCTGATCCATTCTAAGAAAGGAGGGTATTCGAATCGAAAGGCAAGATAACGAAAATATTGTAAAATCTCATACTGGAAATATACGTATATCACGAGAAAAAAGAATACGAAGAGCGTGTTTCGGAGTAAACATTAACGAAAAATCAATCAACGAATGCCCCTTCCTCTCTGAACAACATGCTTGCCACCCATCAACATGATATTTGTTTAAAACTTATGTCGGGAATATCATGTGCCGTGTACAGATGCGTTAAACAGCTTTCTATAAAGTAGGTATGGCTCGAAAAAACCCTAAAACAGAGTTCAAATCACTTTGCTACCCCCGCGGTATGCGATATGCACAGTGAAGGATCCTACGCAATCCCTCTTACCAATGCATAGACGCTCATTATTAAAAAAAACATTTCCTCCCAAGTTTAAAATCAGTACTTTATGAAATTTAGGGAGAAGAAAAAAGCATTCATATGGTTACTCCACGTGCAGCGATATTTCTAGCTCTCAGTGTCCGGATATAAAACTCTTTATACAAGCAAATAATGTACCTATAGTAAGTTTTGCGGAGGTAAAAATTATATACCGTGAGAACACGCTAGCGTAGAGGTATACCCACCGCAAGTACAAAATCATAAAAAAACTGTTACCTTCAACAAACAAAATTACTGTATTTTCATACATTCACGTGCGTTCGCTCCATTAAGAGATATATCTGATCCACGGTAAAACACACCCGTCCTCCCCAGCAGAGTCACACCACACTGCTACTTAACTTAAGTCGAACGAAAAGTGACATGCGAGCATGTGTATGGATATGTGCGGCCTCAAATCCAGCAGGTGTCAATAGTATTCTCTCTTTATGAATGACGCCAAATAAATCACAGTTTTCTTCCTGAGATGCTAGTCCACTGTGCAGATTTATACCACAATAGGAATTCCAGCAAAGACACGCGCATACAGCTCTAATTTACCACCCATCGACCTGGTCCAGGCGTATAGGGCAATGGCTTCACAAGTGCGAAAAAAAAAAATTAGAGCTTATTGCAGCCAGTGCATTACGGAGGCCATGGGATTTTAGAGATATTTTAATCCCTCTAGAATGTTGGAAAATTAATTATTTGTACAAATTTTGTTTGTAAATAAATGCTTGTTAAGATACTTGCGCTTTAGCAGCCCCTCGTGATCCCACGAAGTTATAAAATCTCGCATTATACAAACACATAAGCAATAAGTTCGTGAAAAAATGTCAAACATACTCATGTTTACGCACATAAGGCTTTTTTACCCTATCAAAATCAAAAACTTATCCGGCTGCACGAGAATATGCTTAGGTCAGAATGCCTACTGAAATTTGCGAAATTATAAATATATGGACATATAAGTCCAGGCTCCCAATCTAAAACAGCACCCCAGGCCCATTTTGCAACGATGACCTCTTCCACGATGTCGCATAAGTGGGGGGCCGCGGTGAAGCAGTGGCTAGAGCTCTAGTTTCCCCATCACGAGTACGCGCACGCATCCTTTCTTTCGTACACACTTTCTTGGTCAAGAGGTCCACCTCAACACCAGCCCATTCTTCCCCCAGCCTCTTAACCCCAACACGACGACACAGGTTCGATTCCCAGCAGGGTTGCTCCCAAATTTTCGCCCTTTCATTCCTCAAAAACACCCCTCAAAAACATCCCTCATTCCCCCAAAAACATTACTCATTCTTCAAAAACATTCCTTATTCCTAAAAATATTGCTGAATAAAAAATTCTTATTCCTTAAAAACATTCCTAATTCCTAAAAATGTTCCTGAAAAACATTCCTTATTCATCAAAAATACTCCTCAAAAACAGTCCTTATACCGCAAAAACATTCCTCGAAAACATTCCTCAAAAACATTCCTTATTTCTCAGAAACTTTATCCCATTCCTCAAAAACATTCCCCATTTCTCAAAAACATTCCTTCCTCAGTTGGTTTGTTTGCCAAACAAAACTCAGCCGACTTAAAAAACCCGAGAAAGACATTATACTTCAGATTGAACCATATTATGCCTACCGCACTTTCTCGCTCAATTTTTACTTAAAACAGACTCTTTCATTCGATTTTATACACCACTGAAATAACAAATTTTTCAAAACAGCAGTAATGCAAGGTTCAATATAATAAAAGTGCACAAATATAAGCACATAAATTTACTATCCTACTTTTTTCCATCCTTTCAATCTTTGCATTTCTCTTATTTCATCAGATGATGGATAGTACACAATGGTTTCATTCGATGTATACCCTTTCCTTAAGTTCTCCGATGATTGAAGAATCTCCTTACTTTACAATGCAACCAAAGCAAAGGTCTGAGTCTATCAACAATTCCATTGGGGTCTTCAGGTAATATGCAGTCTGTGTTCTTGTCGTCTAATGCGTTCTTCACGTCACTTTTTTCAACAAAGCCTGTGACGAGATGTGTGAGATTGTCGAAAAATCGCTACAGTTTTCACCATCAACACTTGTCTTCATTATCGTATCCATGGCCCTTTCTCTTTTTCGCAGCTCTTCGAGCCGGAACGCAATCTCACATTCACTGAAGAAGTTTATGAATAATCGATCAGTTATGACTCACTATAACATGTTTTATTTACGGAATATTCTCACAACACACAGCGAGTGGCTTCGCTTCGATTGTGATTAGCAGGGGTATTGACGGGGAGCATGTCATGCAAAAATAGCCTCCCATGTACCTTGATATGTATCGACTCGGGGAATAATCGTGGAAATACTGCTGCCGTCGATTCCAAGCATGATGGAAAAACATAACTTTTAATGCTTACGAAAAAATTCTAATATGAAAACCTTACTGTCGGGTATAACAGAGATCACGATCAGATCATGAATATATAATTGTAAATATCCATCAAATCTGTTTCTGAACAATGGCGATTACGTTCAGGCACATCCTCACGTTTGTTAATAATGTCTTGGGCTCCTGGCGAACTACGATGAAAACGAGCCCGAGTAAAAGTAAAAGTTCTCAACATCGCACCTCAGTCCTTCACTAGAGATAAAGTAATTCTTTATTCCATTAAAATGACAGCAGCAATAAATCCAAGCCCTATTCCCGATGCATAAATATTTACAAACTGTTCTGTGAACACTGCTATGATCACTATCCCAGAGAACCACGAAAAGTGGCGGTGGAGATCAGGCACCCTTTCTATAATAATTATTTCGCACCGACACAGGACCGGACACGCTCAATACTTTACACCATCCTCTCGACAGTAGTTGCACAGCTACCAGAGGCCATTCCTCCCATCAAGGCGTGCTATGTTCGATTCCCGGCAGGGGTCGCACCTGTATTTTCGCGCGTGTAGGAAATGTGATTGATGCTGTTGCCAACTGTATCACCTGTGATGGACTTGGCAATGTCCAGCAGATTTTTTCGGGATAGTTGAACTTCTTCACCGAACTAAACGTCGTCACCCATTTCGGATTCTAAGCGCGCGCGCTCTCTCTCTCTCTCTCTGTCTCTCGCTCTGTCTCTCTCTCTCTGCCTGTCTCTCTCTCTCAACTCGAAACACATTGTGTCCCATGAAAAAAGTGGACTGGTATGGTTAGATGAACTGCCCACCGCGATATTTTCTTGCTTTAAAAAAATCGCTTAGTACCAACGTTAATTAACGCAGATCACTGACTAAGAATAACTGACGTGTGAAAAATTTTTCATTTTCTCGAGTCAGCTGTTGGAAACGCAGTTTAATCCACCAGTTTTCTAGTAGAAAATATCGAGGTCCTGGGAATTGTTCGGCCGAAAATCATTCTGGTGATCACACTCAATGGAGGAGCGGTCGTCCACGGGAAGATTTTTCCAATTTAATTAATCGAGAAAAGTATTACATATATTTGTAATAGAATAAACGTGGGAACACACTGATAAAACCCCAGTAAGGCCCCCGGGAAAAATATCAAACCCGCAGGTACCGTTGCCTATGCAGTAACATTTATTTATATTAAAGTATATTATGCCTCAGGCATATATTTTTATATTACCTTATAATATGCTTATAGGCATATAAAATATTCATATATATAATTTAATGTGTTAAACAAATGTATACACAATTATAATTATGTATATTCTTACTAAATATTACCATTTTTTTAATATATGTAGTCGACGGTATCTGCGGGTTTAATATTTTCACACATTTTTTCTGTCAGTTATTCTTCGTCAGTGATCTGCGTTGATTAACATTGGTACTAAGCGATTTTTTTAAAGCACGAAAATATAGTGGTGAACCGCCCAACAACCAACAACAGTACATTTTTATTTTNATATTATGCCTCAGGCATATATTTTTATATTACCTTATAATATGCTTATAGGCATATAAAATATTCATATATATATAATTTAATGTGTTAAACAAATGTATACACAATTATAATTATGTATATTCTTACTAAATATTACCATTTNATATAATTTAATGTGTTAAACAAATGTATACACAATTATAATTATGTATATTCTTACTAAATATTACCATTTTTTAAATATATGTAGTCGACGGTATCTGCGGGTTTAATATTTTCACACATTTTTTCTGTCAGTTATTCTTCGTCAGTGATCTGCGTTGATTAACATTGATACTAAGCGATTTTTTTAAAGCACGAAAATATAGTGGTGAACAGCCCAACAACCAACAACAGTACATTTTTATTTTNTACTAAGCGATTTTTTTAAAGCACGAAAATATAGTGGTGAACAGCCCAACAACCAACAACAGTACATTTTTATTTTTGCATTGAAGTAAAATGAGCCTCCAAAGAATAACTACGACATGGGTGGAAACTTTCGTTGTGTAGTTGAGTCCATATTAAGCCTTGTACTTTCTTACTACAATACTTCTCCTCAAAGGCTTTACGAAACTGCTCATTAGAGAGTATTTGTTCGTGTTCAATCTCCCACCAGTGGTTAGCACTTTCTTTTAAAGCAAGGTCGACATATTGAAGCATTTCGTCTGATCCAATTTTACACACGGTAGTCTTAAACAGTGCTACTTCTGTAGTCTTTTCAAAATTGCCATTGGGTTCTCAACCCCACGCCCCTTAAAGGTAGGCAACTCAACAACTAACGGTCTTGATTGGCCTAGCACAGGCACAAACTGCACCACAGGTTGCGGTGGTGTAGAAAGTGTAGTACTAGATGTAACTGAAGTTCATTAGTGAGTAACTTTAAGCGACGTAAATGACTCTTCCAAACCGCGAATACGGCGGTTCATTTCAGACACTTCTTCACTGTCAAGACCTGAGGTTGGATTTGAAGTTTCTTGTGCGGTTTGTAATTGTGCTACAGTGTTACCCTATTGCCCAATTCCGCTTCTGTTCAAGCGCTATGCATCTGAAGCTCTTCGGTAGTGGCGTTAAGTTTGGTGGCTACAAGGTCTATGCGTGACACCGCCTCTTGCAAAAATTTTATTGACAGTTTCAGCTTTGAACGAGTTGAACTGAGCCTGTATTTCGGCACGAACTGTTTTTAATTCGTTGCGAAAGGTATTTGCTAATTCTGCCTGGCTGCTAATAAGCTCCGAATGCAACCTCGTTGCAATTTCTGATTGCAATTTTTCATGGCTTGCAGCTACTTCTGATTGCAATTTAGCTTGACTTGTAGTCATCTCTGTTTGTAGGGATTTAAAATAAGTCGAATTCTATCTCAGTAATATCATGGGTTCTTAAATCACAAATATTGTAAAACGATTGGATAAAAATTGTAAATACATTTTGACAACATTACTGCTCTTCATGATGAATGAGAAATCAACCAGAATAAATAATATTTTCAATAACTCGAAATTTCATCTCAGTTTTTTTACTTTCAATTACTGAACACACACCATTAACATCACTTGGAAATATATATATATATATATATATATATATATATTTATATATATAGAGACACATAAACTAACGTCTGTGGAAAATTCAACACCAAGAAGGATAATATGTGATTGAAGTACCACAGATCAGGTACATGAAAATACACTATTGATTAGGATCACAGAACTGTATATGATCTCTGTCCTTGAGGAGAGTATGGAGTGAAGTCCCCGCATGCTGCAATCAGAGCCTCTAAACGGCGTGGCATTGAATCAAAAAGTGCTTGGATATGTTCCTGGGGAATCTCCCTCCACGCAGTTTGTATGCGAGTCCACAAAGCATCAGCAGTGGTTGCTGGAGGACTGTGGCGAACAAGTCGCCGACCAACCGTATCCCAGACATGTACGATGGGCGACATGTCAGGTGAACGTACAGGCCAGGGAAGCAATGGCACCCGTCGTTCATTGAAGAAGTTTTGCACATTCCTCGCCACATGTGGTCTGGCAGTTTCCTGCTGAAATATGGCATGTAGAGTCGCCTAAAGGAGGGGCAGTATCTCTGGCTCTAAAACATCCCTGATGTAACGGTAGCTATTCAGGAGTCTAGATTACTGTATCCAAATGGCGCCCCAAATCATCGCACTTGGCGTTAGTCCGCTATTCCGCTTCATAATGCAGGCTGCCATATTTCTGTCACCACGGTAGCGTCTAACACGTATGCGGCCATCGCTGTAGGACAGGTTGAAGCGGGACTCGTCCGAAAACACTACATTTTGCCCCTCAGCACTCCAGCGACGGCGTTCACGTGCCCATTGCAGTCTGAGGCGTTTGTGGTTTCTGGACAACGGAAGCTGACGCAATGGCATGCGTGCCACCAGTCCAGNTCAGGAGTCTAGATTACTGTATCCAAATGGCGCCCCAAATCATCGCACTTGGCGTTAGTCCGCTATTCCGCTTCACAATGCAGGCTGCCATATTTCTGTCACCACGGTAGCGTCTAACACGTATGCGGCCATCGCTGTAGGATAGGTTGAAGCGGGACTCGTCCGAAAACACTACATTTTGCCCCTCAGCACTCCAGCGACGGCGTTCACGTGCCCATTGCAGTCTGAGGCGTTTGTGGTTTCTGGACAACGGAAGCTGACGCAATGGCATGCGTGCCACCAGTCCAGCCCGCAGGAGGCGGCGTCGAACCGTCGACGCAGACAGGTCCACACCCGAGTGTCGAGCCAACACTGTGGACGAGGCTGTACGGTCCGTTACGGCCATGTGGACAAGATGGTGGTCATCCCGTGCTGTGGTCACATTGCGTGGTCCAGTACCCGCTCGTCGCTGCGTACGACCCTCTTCTATCCACTGGTACCACACACGCATCACTGTCGTAGCAGCATGCCCCAGTACGAGCAGAAATGTCGTGGTATGACAAACCCGTTTCCCGGAGACCGATAATGCTACCCGTTCTTACTCACTCACATGCTGATATGGCGCCCTTTGACGTCGACGAGGCATAATGACACTTATTTTCACATCGTTTGACGGCTCTTCACTCACTGAGCTTGGAATTAACACGGACTTTTCCAGTCGCACAAGAGAGGGCAGGGGGCTGCTTGGCCTACGTGTATGCCAAGCAGTCGTAACTTCTTATTACTGGTACAATGTTGTACTCATCCTGCGAGTTTGGATTTATTCAGGTCATTCTTTCTAGGTGTTTCAATTTTCACAACAATAGTGTGTGTTTGTGTGTGTGTGTATATATATATATATATATATTTTTTATATACACACACACACATTAGTTGTTTTTAAACTATGTGTAGAAATGCAAACCATGGCATCTATGGTATAACATAAACTATAAATACTACTAGCAAAATGCCCGAAAAATGCATCTAGTATTTTTTTAATTTAATTTTAAGTTAAGCATAACAACGCTGGGGTTTGCATATTTACGTACCTGCGCGCGTGTGTGTGTAAATATATATATATATATTTTTTTTTTTTTTTTTTTTAACTTGACCGACGCATTAATAAAGTGACCAGACGCATGGCAATATTAAGTTTAGATATGGTTAAAGAATACACAATATGCATACATTTAGAACTCAGTAAGAGCTTTGGAAAATGCTCAGTGTACGGCGAACAGCACGTTGTAAAGGTCGTGTAGTGGGTATGAAGGTCGCGGGGGTGACGTGTGTGTTCGGCAGGCAGGAGGAGCCTGACGCAGCTGGCGGCGCACGTGAGCGACCTGGCGTGCGAGTGGGTGGAGCTGACGAGGACCTACGGCCTGGCGGAGTGGCGCGACGACCTCCGCAGGCTCATGCTGTCGGCCGGCCTGCGCCACCGCGAGACCGTCTTCCTCTTCTCCGACAGTCAGGTGCGACGACACCGTGCACACACACGCGCACACGATCGTGCCGGGCGATGCCGCTGGTCGGCGGGTTTCCTCGGGGATCTCCCTGTTCCCCCCAGCTCTTGCATTCCGGCGCTGCTACGCGCTCGCCTCGCTCCACCCTCGTAGCGTCTCGAGACCTCTATGTCAACAGCCGCACAAACCTCTCCGCCCTGCGCTGCGGTTAACCTTCGGACTCGCATTAGGGACGACCTGGGTTCGAATCCCGGTTCGGCCTTCCCTGATCTCGGGTTTCCGTGGTTCCCCTAAATCACTCCAGGCGAATGTTGGGATGGTTCCTTGCCACACGCCATGTACGATTCCTTCCACGTTCATGCTTCTTTGAGCAAATACGCCCCGTTTCTAATGACCTTGTAATAGAGTAGACGTTAAAGTGGTTCACACAATTAAAAACTTAAACAGTTGTTTACCAAACATAAACTGAGACGATATATATTTTTACAGATTCGGTTCGACCAACAGAAACTAATTTAGATATGGTTGTTTTTTTTTTTTTTTAAAGATGTTTTCTTCGGAGCAAGTAAATTAACATTTTAATCCATTATGTAAAATAATATATAAAAATATATACTTTCCAATATATGCTTTCCGGTGATTGGCAAAATTTATAAATTCCTAAATATTTCCGCTACAGTAACCAGTAGCAGCTCTATTATGCTTGATGGGCTAGGTTATCATCCAAAGCGTTGGAAAAATATAACTGCTTACTGCTTACTCAGTTTACTTTTGTGTAAACCCTTTAATCCCTACTTAACGTAACTAACCATCATTGATGGTAAGACCACTCGCCTCCTGCCACGGTGAACCGGTTTCCAACCCCGGCGGTGTCAAACCCAGATTTTGTGTTGTGGGAAACGCGGGAGATGTTGCCGTTGGGCGCTGTGTTTTCTCAGGGTGCTTCTCGTTTCCCCACAATTGGCGTCCGTCACTGCCCAATCCTCACCCCGTCGGCGCTGAAGACCTCAACTAATCAGCCCCGCCCACATCTCTTTCTCTCTCTCACTTACTCTTTCACTTGCTCTTTGCAACCTCACAGCTGGTTTGGCGTTCATTGTATAACTAGTGCAGCTCATACAGATTCAACTGCAAGCGGATTTTGTGGGAAAATTTTCCTTTCCACATATGCATGAGTTCAGCGTAAACGGCGAGAGCCACGTGTTCAGTAAGGTTAACAGCGAAATACAAAATGTTCTACATTATAACGTTTAATTTTGGGGGGGGGGTGGACATACTGTTCAAAATTGATGCCTAAAATGTTTTTTTTATATTATTTTTTTTAAACAATGGGAAAAAATGGTTTCAAAAGAACACACTGATATTTATATCAGTTTCATAGCTTCATTTCATCTAAATTTCTTATCACATACACTTAAATGTCCGGTGAATGCTTGATCGGAATAAAAAAAACACATTTCAGAAGTGTCAAGGTAGCCACGAAAGTACACGATTTGAAAGTACACCGTCACGGAAAGCCAGAGAATGTAAGTTCGATTCATTGTTATAGTTCACATTCTCACCAAATATTTCACAGAGCCGGGTGGTGAAGTGATGACAAACTGGATTCACATTCGGGAGGACCCTGGTTCGAATCCTGGTCTGTCCTTCCTGAGTTCGGTTTCCTATGATTTCCCGAAGCCACGCCAGGCGAATGCTGGTATGGTTCCTTCCTCCGCGCCATGCCAGATTCCTTCCTTGTCCCTGCTTCTCTAAGAAACTTGCTCCGTCTCTAATGGATTGGCTGTCGACGAGACATTAAGGCCGCCGTCTACCTGGAACTTTTTCCCACGTTTAGACCGAGAAGCGCGGGATCTATAAGGGCGACACTGCCACGCAAATCTAGTACGCCATCGCCGCTAAGCGCAAGGCTCTTAACTGGCGTGCAGTGTTCTCGTCGTGCTGCGTGTACCTATGGGACTTTCAGCGGTGACCATATTATTTTATTAGTGGGAAGTCTTTAGAAAGGTTCAGTGCAGGCCCCTATAGTAGTTTTGTATGTATCTGATGCGTGCATTTTGAGCTACAGCGCCTTGGAAAGGCAGTTTTGGAGTACTCTGAATTGATGTTTCTAACGTACGTGATATTTTGAAAGTACTTAACAGCTCTCGGCTGAAGTGTGTGTTCTTTTCGTAGATCAGCACGTTGGACGCACGCTTAATAGTTTCGTTGAAAAACGTGTATTTCGAACACTCTGCAACGCAGTTCAAGCGCCAGGTAGACGGGCGCCTTAAGCGCAACCTACCTACCAAACCACACATTTGATTGAACGCCTGTGTGGCCATGTATCTCGTGCTGGCGACGCCGATGGCAGATGAGTCGTGTGTGGACTTGTTGCCCACAGATAAAGAGCGAGTCCTTCCTGGAGGACCTGAACAACGTGCTCAACTCCGGCGACGTGCCCAACATCTACCCGCCGGAGGACCTGGAGCAGATCTACCACGCGATGAGGGTGCCCGTCGGCGAGCGCGGCCTGCCGCCCACCAAGCCTAACCTCTTCGCCGCCTACCAGAGGCTCGTCATGTCCAACCTGCACGTCGCCATCACCATGAGGTCAGCCACCCCCTTCCTTCTCTCGTTCCAAATCTTGTCGTCTTCGCTGTAGCACTTTTCCCATCTGAGGCCGGTAGTATATGATACCTGCTGCCGTCCTGGCTCTTGTAACAAGCTTCTAAACCATGTGAAACTAACTCCGGGGTTGCGGAGAGAAGTGATGGTGATGGTATTTGTGATGTGACCGTATGATCGTGTGTGGGGCCCCGTACCGGCTAAGCAGTAGTGCTGTAATGAAGACTAAATTATGCATTGTAAATTTCCACATGTGGTACATCGTGTAGTGACAGAACGCACTAATACACGCCACTCTACAGCACAAGCGTAAGACCCTAACTTGCGGTTCACAATAGAGCCCCCACAACACTTTTTTTTTTTTAAAGACAGACGTGATTTACAACAGGTGTTGAAAGTGGCCACTGTCCATTGGCTAGCATGCGGCCGCACCCCGCAGAACACTGCGTCTCCTTATCGACTGTGGTAACCGCAGCATGAACCTTTGCCACCATATCTGCGATATCATACGCTAGATTCACAGGGCCCTGCGACTAAACGGTTGGCCACAGTACAAAATGACCCGTATATCGTATTCTCAGTTTTCACTTCTCTACGTGACCCCGCTGTTACAGTGAATTTTTTCCACGTTTTATAAGCCTAGTGCAAGGGTCTATATACCAGCCGCTATGCGAGCCGGTATGAAAGATTATATTGCACGACAGCGGTTAGCTTACTATCATTATTAGATACACTTCGGTGGATGCACAGATAAGCGTAGAACTGCTGCTAACCAGTAACTTGTAAAGACCTGTTAAAAAACCAGTACTCATTAATATTGTTTTACTTGCTGTTGATCTACTGATAGATGTTCAGGGTATGAAAAATAATCATTCTAATTCACGAACATATTTTTTTTTCTATTTTAAAAGTAAGCTTAAGCATTTAGAATAAGGAAGGTATTTCTTAACGTAGAGTTGTGATCCGTAATCAGTAGTAAAAAAAAATTGTGTTTGGCAAAATTTATGTTTTCGCTCTCAAAACTGGATTCCGAATAATCTAGCCGAGGCACTACCACTGAACTACCAGATGAAATGTATTGTATTGCATTTAAATGTTCTTGATACAGGCAAGTTTGAAAATGGATTAATTTTTTCATTATCTGGTTAATGTTTTTAATCTTTCGTGCGATTTATTACGGTAATAAAAAGCTGTTTTTATCTAATATGAACGAGTTCCAATCTCACGGACATAGAACGAGCATGGGGTCATCATTATTGGTTTATTTTTCAACTCGTTTCAAGTAGTAACCACGGGGAGCGCCCGGCGCTCTGAAACTGCAATGTGATTGGCCAGACATTATTAACGCTGGTTTAGAACCCGCGAACCGTTCCTGCCACCAAACCTGTCATGAAATCCGACTCTACAAGGCGACAAATGCCATCACGGATCCCATACTCGCTGTACTGAGAGCAATATTCTGTTTCAGATACCAAACAACTTTATTTCAAGAGTATTTGTTTACACTGGACAATATTATGTTCACTCAATTAATATATTCTTGCTCCAAAGATCTGCATTAGGCCCTTTAAATCAAATAAAGCATTAAAAATTATAATTTGAGCCGAACATTTATTTTGTTGTCACGACCTCGTCTGCATGCAGTTGGTACCTGTGGAAATATTTTACAAGTACGTTTAACTGATTGGTTTGGTTTCCGCAAACCTAATAAGTATCGTGTTAGGGTCAAATGAATATTTAGTTTGGAGTGAATAAGTATTTGGTTGGCTGGAATAATAAAATTTTTTGAGTATTTTATAACTCTTGGCGACAAAAAAAAAATCAGCTTGGCCCATTACCGGCATTTGTTTGTTTGGATGTAGGGTAATCAGGTCATTATATTTCCTTCATTCTAATTTACAACTCGAGAGTTTGTTTATAATTTATGTTACAGTTAGAATAGCAGAGCTATAAAACTT
>NQII01003683.1:0-148799 GCA_002778355.1 Clitarchus hookeri
GCCGAAGTGAGCGGCATGTTATTACGACCTCCGAGAGATGAAATTTATCGAATGGTTCCGCTCGACTCGTGACGACGCCTCACCGAAACTGTCGAGGGGAGGAAGGGCAGAGAAAGGAACACGAAAAAAACAAGAAAACCAAGTTAAGACCCTCGTCCACGACTTGCCCCAATTTCTGTTACCATATCGTGGCCTCCCCTTTCAAACCGGCTCGAAAACAAACATCTCGTTGAGCCGCACTTTATGCCATGATCTCCCACGTCTGACGTCGTNCCCTTTCAAACCGGCTCGAAAACAAACATCTCGTTGAGCCGCACTTTATGCCATGATCTCCCACGTCTGACGTCGTTATCGTGGTAAGTGATCGAAACGGACTGCATGAACGTGCTCGAAAATGTGGTTTTTTTGGAGGAGAGGAGGGGCGTGATCGTGGGGTTGGGCGGGTTCGGTAATGTGGCCGATTCCCGAAATATTTCCTCGAGGAGTCGAGTTGGGACGGTAAGCGAACGGTACCCGAAGTTGTCATAACGTATTTCTCGAAGCTTTTCTCGAGAGCCGAAGAACTTGATTCCAAAAGTGCGCCCTCCCCCCGCCTTTTTTTTCAAGGGTCCTGATCTGGCTGACGTCAGCAAGTTTTTTGTTGGTGTTGAAGGGAAATCAAATCTCCTCTTGCTTTGTGGCCCAAGAAGCTACAATAATCTCTGTTTACCCCCGAACATGAGCTGATCAGTAAATTCGTTAGTTTCTGCTGGAATCTAAAGCGTTTGCCGTCGTTACAAGGGAAGTATACGATAACTAGAGAACCTTCATGGAATTGCACTTAAAATAAACCAATTTATAATTCTATGGAAGTTTCTTGTTTAAATAAACTTACTTTTTATAGTCTCATTAAAAGAAAATTAGTTCTTCCAAAAGCTACAAGATCGATGTTCAGTATTTTAGATTATAGGTCTAAGATATTAAGAGCTTCCTGTACTATAACATATCTCTGTTGGTTGAATACGCCAACACTGCAGACGAAAGGATTTGAATGACTTCGTACAGCCTGGGTCACTTCAACTTGCGGAAGGTACTAGTTTTAGTTTGTCAAAGGTACTAGTTTTCGTTTGTCACCTTGGCGTTGGCTCACAAATTTTATAGTCTTTGGTTAGTAACTGCGGTATCGGCCTCTGACTGTACATTGTTTGAGCACGTCAGTGTTCTGCAGAATACGGCCGCTGCTGCATGGGTGCGTTCCAGTTGGATATAATAAAATTACTGTTAAAATTTAATTATATATATATATATGTATTTATATCAGTTTTATTAAAATAATTTGGACGCTTTACATATAAATATTATACACTAGCTTCAGATTTTTAAAGAATCAGCCTGTTTACGGAAGAAAGTAAAACGTTTAACCAATGATTTTTGGGGAATAAAGTTTCTTACACTCAATTCACTTAACATAAAATGCACTCAGATGCCGTGTAGAGTGACAAACTCGATCGTAACCTCGTACCAAAAGCCAGTGAATTCGGCGTGCAGTGTAAGATAAGTTGCAAAAGTAGAAGAGGAGCATGCCTTTTATTTTCAAGTAAAGCAACGCCAAGTATATGGAACAAGAAATTCTAAAATGGTCTCATATCACCATGTATTTCAATCATGTGTGTAGGATCATCTCATGCCTGTCATCATATTTGCAGAACTGAACAAGATTGAAAAGGAGTGGTTTGAAACCCATGTGATTGTAACTTCAGTCTAATATTTTTAAAACTAGATTGGAGTCTTCATTTCAATACAAACTGTAAAAAACTTTTAACTGCACCTCTTAAAGATGTGGAGTACTTGAACGCGGAATATTTATTTTGGATTCGCTGCTTTTTTTAATTTGCATTTGCCGTTAATTGCTTTTCTTCGAAGATAAATTATCTTTCAAGTTACTTTACAAATATGTAAGTGAACCGGTTTTGTTCTGAGTTAAGTTGGTATGCTCGCATGTTGTGTTGCTTCCCAGGATTTGTCGTTGTAGATGCATCTTATATCTCATGAACAACATTCTAATATAGCTGGTGGCCACAAAAAAAAAATATTAAAATTTTTATAACAAGTTTTTTTATGTACGAAAGACTGAATTTATAACTAAGTATATTATCATAAACAATGCAAGGAAGGAAAAAAGGCAGCGTAAAATCTCTTATGCGGAAAAGAGCAACTAAAACGATTTGCATACTGTGCTCTGCACATTATTATTTCAGCTGGAGTTTCCTTTTCCAGTCATCAGAAACTTAAGCCAGTATAAGAACTAGATTTAAAAATATCACTTTCTTAAATCTTCGTGAATTCTCGCTTGTAAAATGTAATTTATGATGAGTAGCTACGTTTTATATCGATTGTGAAGTGAAGTAGTGGAAGTAAATTAAACAATATAATATTTTTAATGTTTAAGGGAAATTCGCTAATTATTTTGTCTTTAGCTGGTTTTACATGCAAGAATTTTGCTTTTATACATATTATTTTGTATTTTATATGAGTGCGGAGAAAACTGTTGGTTAGGAGTAATTTGATCCAGACAACTTTCCCTGCTTTTCTTGTCTTCGTCGTCTTCTAAGTCGAAGAGAAATGCTGCTTCGTTTATCCAACAGTGTCGCATATGGCCTATTACAAATTTTCGTTCTAGTTACTTCTTTGTTGGATTATCATGTCTATTATTCTCTGAAAGTTCTATCCCCTGAATGTTCAATAATTCTCTTATTCTTCATGGATATATCAACGAGTAATACGTTCCATACAGCAGGAATCTGATTTCTGTTGACTATTTTTGCTGTAGCTGTGTTAATGTTCAGTTCTCACTTCCGCATTGAAACTATGGTATTACTAATATTTAATGTTGAATTTATTTACATATACATATACATATACATTTTTAAAAATTTATTAGTATTTGTTTAATACAGATAATTTTTAATAAGTGACTCCTACTTTTAAATGAACGCGCATCGACAGACTGAAGCGTTTCTCTAGTAGCAATTCCATTGAGTTTAAAATTTTATCTACTTAGTATAATCTACATATTCAAGTAAATAGCACATTTATATTTGGGAGAAGAACATCTCCTGTTGTGTTTTTAATGCATAAGTAACATTTACTTAGAGTATTTTGTTACTTAACTTTTACTGTGAAATTGATTGATTAATTTTGTTTTGCGTTTATTTCGCACAATGATTTATAAAATGAATCACATGAGCACGCCTAATTGCATTCTACAGTACATTTAAATAAACTATGAGCTTTTTTGGGGTTATTTTACTTCCTAAACCTTTATACGCGACATCAGGCAATTTAGCAGTGATCACTAAATGTTACTTAATTAGCTCCACCAACAGGAGTACCAATCTGCCGAGAAAAATATTTTATATGGATGCCGTGTGCCAAATTGTTTGTAGGAACAGCAATCTTAATTTTTCGAGGCCAAAACAATTTAGTGATAACAAGCAAATAACACAAATAACATTTTTGGTGCCACAAAATAAACTAGCAAGGCGAATTACCATAAAATTTTTAGTAGCTGCCGGAAAAGACTAAATGCTTTAGAGCAGTGGCAGTCACAGGAATCACTGGAGTACGACAGAAATCATTAACAAATCAGTCATATTCAGCCGCTTAAATAATCAATATGCTGCTATTAATTTCCATTAAAGTTCCTCGCCCTAGTTTCGCTAATGTTGTACCACTTACAATATTTTAATTTGTAGAGATTAAACTACAATACATACTAATTAAATTCATAAAAAGCGGTTTGCCAGTGACAAGAAAACAATTTCGTTAGCTTTACATTTGCGCGCTTTCAATTAAGATTGGGCTTACTGTCGGCGAGCCAGCACAATCACCTTACGACTGGTGCAAAAGTTTCTGTCTTCTTGCTCCGCACTCACGGCAAAACGGCTACGAACTGTTTCTTCAGATTTGACTTAAATGACAAAGCTCGTGTGATGTTTTCTGACGTATTTTGTTCTACGGCAATGAGTAATAATTTCTTTAACCGATGTCCACACGTATTCCTCAAACTTCTGTTGGTGAATGACTGCTGGTATAGGCTATTCACGGTAAAATGAGCACTTTGTGAAGCCTTCTCATTTGGAATAGTAGTCAATAAATATATTTATTATAGCATTAGACGTTAACTTTCGAGGCAGGTGAAAAATATAAACTGTTTCTACACTGGAGAGTCAAAAAAACTGGCATAGGCGTGCGTATGCAAAATAACAGGGGTATGGAACCAATCATAGTAAAGCGATGCGGTCAGCAGCACCTATATAAGACAACAAGCGTCTGGTAAAGTTGCTAGATCGGTTACTGCTGCTACAATATTTATCACAGGTGGTGCAAAATAAATGCCTTTGGTTGGCCGCCAATGCATCCAGGTATACGCCTACTAGATGCTTGCACGCCGAATTAAAACAAGACATGCTGGACGAAGTTATTCGCAAGCAAACCGAGCGTTTCTATCAATCTAGTGAAGAACACACAAATACTCTCATAACTGCCCTTGGGGATTGTGATATCGATTTAACTCAGCGATATAAGAGGCCAAAATCACTTCTGGCACACAGACCCCTTTAGCCCTGTATTCAACACACAGCCAGGCCTATTATGTTAGCTTATGGGTAGCTTTTAGGATAACTAAGTTGTTAGTATAGATTTATTTATGTTCATAAAATAAATGCTTATAGAATCAAATAAATAATTAACAGGAGCTGCATTTTTGTGTGTCAGAACTTCAGTCTGACATACGGGGGTAATCCTAACGATGACTGCAGACTCTATAGAATATATTAGCTTAATTATAAACCTCTTTATCGCTGGTTGACTCATAGTATTAGAAAGACTTGTTAATCCCTTCTGGATACAATATATGTATTTATTGTAATTCCTATAGTTCTTATCAGCAGATCTGTATGTCTGTGTGCCTGACCTTCAGTCAGCATACGGGAGCAATCCTACCAATGGCTACAGGCTGCATATAATATATAATATTAGCTTAATTCATCTCAAGTATACTGAGAGTCTTGACTCATAGTACTTGAACAGTCCTCGTGGACTTAACTTAAGTTTAGGTTAATTAGGCTAAGATTAACCNCTCTGTCTCCTGTAGCATTTTCTGTTAAACATGATAATGCATGAAACAATTTTTAATTCTTTCCTGTCGAAGGGGGTTTTTACGGTGACTATGCTGGTTTTTTCCTTTCTCTTCAAATTAAAGTTTAGCTATAAGTACACTTAGGGAGGTTGTCATGGCCACAATCTTGCCGTGATGCATGTATCCTTGCATGATACTCCCTTCGATTATAGGCGTATGGGGCTTAGCCCTGAGACGCACTTAACTCCCATCCCTACCGCGGGCTCATATAACACTTAGTTTTAGAGTAGTTAGTAAAAAAAAAAGCTGCTACATTAGCAGGTTATCAAGATTTAAGTGAGTTTGAACGTGGTGTGATAAAATTTGGATTTTCGCGTACGACCATTTCACGAGTGTACCATGAATATCGGGAAGTCGGTAAAACATCGAATCTTCGACATCGCTGCGGCCGGAAAAAGATTGTGAACGAACGGGACAAATGACGACTGACGAGAATCATTAAACGTGACAGATTTGCAACCCTTTCTCAAATTGACACAGATTTCAATGCTGGAGTATTAACAAGTGCCAGCGTGCGAACTATTCAAGGACCATCATTGATATGGGTTTTCGGAGCCAAAGGCCTACTCGTGTACCGGCAGGTGTACCAGTTTTTTTTTGGCTCTTCAGTGTATTACTTACATGGCAATATTTATTTTAAAAAGTGGTGGAAGGATAAAAATGGCTGATACGTAAAATGTAA
Source organism: Clitarchus hookeri (assembly GCA_002778355.1). NCBI lineage: Eukaryota > Metazoa > Arthropoda > Insecta > Phasmatodea > Phasmatidae > Clitarchus > Clitarchus hookeri. The sequence continues at coordinate 5,862 of NQII01003683.1, forward strand.
CTAGGGCTCCAAAAGTGATCACTTCACCCTGAACAGCCTTTAGATGGTTATGCGTGGAATAGGAGCTAGTTCACAAAACTGAAAATAGTTTTCATTGCGGCGTGGAACCATCGTAACCACGTTGGAAATGAGGTAGGGTCACCATATTGTAACCATTTACATACAAGCTGCGAAGAAACTATTTCACTACTGATGCCGTTAACAAAAGAGAGTTATAATATTGACACGACCGTTTAACTATTGAGTACGCACGTACTACAGCAAGAGCAAAGCCATTGGNAAAAGAGAGTTATAATATTGACACGACCGTTTAACTATTGAGTACGCACGTACTACAGCAAGAGCAAAGCCATTGGAAGTATGCGCCATTGTGCGGGAAGACGAGCAAAACGCAAGATTCCGTTCTTTCTCTTTCAAAAAGAGCTAAACATGGTTCCGTCTCCGCTGACATGTGCTTGGCTCTCTTAGACGGAGATTGATCGATGGCATAGAGTAGGTAATGATACAGCGGTGAAGTGGCGTGGCAGTTCCTCTGATGTGTGCATACAAATTCGCTGAATGGCTGCACGAAGCTCTGGGAACGGGCATTATGTCTGATTGGCTACCGCGTGCTTCGAAATATTCCTTATTGGCTAGGCTACCAGCTGTCAAGTAAGTTACCGGGCGCTGATATGTGAATGCCGTTCCTACATATTACAACCCAGTGACGCTAGTGCTGGAGTGAGTGAGTGAGTGAGNGCTGATATGTGAATGCCGTTCCTACATATTACAACCCAGTGACGCTAGTGCTGGAGTGAGTGAGTGAGTGAGTGAGTGAAGAGATTTCGACGGCTCTTAACATCGAGGTCTTGTGAGCTGATGAGAGTGAAGCNGAGTGAGTGAGTGAGTGAAGAGATTTCGACGGCTCTTAACATCGAGGTCTTGTGAGCTGATGAGAGTGAAGCGAGATATGGAGTAGCTGCAAAATTAATAGGTGGGGAAAACGGGAGATCCCTGAGAAAACCCGCCGACCAGTGGCATCTTCCGGCACGATTCCCACATGCAAAAATGCAGGAGTGACCCCGCTGGAAATCGAGCATGGTATGCGTAGGTGGGAGGCGAGTAGTCTAACCACTGCACCTCCGTGGCCTCTGTGCGGCTGCAGTTTGCAGTTTAAGCTGATGTTCCACTTCTGAATACTTACCCTTCTGTGCCGATGGCTTGTGATATTTATTTGTTCACACATCGACTCAGGTAGTTGGGCAACAGGACCCAAACCCTGAACTTCACAGTGAAGAAATTCGTGCAGATGGAAAGGAACTGTGGTTACCATCCACTAGTGCCATGGAAACCTTAGGCAGTACCGCAGGCGAAAGGATAGGCCTCGCCCTTGGTTCTCAAGGCAGCCAGTTCCAACGTGGTGGTTGCAGTCGTTGAAACTCCGCATGCTGGAGGAGAACTGGAAGGCTCTCGCCCAGAGAATGCTCGACGCAGTGAGTGGCGTACAGCTCCAATATTTCCTGGACAGTCAGTAGCGGTTTAAAAGTACCTCGGTCTGACCAATGGTACCTCTGAGAGTGAGGGTCTCAGAGGATGTGGGAGGGAAGCGGATGGCGTACCGTAGTACCAGGTTGGAGCTCGGAACTGGTCACTAGACCTAGTGATACCCGGTTATTCGTGTATCTGAGTACTCGAGCACTACCCGGTGTCTTCAGGTAATACCCGAGTTCCTGGGTACCAGAGTATAAAGAAGCAGGTACCCAAGTACCCACTAGCATAGAGCCTATTACCCGTGTACCCATTCCTTGCAATTGTGTAATAAGTATTGTGTGATCGAAGAGCACTAGTTACCACGAAATTTACACTCTACCTGAACAGATATGTTGTAAAAACAATGTGTTGTACCGTATGTAACGGCTACTATGGTGTATAAATCGCACATGAATACAAATGTAATTTAATTTTGTTATATANCGGATGGCGTACCGTAGTACCAGGTTGGAGCTCGGAACTGGTCACTAGACCTAGTGATACCCGGTTATTCGTGTACCTGAGTACTCGACCACTACCCGGTGTCTTCAGGTAATACCCGAGTTCCTGGGTACCAGAGTATAAAGAAGCAGGTACCCAAGTACCCACTAGCATAGAGCCTATTACCCGTGTACCCATTCCTTGCAATTGTGTAATATGTATTGTGTGATCGAAGAGCACTAGTTACCACGAAATTTACACTCTACCTGAACAGATATGTTGTGAAAAAAATTTGTTGTACCGTATGTAACGGCTACTATGGTGTATAAATCGCACATGAATACAAATGTAATTTAATTTTGTTATATATATTTTCTATATATTTGCAAATCTCAACACGGGAGAATTTCCTCGTGGGAAACAGACATGTACCTATAAATGAGTTTAAAACGTACTTTTTTCCCAGACTTTATTCGTTTAGTCGTTTATTCACATGAATGTAATATGTAACTTCAATGAAACCTACAAATACACCTAAGGCCCGGTTTTAATAAAAATAACGCATAATTGGCGAAAAACCATTCAAACCAATGAAGGAGTCTGTTGAAAAGTTTCGTTGTCGTTTCCTCGGCTATCTCTAAACAATCAAACCGAAAGTATACTATACATTTGTTTTAACAAAATAAAAAAGTAAGGAAATGAATGCGATCNTAATATGTAACTTCAATGAAACCTACAAATACACCTAAGGCCCGGTTTTAATAAAAATAACGCATAATTGGCGAATAACCATTCAAACCAATGAAGGAGTCTGTTGAAAAGTTTCGTTGTCGTTTCCTCGGCTTTCTCTAAACAATCAAACCGAAAGTATACTATACATTTGTTTTAACAAAATAAAAAAGTAAGGAAATGAATGCGATCTCCATTTCAGAGGTTTAGGAAAGCTCGGTTAGGGTGTACAAATACAAGTAAATTGATTTTCTCTGGGCACAGAGAACTACGTTTAGAAGTAACTATATTGCCTGCAGTTTAAAAGGTTCTCCTGAACTAGCGGAAGATACTGGAGATCCCTAATATAGATTTGCTAAAAGAGCTAACACGGAGTAGGACTTTTCGCGCACTTTCCCCCATTCAAGAGGTTCTACATTGTGTCCAACCTGAGGTTCGCCGAGGTAATGTTCAAACTGGCAAGTGCCATACGATCTATGTTTTGATGTAGCAAATATAAGGTTGATATCCGAATCCCTAACACCTGATTGATCACTAAGCTGGTCTTACATCGTATGTGTGGGAAAATCGATTACCATCTGGAAAACATATTGTTGGATCACAACTGCTGAGGTCTCGTCTTCAGCGCGCAAGTCATATCGGGGATCAAGAAATGAAGCAACCTGCTGTGGAATCACTTACTCGGGCGTATTTACGTCCATTTGAAACCGAGAAGAAAGGGGCATCGATATATAGGTTTTGAAGGTTACTGTCATGTTGCTGTCCTTCACATTCAGACAGAAGTGGTTGTCAAGACGGCAGCTAAATCACTGGACGGACGGTCGACAAAGTTACCATACTTTGACTAGAAAATACATTGGTTGCAGCTTTCAGAGGCTTCAACAGAGTGGTTGGTTCTTCTAGTAGAGACCAGTCGCATCCACAGATCTCAAGCTTGACAGTGATGGCGATCTTTTTGTGTACTCGATCTGTCATAACAGCGCTGATTGGACTATGATCGCGTAGAAAAGTGTCGCACATCATGGAGGTTTAATCCCACCGTGTAGGGTAACTTTGAATAAGTCGTTCATGGTTCAGACCAAGCTGGGTTTGTTTTGTCTGCAAGGCAGAAAAAGCAATAACGGAATTCTTAAAGTGACTGACANATGGTTCAGACCAAGCTGGGTTTGTTTTGTCTGCAAGGCAGAAAAAGCAATAACGGAATTCTTAAAGTGACTGACAGCGTGGCTTACTTTATTACAAATGGTACAATACTCCTGTCAACTATTTAAGGCATCCTTTATGTAGAGTTGGAGAGTGTGCGCTGAACATTTTATACTCTACCTGACATCACCTAGGACACGAATCGCAGCTGTAATAGAATTTGCATTATCGTGAACAATAGCTGAATTTTACCAGTTATGCTCCAGTCTTCGAGAACTGTCTGTAAGGATGATGCCAAATTCTCTGGGGTGGAACGATCGTCAGTAGCCTCTGTGCACAAATGTGAAGCAATGCAAGTTCCAATTTTCATCAATGCAGTGTGCAGTCAGGGACAAGTATGAATCTTGTGCTCTTGAAGTCTATTCTTCTGTCGTCAGAGACAAAGCCGATGATTTGCTAACTATGTCTTTCACCTTTCCCCTAACCTGATCGTAAGCTACTTCTAGCCGGGCTCGAATTGCACCTTATATCCAGGTTCCACTATCTCCATAAATTCAACAAAACCCTCACTGTTTACAATGGACAAAGGAAGATGGCATTTCGCAATCATACACGCTAGAGCTTGTGAAATGGTTTCCTTACGTGAAGAAGTTAACTGCCTTGGAGCGTACAAGCTATCGAAACGGCCTTTTTTTTTATGGTGGTCTGGTGTACCGCCTCGTTGTTGAAGGTCAGCTGCTTCAAGGTTGTCTCTGTCCCGAAATGACGATTCGTTCTCCTGACTGGAAGAAAGCGTTAAATTGTTGTTATATTCTTTCCGCGTTGAACTATTGCTAAAAATACCATAAATGAGTGCCGTATAGGACGCGTCAGTTAACTGGACCACCAGCTCCCTAGTGCTGTTCGTCACGGCATGGCATGGCAGCGGTAGGTATAAGTTTTTGGAAAATATATTCCTTGAACAGTCGGTTCTATCAGAGCAATAGCAACGAATTTTTTTTCTGCTACAGATAAGTACGTCTCTGTCACCAAGTATCGTCTTACTCATAGGACCCTGCACACTAGGGCAAAGGGTACACGATCCTCTTGAGTAAAGCGCGGGTAGTGTACATTTAGTGTTTGTCATACGACGATTGTTGACCAAATTCAACGTTTTCTGTATTATGGAAATTTATGGGAGAGGGTATAATGTTCCGTGAGGTCAAACCTTTTTTTGTATACAATTTCAAATCACAATATTGTAACCGGGTCCCAGAAGAGTTTTTGCATTGATATGTTATGCAATCGAGATATGAAATCAAGCCGGATAGATCTGTTACTCTGTGGCTATGATTTCATTCTACTCCTGCTGTCTGCCCTGAGAAGATGAACATTGTTTTTTTTATAATATGCAGTGATGGGAAGTGGTTAGTTTCCGTAAATGTTGGGACATCGATGAACATGGGTTCCTGAGATATTCTTCAGAGCTATTCTGTTACTGCCTGTGAATTCGTTTTATTGAGCTTCCGATGTTATCCGTGTACGCTACTTCCCTGCTCTGTTTAACAGTNGTTACTGCCTGTGAATTCGTTTTATTGAGCTTCCGATGTTATCCGTGTACGCTACTTCCCTGCTCTGTTTAACAGTTTGTATAACAGCTCCAGGAAAACTTGTCTCATTCTTTCTTTCTCGCAACTACTGATAACACCGTCATTTTACCTCTCTCTCCCCACCACGTATTACGTGTTGCTTTTCTCATGTTGAGGGATTTGCGTAAGCACTTCGTTATTTACGTATGCGACAGTAAGCGGCTTTCTGAGCGTAGTATTTTCATCATATACAGTCCAGTTACTATACTACACTACTTTTTACTGAAATTCTCTTCTCCCCTCCCATCATTCTACGGTTACTCAGGATAACTGACGCGAGCAATATTGCAAATATGAAATGGTTTGTTTGAAGCTTACCTTTCATCTGCTAGGCTGTTGGAAAACAATTTGTACTTGAATGGCAAATGTTTACTTATTGCAGACTTAGACCCACTGTAAGACAACTCATCACTACACACTATGCATTTGACTGTGTTTCAATCCATCTTCTCCACGAATTTTTCCACACCCAGCTCAGTTTTGGCATTTTACGATTTTCTCCCGTTAAACTGGTAGCTAAAGAACCTTTACTGCTGCTTTGACACGATAAGGTAACACAACTAACAATGTCGTAATGGAGTTCCTTGCACTTTGACAGCTAATGCTATCACATCGTACAGGAAAATCACATAGCAGAAGGGGGTAGAGACCCGAGCGACAATTCATGTCACTACTAAGAACGAAGAGGACGCTGCTGGAATGGGGAAACAACCGACAACGGCAATCTAAAGCATCGCCGGAAATATACGCAAACACCTTCTCACCGGGTACTCGATGCATCGGCTACGACACTCCCTATGCATGAAGGGTACTCGAGTACTGGAGGTTTAGGGTACCCGTACCCGACCTAACATTAACCCGGGTATTTTCGCTACGGGTATCCACTGTAATGGGTACTCGGGTACCCGGGAACCGTCATCAGCCCTACTGGTCCCCCTGCGGCATTAGTTGAACGCTCTTACGCGCTGATTGAGTGTACAACACTCCTTGCACATAGTCCGCTGACGCTATGCTGTTATACTACATACGGCGGTCGGGCACGGCTGCCCGGTGGGTAACCCGATGGCGACCAGAGGTAACATCTCAGTTTTGCTTTTCTGAGTCCCGTTCAACTTCTCCGCACATCGGTGGCACGAACTGCTTATGTGATTTCAGAATACCTTTTGTTTTTATTGTAACCAGGAAATAAGAGTCAAAATTTGTAGNGGCACGAACTGCTTATGTGATTTCAGAATACCTTTTGTTTTTATTGTAACCAGGAAATAAGAGTCAAAATTTGTAGAGTATATCTGCAATAACTTCGCACCTTCCTCAGGTTCAGTTTCTTTACTACAGTATGCTAAATGGATCTTTTATTGTTTTAACGCATATGTGGTCGCTTTGAAACAACGAGACTGATGGATCGTGTTACCTCCAAAACAAAGTTTTACAGAGGCAGCGGATTTTTTTCGACGTTTCGACGACTGGCAAAAATATTAGTGGATTGACGAGAGAGGCGAGGAAAACCGTATGGTTTGGATAACCAACTGGAGGCGCGCGTGTGTTAAAGGTGGCCGCCAGGGTAGACCGCCGAACGGTGTGCAGAGCTCCAGCAGAAAACGTTTTATTAAAAACAGTCCAACGAGCTGAGTGAGGTCTGCTTAAGAATATCATTTTTAGAAACCTTACGCGTCTGTACACGTTTTTCAGTTCCTCCATTTTTCCCCAAAGTCGGTTTTTGTGAGAGTGAAAATGGCTCAAACGGGTGTTTTCACGGTTATTTTTAGGTATCAACATTCTGGTACAAAACATTAACAAAGGAATAGGGACGTTTATCAAACCTTTATTTTTATTATTACGTCATAAAATGGAAGGGTCTCTGCTGTAAGTCTCATAGGGGCACGTTATCGACGGCAAGACTGCACGCCAGTTCAGTGCTCTGCGCGTAGAAGCGATGCGAGATTTGATGCGCATGTCTGGATCACTCCTAGCACTCACACGCTTTTAGGTCTCAGACATGCAAAATTCCTTCAACCAGGCGGCCACCTTACGTGCATCTCGGACGTGGTTGCATTTTAGCTTTTCAATTTCTAACTTCGGTTAGATCGTGATGAGAACTGTTGTGATAACTCTCCAGTCGCGACACGAGAGAAATCAAAGCACATTAATAAATATTGTATGGAACTGCCATCAAGAGCATTACCAGTCTCTATTTTTTCTTCGGGCAGGCCAGAAATGAAATTTATGACCATGAGACACAACAGTCACGCTATCCAACGAGGTATTAAGATTCCCAATCTGACAAAATCTTTCTTAGCCCTTCCCAACCATTTAATCTACGGTTTCATGTTCGAAATAAGAACTTTTTTTATGCGTAATTCGGGACCTTAGGGTAGAGAATTGATGTCCATATGCTCCTTCGAGAAAAAAGCAAGAGACCAATTTTATTGTGTTCTGTTTATGTTCCGGGATATCGAAATGCTTTGGTACCACTTTCACAGTGTCGTCATTTCAAAATGATGGCCATTTCAAAATGGCTACCGTTGCATTCATAAAAGAGGCTGTAACGCTGTTTTCCTGTATCCAATTTCCATTTTTTTTTTGCGGAGAGCTCTTCTGTCGCTGGTTAATTTGTTTTCCTACAAAAATTATTATAAGTCTAACCATTTTCCAGAAAAGTTTGGAAAACTAAAAATTTAAGAATTTAATTTCTAAATTTTGCGTCACTAAAAAAAAACAAAGCAGAAATCACCAATAAGAGTTTTAATAAAAGTGAAAGATAATTTTATAAGCATTAATTTTATAAGTGTTAATTTGATATATTTTACANAACCATTTTCCAGAAAAGTTTGGAAAACTAAAAATTTAAGAATTTAATTTCTAAATTTTGCGTCACTAAAAAAAACAAAGCAGAAATCGCAAATAAGAGTTTTAATAAAAGTGAAAGATAATTTTATAAGCATTAATTTTATAAGTGTTAATTTGATATATTTTACANAATAAGAGTTTTAATAAAAGTGAAAGATAATTTTATAAGCATTAATTTTATAAGTGTTAATTTGATATATTTTACAAGGATGCTGCTCTTCACTACAGCAGCATAATAAGCGAAATCTGCGAAAGTGTATGTTTTTAAGTGACAAAAGTCACAAATGTTTCTTCTTAGTATATTTTTCTTCTGTTTGGCCTGTAATTTAGTTTGCAAGAAATCTCTTATTTTTGTTATGTTCATTATTTTCAATATATCTGAATATGTATTGCAGGTGAACGGTTGAGTAAGCAATGATGGAGAATATAAAGGCAGTTGCTAGGTTCGACCTGCCACCTTCTGCTAAGAGACGGCGTACCTCGGACACGACATGGACACTGTGTTTATTGTGCCAATAAGAGACAATCGAAAGTGTTACAGAACCTAAAATTAATTAAAGTTATGTGAAGTTATACAACTACATCACTGTGCAAGCAACATGGAATGACTCGAACTGTGTGGAGTTGAAAAAGTGCCTATGTGAGTTGACAGCAAATGACTTTGAAGCAAACCATGCAATGTGGCATCGTTCTTGTTATTAAAATGCCACACATAAAGGGCATATGAGACGTGCCCACAGAATGTTCATGGAACAAACTCTAAGCTCACTGGAGTCTGAACCAGAAAATAACTCTTCCCTCCTTGCAACATTCACAAGAGCAAAAACTAGTACTTATGTAAAATTTGTATGCCTTTTGTTATAACAATGGCGCTACCAAGCACAATAAATTGCATGTAGTGCAAAATGACAATGCCGGGGGAAAAACTGTTAAAAGCTGTATAGCTCAGTAATGATGACAGGTTACGTGTGCGGTTAAACGCAAGTATAAATCCGGCCGATGCTCATACCATAGACGTTATGTATCACAAAAAATTTTGGAATAGAAATGTGGACAAGTTGCGGTAGGTTAATATTTCACACGAAAGGCAAGGAACATTTAGTGAGGCATCAGACATTCTATTCATTAATTTATTGAAAGATTTTCTGGAACAAAGGCATGCAGTAATATGGCAGAATTGGAAGATATGTACAAAATTATTTGTGTAGCGAATGGTATCCCTGAAAATGAAGTTAAGAGTAGACGGTAGATCAAGAAGTTGATTGAAGAAGAACTAGCGGAGTTAGATGTGTTGTCCAGCGCTCCAAAGTGCAATAATGAATCGGAGAGGGTATCACTGAAAGCAGTAAAAGATGTAGCTTTGGCACAGGCAGATAACGAGAACATTAGGAATTTGTACTCTGCAACAAAGTTCATCAGGAAGCTCATATTGGCAGCAAATAATGGAACTTTGAGGGGTCTTTATTACATGAGAATATTGATGATATTGTGCCAATGGAGTTACGCCTTGTTGGACAAGTAGATATGTCCTGTGGTAATGCTATCAAATCATCGGAAGTAAATAATAGAGCTGTACGACTTTCACAATGTTTGATGCATGAATGCATGTCATCACGCCAAGTGGCAAAGAAAGATACCCAGTTATCTCGCAACATCCATGATGCACCAGTTCCATTAGCTGTTGGAATAACTGTTCAAAAAGAAACAAGAAGTAAGAAACTTATTCAGATTCTAAATGGGTTTGGGTGCTGTGTTCACTTCCATAGGATTATGCAACTAGAAGATCAGATATATTTAGTAAAGTTTTGCATGGAATGGAAAAAATTGATGGTGTTTACATTCCTCCCGATCTGACATTAGAGGTCAGGTATTATTTGTGCTGAAAATAATATTGACTTCCAAAAAGATACACGAGATGGAAGTGAACCCTGCATGGAACTGTTATTGTANAAAAGAAACAAGAAGTAAGAAACTTATTCAGATTCTAAATGGGTTTGGGTGCTGTGTTCACTTCCATAGGATTATACAACTAGAAGATCAGATATATTTAGTAAAGTTTTGCATGGAATGGAAAAAATTGATGGTGTTTACATTCCTCCCGATCTGACATTAGAGGTCAGGTATTATTTTGTGCTGAAAATAATATTGACTTCCAAAAAGATACACGAGATGGAAGTGAACCCTGCATGGAACTGTTATTGTANTTTGTGCTGAAAATAATATTGACTTCCAAAAAGATACACGAGATGGAAGTGAACCCTGCATGGAACTGTTATTGTAGTGTACCAAGAATTGCAAGAAGATGACAATAGAGTATCCCCCGTGTTAACTCAACAGTCACGTAGTGAATCTCTGAGGAAAATTGGCTATAAAGAACAAGAATTGGCACACTTTAAAACCTACAAAAAGTAAACCATCTAGTACTGTATATTTGAGTGTTAAATTATGCATTTAAAAAATGGCATTAAAAAGGTACCGATTTCTAAATGGCCACCATTTTGAAATGACGTAACTATGAAAGTGGCACCAAAGCATCACAGTATCCCGGGACATCTAGAAACACAATAAAATTAGTCTCTTGCTTTCTTCACGAAGGAGCATACGGAATACCCCAAGGGTCCCCACTAACTTGCTTCATTTTANAAAATTAGTCTCTTGCTTTCTTCACGAAGGAGCATACGGAATACCCCAAGGGTCCCCACTAACTTGCTTCATTTTAACACTTCACAACACTTATTTTACTATCACGATGATTGAGATCAACGTTTTGTGTTCAGCTATAGAAATTAGAACAAGTCATATCTTAGAACAATAACACAGCTTTCGAATCAGTTATGCACAGAGAAGGTCATGGGATATTGGGCCTCGTAGCGTTAAGTACTAGCCAAAAATACCCTTCCTGTGCCTGCCTTATGTAGACGGGAACTGAATGGGTTAAGGAACGTACTTTGGATAAATTTTACATTTTATTCAATAAAAAAGTTTGAAAGCGAATTTTGTAGCAGTAAAGCTTCACTACACTGAAAGAATAAAGGCAGGGGTGGAGAGTCACTCTTAAAAAAACTTCCTCTAGTATCCGCCCTCAAAACCTCATGTGTGTAATCATGCTCTAAAGACGAGTTTCGTTTTCAGAGAAAACGCACTCTAATTTTCCTATGATTTAAAATTTATTGTTATAAATTAACAACGCTGAAAAAATATTTTAATGTTAAATGAAAGAAGAATATTTTTACTTAATTTTCTCTGATTCTTTATTTTGTTATTATTGGATGGCAGCATGTTCGCCAAACGTAACGCATGATTTCACTCAAATATGTCAAGCAGTTTCTTATGAAGGTAAGTCATATTTACAAACGTATATAAGCATATAATTCCAATTACAATTTTATATTCAGATATTTTACGACAACGTGACGAAATGACGGCCTGAATTTAGCTGCCTATGAGCTGCGAACCCGCACGCGGCGAAAGAAAAGAAAATTAATTTTATGGGGCAGCATGCAAGTTGCATTATTAAGAAGGCAGCACTCCTGTAGGCCACACGTCGATACTTCATACTTCCTCCTGGAAAACGAAGTTGTGGGGGAAGGGTTGGGGTGCAAGGGGCATGACAGTTCCCGAAGGGTTATCGGAGATGACAGCCGAACGACGAAGGAAAGTCGATATCGAGTTCTGATGAAGGAATCTGAATGCGGGCGGCTGAAGATGGGGGCGGGCTTGCGACCCTCTTGGAACCGTTCGCGTCCGTCGACACAGCTGCTATCGATCGGTATCGATAGCATCGATAATTTTCTAATAGTAACCACAAGTTCAGGGCGTTCGGGTTACTATTAGTGCACATACTATGTTTGTTAGTGTTGGCAAACATTTAAGTTTTTTACTGTGCTTAACATTTTTCTACCCGTACTGTAAAAACAAGTAAGTATATGCACATTTTAAAAGACGAAATAAGAAAGTGCTGATAGTAAAAACACATGGATACGGGGGAAAAAAAAAGTGGAGCAAAGCAGTTTATAAATTTTAATTATTTTTTAAAAATAAGTTCACCAAGATTTTCATTTACATCCAAAATATAATTCCTTCAGTGAAATTTCGGATGAGATTTCACTGGATTGATGACGAAAGGATATATGCAGTAGCGGACTATTACATGGAGAAACATATTTTGTAAAGAGGTTGTCCTACCAAATTATTTGGTACGTAGGGCCTACTACAAAATAATTTATTACTGGCCACAAAAGTTTAATGGTGACAAGTAAATAATTTAGTGTTCACCACAAAATTCACTTGGCAAGGTGAATACTAACAAAGGGTTTCGTGGTTGCCACAAAATATTTTATTTCAGTGTATCTCGAGAGAGTTTGCAAAAGAAGCTTATAATAACGTGAGGTTATTTTTGCCTGTGCATGCATGTCGTTCGTGTAAAGATGCTCAACCGGCGACATGCAGCTAAGTCGACTCTATTCCTGACTTAATAATTTCTGAGTCCCCGTCGATAGTCAAGAGGTTCAGATCCCACTATGATCACGTTAAGTCGTTTTTAGCCCACCGGCATTACTGTATGACGTAGATCCAAGACCCCCAATTGTCGACTTGGTGTCATGGTTTGCTGAGCTGTTGGTTGTTTGGCGCACAACTCAGCTTATGCAGCTGTGGTAACACATCGATTTTTCAGCACCTGAGCATATTCCGGTGGGGTTACGTAAACACCAGGTTTTCCAGACACCGCCCATTATCTCATGACGGCTTTAACGGACAGCTGGCCAACACAGTTTAATATTTCTTCTTATTTTACATGAAAAAGCCTAGAATATGTTTACCTAAGTTTTCAGTGTAAAAGTATATTAAATAATATAGTTTCAAAATTTAAACGTAAAAAAAAATGTGTTTAATTTTATTACGATATACTAAAACCTATTGGCATTTTAAATTAGACGTCGAATTCGGCGTCCGGTCTAGGTACGCATTCTGCAGAGCCAATCAGACGGAAGGTGCGTTCCACGTTGCCAATCAGCGACTAGTGTCCTTACGTCAAGGTTTACACTGCGCAACTTTGACGTAGCCTCTATGTGTTTACCGGTTCTGTAGCCAAGTCTGTGGTGCATTGAATGGTGATTAGTTAAAACATTAGCTACCTGCAATTATGGGCATATTGGCTACTCATACGAAGATTCCTACATTCAAGGAAATTGTTACGGATATATATATAGTTAATATGTGAAAAGGGCTCCGAAATTACAAAAAGAAAAAAAAAAAGAAACTTAGTTCTAAACAAATAAGATACGACAAAATGTTGTATTTAATACAGCTTGGTGTTTCATGTACTNTATATAGTTAATATGTGAAAAGGGCTCCGAAATTACAAAAAGAAAAAGAAAAAAAGAAACTTAGTTCTAAACAAATAAGATACGACAAAATGTTGTATTTAATACAGCTTGGTGTTTCATGTACTACCGCTGCCGATGTTACACGAAGCATTATAAGCCATTGTAACCAGGTTGTATGGCATTTACGATATTAGTATCTACCTACAGTTATATCCTCAAACACGACTTAAAACTACAAATCGCCTGTGACCGAAAGCAATACTTCAAACACTCCAACACTATTAAAATCTGCAAATGGACGTGAATAGAGTTTTGTAAAACTTAATTTTTAGCGTCTGATTACGCTGTGAAAAGTTNCGTATCTACCTACAGTACCTCAAACACGACTTAAAACTACAAATCGCCTGTGACCGAAAGCAATACTTCAAACACTCCAACATTATTAAAATCTGCAAATGGACGTGAATAGAGTTTTGTAAAACTTAATTTTTAGCGTCTGATTACGCTGTGAAAAGTTGGTAAAAGAGAGTTTGCAGTCATACCCTTCACTGCCTTTTTTATTGTTATGTAATGCTAAAATCCCACTCCTGAACAAACTATTTTAACGTCTCTTTTCAATTTTTTTTCTGTGCACAATAAAACACCCGCATAACGAAAAAAAAAACACATTCTCGTAATCCCACACGGAAATATTGAAAATCCGTGAAAGGAAATTTTTGGAGAGTTTGCTTTAATTCACGGAAAGTTCTGCGTAATTCCATAAATAAAAGCGTCTATAAATTTACGAATAATTCTGTATATTTTTGTACAGCACTTTTCCGCAATGCCACGGATTTAATTATAACATTGGCGGATATAATAATAGTATTTAGTTTATTGGATAGTAGTTCTGGGCTCATACTCTCTTAACAAATTAGAGTTGTAACTTAGTCACTTTTAAAAAAACACTGTTACATCACAAATACAACGAAGACTTCTACTAGACAGTTCTATTTAAGCAACACAGGTAATTTTGCCAAAATATCCTACCAGCTAAAGGTGTAATTATTATACGTTTGAAAATATACATTTGGTTATTACCTATCGTATAATTTCTACTTTTCATACATTTGACGTATTGGTAAATAGTTCTCCTTTATATATTTGGCAAATCAATTTTCTAGGGGGAAAAAAATGTTTCGTGTCCACATCCATGCTACAGGTGTTGGCTATAGGTGATAATACTGCCGTATTATGTGGCAAAAATTTTTAAAATGACACAAATTTGATAACGCCATTCCTGTATAGAATGAGAATGTTCAAGTGACGAATATTATTTTCTGTATTTCTGGCATATTTTATGTGAAGCTATATCACACATTTACTTGATAAAAGTGCTAGAGGTGGCGAAGAAATAATCAAAATTACGGGAATTTTGAAATAACCCNTACAGAAATTTGATAACGCCATTCCTGTATAGAATGAGAATGTTCAAGTGACTAATATTATTTTCTGTATTTCTGGCATATTTTATGTGAAGCTGTATCACACATTTACTTGATAAAAGTGCTAGAGGTGGCGAAGAAATAATCAAAATTACGGGAATTTTGAAATAACTCTTGCGCAGAAACAAATTTAAAACTTAACACATATGTAATATGTTTAGATAGAGATCAAAATAATGTTTCAAGTCAGAACAGCAGCACAGAGAAATATCTTGGAAATTCGTCATGTGGTACGGTGTTGTTTCAGCTAAAATTAAAAAGAAAAGAAAATTTTAAAATAGCCATAGGTAAAATCTTGACTGCAGGCCAACCAAGTTTCGATATGAAAAAACTCCAAATTGCATTATGTGACTGTATTCAAATATTGAAAATCAGACTTTCTATTTAAATAACTTTCTCAACTTTTTTTTTTTTGTGCTTTCACTTGTTTCTAAAGACGAAAAAAAAAAATAATCATCTATGAAATGTCCCATGCCTAAAGATTAGTTTAAAGTTCTCATTTAAACTCCGAGGATTATTTAGAATTTTCTTTTGTGTGTTGAAAATCGCTGAAACGGGTTTTTAGAATCAGACATGGTTGCTAAATATTTTGCACAGATAATTAAGAGTTTTCTTTAGACACACATCATAAGTTTATCTTTGAGAAGTCACGTCCTGGCGAGTTGCCGACGGAAATACTGCACGCCAGTTAAGTGCCTTGCACGTAGAGGCGGCAAGGCAAGTGATGTGTGAACAAGAGTCGGTCTTAGAGCTCAGGCGTTACGAGGTCTCGAATGCCCAAGGCAGCCGCAGGCCTGCGGAAACCTCAAGGACACTCCGTAGTAAAACATCGTCTGAATAATCAGTGTTCGCGCGTATACTCGCATCTCAGCATACGGGTGTTCTGGGAATACGGGGTTTTCCCCAGGGAAGATAACAAACTATCATGTAGACCCACTACTTTAAACTTTTATCCTATTTAATATATAAAAAGAAAGAAAAATATTGAAAACTGCTAAAACAGCATTTTTGGTAGTTCCCTGCGCAGTTCCTTCAGGGCTCGGCTTCGCCTATTATAAACCAATTCTTTGTTTTCGTGTCATAATTTCAGATTTAGGGGTGGTATTGAAAACAATTGATTATATAAATTTCTACAATTTACTAGATGTTCAATATTTTTGTATCTTATTCTCAGTGTTTATAAAAAAAACTGAAACGTATTGATAAAATATAAATACCTTCCTCAGTTTTGGCATCATAATGAAAATGAAGCACACAAATTTAATTGAACTACTAGTAAAATATAAATGTTTTATAATCTTACAGTGTCAGTAATTACCTAGTCTGAATCCGAGATAATGATACGAAGACGGAAAATGTCTGTAGAATAGGTGAAACCGAACCTAAGGACAAAGAGTTTGTCTTGTGCGCAGGCGACTCGCGCCGCGGAGAAGACACGTGCGTGGCGGGCGGGAATCGGACGCACGCGGCAGCTGCGCGCGCGTGTGCGGCGGGAATAATTCACGGCGCCCTCTCGCGGGAACCGGTAAGCAGCGCGGCGCCCGGCGTCATCAATATTAATACCGGCCTGTCGCGCCGCCCACCGCTCGTGCAAACACGCCCCCCCTCTCATGCGTGCGTGTGCTTGTCGCAGGGGGTGCCGTCGGGTTATCGGCCGGCGTTTGTTGACGCCACACACGCCTCTTCCTGTAACTGTGGCATCTCGCGCCTGCATCTGCCGCTGACAGGTCTTCACTTTCATTTCAACGCCAGGTCAGGGCACGAACCTGCAAGTCTGAAGGCGCTGGCCAATCTGAAATCTCTGGTTGCCACTATTTTGTGTTCACGATACCGAAAATGGCTCATTCGTCGCTGAGCGCGCTAATTCTCTGGAATAGGAACTCATATTAAATGAATATGAATTTCAAAACCATAATTAAACAGTACTTTACGTTGCACAGATGAAAATTACATGATCGTTGTAACATTATGCTGGTTTTTCATGCTTACTTTTCCTAATCAAGCAACTGTATGCATTTCACTCAGCAATATCAGTGGATCTGCAACAACAGACAGATAAACCCCCTTACCGTCTGTAACAAAAGGTTCACTATAATTCCAAGTCGCCAGTATTAAATATTTGGTCATCAATTGCGACGTGGAGACCTGAAATTTCGCGCCATCCATTAGATACAATTAAAAATATCACCAAAACACTTTAAAAATCACTACATTTTCAAAAGTCGAGAAACTTCTCATAATAATAATAATAATAATAATAACAAACTGCTTACGAAATTTTTATAACACATACTGAATATAATTCCTGAAAAAATGCATTACACAAAAATTACAACTGAAATATTTGCAAAAAATTAATGTATTTTGTACAGTAGATTTTTGTACAGAAGATTTTCTGTGTGTTGGTCTATTTGTCAGTGCGTTGGCACTGTATACCGAGCTGCTAGTAATGTAGTCTTCATGTATATGCTCCGGCACACATTGCTTTTATCAGTGAACAGTGTAGCCAACACTAAACATAATGTCCTTATGTATTTCCAATATTTTTCCCGGTATATCAACATTGATATAAGAGTCACTCTCATTTACTTTGAAATATATCTCATGAAAACTTTTTATGATGTTATTTTCATAAAAGTGTGTGGGCGTTTTATTCATAATACGGTTTTGTAACTCACGGGGCCAGGAATTATAAATACAATTTCAAGTGCCACAGTAATTATTTTGGACAATGAAAACACGGATATTTTGTACATAAAGAATACTTATGAACAGCAATGTACACAGCGAGGAATCCGCATCCACTACTTCGGGAGTAGCTATAAACGGGTAATCTGATTTGTTAAAGTTACCACTCATGTATTTTATAAACGGCTGAAGGAAAGAGCTTTTAGCTCGCAGTACGTTATTCACTGGATGCAAAATGTACGCTATACACACGTACAGTGCCCATCGAAATATCGCACGATTGCAACACTTCGGCTTGTAAATTAATGCGTGGCCGAGCAAGTAAAATTACGACAGTGTCATGTATTTCACCTGAGAATACAGTAGATTGTAATATTTAAATTCTGTATATAATTATATATATTATCATTTCTTACATATTTTTCAATGCCTTTCAGACTATATATGCAATATCTTTCAGACTCCCATTAATTTATGTTTCGAGGTGTAAATAACAAATATTTTGACATGTGCTGTACTTATTCTGTCATAGCTTTTGTTCAGTTATTACAGCCAAAGAGTTGTAGGCTCTGTGTTCGGCTATAGTAATATGAACCATTATAACATATAACAGTAACACGGTTTACGAACCGCTATCTCGCAGAAAATATGTTTAGCGATTAAGCCTCGCAGCATATATTTGTGTATACTGGGCCTGAATGCGTAGAAANTATGTTTAGCGATTAAGCCTCGCAGCATATATTTGTGTATACTGGGCCTGAATGCGTAGAAAGAATATTTGTTTTTCCACATGTTTTACATTAAGAATAATTTCTGTCTAATATAAATTTAAATAACGATAGGAATCTCTATGCTACCCTTGAATCGGTTCGGCTCTCTACNTGTTCGGCTATAGTAATATGAACCATTATAACATATAACAGTAACACGGTTTACGAACCGCTATCTCGCAGAAAAGATGTTTAGCGCTTAAGCCTCGCAGCATATATTTGTGTATACTGGGCCTGAATGCGTAGAAAGAATATTTGTTTTTCCACATGTTTTACATTAATAATAATTTCTGTCTAATATAAATTTAAATAACGATAGGAATCTCTATGCTACCCTTGAATCGGTTCGGCTCTCTACNAATAATTTCTGTCTAATATAAATTTAAATAACGATAGGAATCTCTATGCTACCCTTGAATCGGTTCGGCTCTCTACGGTGACACGAGATGCTGATTATCAAATTTCACCTATCAAGTTTTATACATATTTAATGCAATAGATGAAGCTGACGGCCAAAGGAAAGTATCACAAATAAATTAATTAAAATCAGTTAAGTATTTTTATAAAATACAAAGGAATTAACTTCCTCTGGTTAACTGCCAACTTCTTGAGGTTCCCAAATAAGATAACCGGGTTTGTTGAAAGTAAAATTAATTTCGTGTGTAATAATTGGTTTTAGAAAGATAACTTTCCAACATTCCACTTGAATGTGATTTCTGAAATCAGATAGCAGAAGTTACTCTTGTCATTTGTTAAATACATTTTTTNCCAACATTCCACTTGAATGTGATTTCTGAAATCAGATAGCAGAAGTTACTCTTGTCATTTGTTAAATACATTTTTTGACATTGGTAGGAATTTATTAATTGAAAATAATAAGTGACGATAAAATAATACCACTAATATCCTTTACACTTATAGTCAACAATACGGATGGATAGACACCTTGAATTATTATTACTGTGTGGTAAATATTCGACAGATATATTAATAGCTGGTTATACTTCATCTTAACTCTGAAAAGCAGTACTGGATTTTTAATATCGGGTAAACATTTGAGAATTGCTTACACCCCTCAGCAGTAAACTTTTTTATTGCAGAAAATTAATACTGTGGATGAAAGTTTGGCAATTTCATAAAACTGGTATTATTTCGTAATGAAAATATTTAAAGCTGCATTTCTGTGTAATAGAATTAATCATAACACATTTTCGCATAATTGAGAAACACTTGTGATTCATAAAACCTACAATCCGATAATGACTTGATTTTACAATTAATACCTTGCAAGTCTTTCCGTTCTTCCTAAGCCTGTTGCTAGAAACTGAAATATGTAACTCGCAGGTTAAATCTTGTAACAATCCTTATAAAGCCTTATATACTCTTAAATCAAATCAGTGCAATACCACTGATTCGCAGTGAAATTAAACTACTCAATTCAGTGAAAATGGCTCCACTTAGAATTAGTGGAAAACCACNATACCACTGATTCGCAGTGAAATTAAACTACTCAATTCAGTGAAAATGGCTCCACTTAGAATTAGTGGAAAACCACAGATTGTTTCAGTAATAAAATTTCACAGTTCGAATAAGAGACGGCCGACTGACAGTGGCCAATTAAATACGGATTTAATTGAATTTAGCCGAAAAATACGTGAAATAAACATATTTACGATAGTTCACTATTTATATTGCGCAATTTACCGTAATATAAAAATAAAATTTTTGTAAGTGGCATGGATTGAAATTACATACCCTTTCCATTTCGACTTTGGTCCGTTACCTTACCATCTTCGCTAAAAAGCAAAGTTGACAAGTAAAAGGAAAATAGATGTATTACAGTTATTATCTGTATCGTGAAGATTTAAATTGTATGCTCTTACTTTTCGTGTTTGGTTTAATTGTTACCGTTAAGATTGTTTAAACGAATAGTATATATCAGTGCACTCTCTTCACCACATTATATAAACAGAGCGCTGTGATGATTACATGAAAACGACATGAAAAACCTATAACGTAATAAAAGGCTGAATGTTCATATCACCTCGTAAAATGGTGTTTTGAAAGACGAAACACACTTTAGAAAGTATGTTGTATTGGTTTTATTAGATTATTCGTTGTTATTTCACCTGATAGACTTTATTTAACAGCCATTTTTAAACGTTATTTGATGCCATTTTATACGCAGTTTAACTGATCCATCAGTCAAAAATAAAACACTGAAAAACAGTGAAAAAAAAATTACTGATGAATCAGTGGAAAATGTCACTGAAACCATAAGTGAAGGAAATTTGGCATTTTTTTANGTGAAAAAAAAATTACTGATGAATCAGTGGAAAATGTCACTGAAACCATAAGTGAAGGAAATTTGGCATTTTTTTAAACTGATTCGTCAGTTAATTTCACTGAAGTGACTTTTGAATCATTCAGGCACTCTTGACTGATTGGAACAGTGAAATTTTTACTGATTCAGATTTAGAGTGTGGTATGCAATATAATATTTTACTGGTATTGCTGAAATTCTAATTTTTCTTTGACTTGCCTTGTGTTAACATGTGTAGTACGTATTAATATTCACTCCACGTAGGTAGGCTGTTCACGGTAAAGTTAGCACTTTTGAAGCCTTAATTACTTTTCCTCTCCAGCTATTTTCCATCCTTTCACCAAATTTTTAAATAAATATTGTCATGTAAGTAATAAACACAGTGTGTGTATTTCGCCGCACTCGGAAGTAAACTCCTAAGAATAAAATAAAACATATTTATTGACTTTTATTACAATGAGAGGGCTTTCAAAATCCTCACTTTACCGTGAATAGCCTTTATACTGTATTACACTGTACGATGCAGAAACTCCATTCCACACGCTTATTATTAGGTAATCAATAAATAACTGCCTAGGCCTATCAAACAGAATCTGTAAACAGTTTTCGATGATGTTGCATTGTTTATTTTGAGTCGTGTTTAAAAAATGTCGCTTCATTTACACAGCTAATAAAATTGTTGAAAATATTAATAATATATTTTATATACAGTTATAAAAAGTCGAAAATATGTAGATAAAATTCAACTGTGCGAATGCCGTAGACATACATTGGGAAAACTGCGGAGAAGAAACCAAAAAGGCAGTACATTAATAAAATGTAGTTTAATGATTTAAAAAATACAACTTCTCTACTGTTGTGAAAATGCTGTATTTGTTGTGTTTTTTCCTTCCATCAATGCATTTGTTTGTTTTAATTTTTTTATTAACGCACCCGATTTATGCCTATATAAGCTTATTGCAATGTCGGCTTACATTCAAAACTAAAACTCTACCAAAACCTAATCAATGCATACGGATAAACTGTTTAAGCAGNTGCAATGTCGGCTTACATTCAAAACTAAAACTCTACCAAAACCTAATCAATGCATACGGATAAACTGTTTAAGCAGGAATTAAACCCAGGATTTCTCGACCATCAGCTGGCATCTGAACTATGTCACCGGCGAAGTTAAAACTTAAAAGCCTTTTCTTACGCTGATTCCGTATTGACGGTTGTAAGGCTATATTGTAATACACATGGCCGAATTTCAAGATACACATGGCTGTGTTACACTTGTGTAATCGGTTTTGTGTGGGCATGGGTTCAGGAAAATGTAGGCATGCAAACTACAGATAACGCAAAACACATTAAGGCACTGACATGTATACAAAGTCTTCCTTTATTCTACCGTTATTACGATCCTGACTATTGAAATTAGGTTACTATCGTAATTGAGATCAGACCGAATGCTTCACAGTATCGTCCGCCTCATTTCCAGATTGCGAAATGCCAGCAGGTCATACCCGTACAGCGTAGCGGTTTGAACGTGCATTCCCACGGCGCGTGACTCAGCGTTCCTTGGCAGAGTCTAACGAGCTCATTCCTATAGGAGTAGGTAGGCCTTAACTGTTCCCACTAGGCGCCTAACTGCGAGCAACGAGCAGTGTATAGCGACTCGTCTTCCCAAGACGAGTACCCACGATCCTCAGTGTCCGCCATGCATACAGAGAGAATACCGCTAATGTAGTCTCAGGTCATCAGATCACTTAATACTATGTTTTCTAATTTAATTCGTTAAAATGTCTCACGGGCAGGGACAGGAAAATTTTGCGTTTTAAATTACCTTCAGGCTAGACTCCACGGTATTATGTATTTTCGAGACGCAGCTTTCTCTTCATTGGCTGCTACCCCAGTTGGTAGGCAGTTTTACCTCAGATCATGTGGCACGGAAATTGGTGCTTGTTTCCTTGCATGTCTGTTATTGGCTCGGAGTTCACCTGGGCGTGTCTAATAAACTGTGGTCCAACTGCAAATATAAGAGTAAACAACATGTGTTTGAAGTCTAGCTGGTCCTAAAATGAGTTTGTGAAAATTTTCCAGTCACTACTTATGGTATATTTGTGTTAATTAAACACTGTTGATGTCCCTGCTTGAGATCTACTTACATGCCAATTTTGTATTCTTCCAACACTTGTACATTTAACATTGTTATGAACCAGATTGCTTTGTTCATGCTTCGTTCAAGATAAATTTTAAAAATGTTAGGAACGTAGATTGTCACTAATATGCAATGCATATAGAAAAAAAGGAATAATATATGTGTATACTNTTAAAAATGTTAGGAACGTAGATTGTCACTAATATGCAATGCATATAGAAAAAAAGGAATAATATATGTGTATACTGACTTGATAATTACATGTTTAATAAAACGTTAAACCATCAAATTACTTTCTGTTCGTAGCTGCAAACTTTACGGAAATCATTTTAGTAAATGTGTCCGTTTAAAAATGTGTTCTTAGGAAAACGGGTATTTTTCAAAGGCAAATTTCAAAGATATCAACCGCGAATCACCTATAATAACTAATTCACAAAGACAGTCAACCTATTTTGGTAANAGGCAAATTTCAAAGATATCAACCGCGAATCACCTATAATAACTAATTCACAAAGACAGTCAACCTATTTTGGTAACAAAGTGCAAGTACAGGAAGGGATCGGCTCAGAATGACAGATATTTTATAACGCACGGACAGTCTATCCCAAGCGGAGATTTAGTGAGGCAGATTTCCTTTAGAACTGTGCCTCATTTGCTGACAGCCGTCGGGAAGGACGAGTCTCACCTGTCTATAACACGTTTCGCCCTTCCCACGGTGCAAAGTTTGCCGATTTTTGCTCCAGTTGGCTGAACTACGCTACGTGGGAAGGTGCCTTAATGATTGCACGCTAGCGACTGTGCTAACGATGCACCTGTGTTGAAGGAAACTCGCTCTATGGTTTAAAAACTGTATTTTGCATAAACTGACTCACAGAGGATGGCGAAGCTTTCAAGTAAGTAGAAGGTCGTTCTCAAAATAAATCTTTGTAAGATTAAAGGCAATGTCTGAAAATTATTTAATTAAAAAATGTAATCGAATGATAGACTAACAAGCAAACTTATCACATCGTGAAGTAACACATCAAAGAGTAATAGGAATTACTTACTGACTAACAGAATTTTTAATGCATATCATGCATCTTTCGAAATATATTTAGAGATCCTGCAGAAGAAAAAAAATATTTAAAATCTAAAAGTTTGTAAAATATTTTAAGTGCTTAAACGAGAGAAAAACTTTTGAGTCACTGAAACTTTTATCATTTTCGGATACTGTACTGATGAAACATTTTTTTTTTTTTTGCAGATTTTAAAATATGAAGTGTTAACCGTTCAAAAAATTTTAATAGTGGCTGATGTCTGCTGCTTAGTAAAATGGTTGTTCTAAACAAGGTATTCTTAGGCAAAAAAAAAATTAATTGGTCAATATTTGTAGGCTTTCCATCTCCTGTAAGTTGTCTAACTTAGTAAGGGTTCCATAATTCTAGATAGCAGTATAAAGGTTCGGTCAACATGACGAGGAAGGTGAATTTTTAGTATGTTATGTCGGTGTTGGTAGTTAGTTAGATGCATAGGTAGGTAGGGCTCAACATCTCGTTGACAGTGACGTCATTAGGAACGGAGTAAATTGCTCAGAGAAGCAGGTATGCAAGGAATCACCCCAGCATTCGCCTGGAGTGAATTATGGATACCATGGAAAACAGAAATCAGGATGACCAGACCTGGAATCAATTCCAGTTCCTCTCAAAAGCGAGTCCAGTGCATGGTTTACCACTTAGCCCCCTCGCTCGGTTTGGTGTTGGTGCATTCGTTCGCGTGTTCGCCTGTAGAGGGCCCGATTGCTTTCAGCTGATTGGCAGGGAAAGTTCCATACGACACCGCACTCTAAAGACAGTATTTGCAAATGTGTTTCATCGCTGTATACGTACAGTGAGAAAGAGTTAATGGTAAAAACTTTTCCCGTACATACACGGTAGCAATTCCGCATTTGCTGAGGGAACATTTAAAGCATATGGAATTTTCCATTGATATATAGTAGCGACGTAAACATTACTATATTTGCAGTTTGATGTGTGGTATTATTAGAGGTTCCATTACAGTTTAGGAAGTGTACTACACATTTCTTTACACATGATCGCAGACGAGATAAGTATACATAGACGAAATGGGGCAAGTTTCTGTGAACTCGGCTGCCCTCTTTCTAACCAATATTTTTTCCTGTTATAAAATCAAATTAAAATTTAATATATGATGACAGAAATTAAACAATTGTTCAGTTATATTGTGTCAAAAGTGAAAGAGACATTAAGATATTACTTTTCACATAATATTACAGTACGTCATTGAAACTATTTTTTTTACTACATGCTTACAAGACTCGAATATGACGGCGGTGGTTTCACGTCTCACTGGTTGATTATGCTGAGATCACAGAGAACACGCTCCCATTTTGTTTCTGTATGCCTTACTTCTTCTGTGCCCAGCTGGAGATGACATCTGTGACGTTAAATCCATTTCTAAGAATATTTGGTGGAGAAACGTGGTCGTTAAAGGATAGTTCAAATAAGACTGTGCTACTCCTAATCTAATGTGTTAGAGAAAAAAAATTGTTTGACCAGATTTGTCACCGCTGAGGTTCCTTTCGTTTCTGCTGAATGGAAGGAAATTCCTATTTACGATGACAGACTGGCAGAATTGCTAGTGCTCTGGGTGGACAAATGATATAGACTGGAAAATTTAGACTATTTTTAGGGGGGCAGTAATTTATAATGTTTTGAAATTCGGTACATGTACTCGTGAAGGCTGTTTGAAAAACATACCAAAAGTCCTTGAGACTCCAAGTTGCGCGTTGTTCACCATTTTGGGAAATGGCTGCTGAAATGTGTAGTCGAATAAATTTTTAACAAGTAGTGTCCAAGCGGCCAATCTAAACGCAAAATTACTTAGGTCTAAAATTTAAGAGAAATAAATTTCGTACAGAAGTGAATATATGCATTTTTATCGTTAGTGTAATAGTTGTGATTTAGCTCGGAGAGTCGACACCAGAAATACACAAATAGTAACGCGCACTCACATCTGCACATTACAAATTAACTGTGGAGTAGCTGAGTAATTTTTATAATTAGTGTTTTATTCTCATCTGTTACACATTGTAATATACAGGCCGTTCATATTAAACTGAGCACTTTTGAAAGCCCTGATTAAGATATACTTGTATGCGCATTACGTATTCTGCCATCATATGAAAAATTAACTTTACATTTGGCCAGATCACTTTATTCATGTGTCGGTCAAGTGAGATTGTGAAACTATTATAAACGCAAATGTTTTTTAGAAATTTGCTATTTATTAGACTTGTATGCATAAAAACAGAAAGCAAAATAAATTGTTTCAGCATTCACAAATATTTACCTAGCACTTAACTTAATGCTAAGGCGTGAAACTTCGTATTTTCCCTCCGTCGTTACCAACTTTACTGGGCACAAGCCAGTCAGTGCGCCTGTTAAAATACACACAGTTAGGGGCAGTGGCATTCTTCAAAAACTGATTTACAAAATATTTAATAAATCGTGAACGGCCTATAGAAGTTTAGGCACAGAAACTTAATAGTGACTGAATTGCTCTCGGAACGAGGTGACAACATATCCATGAGAATTAAGCGGTACCAGAGAAATGGCTTTGTTCTTTGGTTACCTAATAGGTAAGTCACAGAAAAACTGCACTGATCGAGTGTATTCTCGATTCCTCATGCGAGCCGCATTTTGGAAGAGCCACTTCAGAGCGCTACCTAAGTGAAAAACAAGTATGAACATATATGTAAGCAAAGTATCGGCATACGTCTAGTGTTATGAAATGTGTAACGTCAATTCCTAATCCTCGTTGCGTTAAATAACTGAGATTATAATCGGAAACTAGTATCCCGTATTACCCCACCCTATGATTGCCTTATTTTGCCGTACTTACACGTGTAGGCTGCGATTATCCTTCGCTAAACGACGTCAGCTTTAAACGTCGCGTCACTGTGCTGCAATTGTGCGTCATTGATCGTCCGAGTGCAATAACGCCTTGATCGGTAGTTGAGTGATCACTTGTTGTGCTGTTGTTACTGTTGCGTACTCACCCGTGNGTGATCACTTGTTGTGCTGTTGTTACTGTTGCGTACTCACCCGTGGAGTTCTATACCTCAATTACACCGTGCGTTTACAAACATTGCGATTGTGAGTCACAATCGCAATGTTTGTAAACCCACGGTTTAATTGATCTATAGAACTCCACCCTGTGAGCAAACTGTGCTACACTTGTGTTACCTTTCATACAACTTACAACTCTGCCATTGATACGTCGGGCGTCGTTTATAACATATCAGTAGAATCAGTCATTCCAATTCTTAGCTTCTCAATTTTATATTTACCTCGTACGTCTTCTTCAATACATTATATAAAATATACACTTATCCCTCGATTCTTGTTATCGGGGTGAAAATTTAAACATCTTCTTAAACAAAATCTACAATTACTTATAGCATTTTCTGAAACACAATAACTTAGTATTATTATTCTTCAACTACCAATTATTCATATTTACAAACATACTGCAGCATTTCTTCCAAATATACATCTATAATTTCTTATGTAATTTTAATGTCCACACGTCTATCCTTGGAGGTGGTAAGAATTGTTCTAAAGAAAAAATTAGCTCTAGTTTACATCGGTCTTACTTATGTTGTCTCCTGTCCTCCGATTGGCTGTCGTCTGACCATGATACATATCTCCACCTATCCGCAATGGCGAAACGAGAGACAACCAGGATAGTTTTATTTAGTACTTATGTTTAATAAACATTTAATGCTGACTACCCTCTATAAAATAAATGATAATAACATACAGAATACTGTCTAGAAACAAATGAAAAATACTTACACATAATCTCTATGTCAATAAACGATAAAAAAATAACCAAAGATTATACTGTTAATTTTTATAATAAAGCGTAATTTGGTATAATATGAAATAAATGGACAACATAAGCAAGTACTCTGTAATCATATACAATGAAAATGTATATGGCAAACGGTAAACAATAACCCTGAAAATATGGAATGTTACAAACTATACGAGACGTATGTTGAGTACTAAGCTATCTCCCGAAATAACCGCTCAACAGACAATTCAAAAGACGTGATTTGCAGCACCAGTAAATGAATTAACTTCACATCACGCGAGATTGCAGCGTTGATAAAGAAACGTTTTAGCAGCGTAGGCTTCGGCATGATTTTATTCTGATTGTGGACAGGGGCATTTCATTTCTGCACCCTACAATGTGACAAAATTGGACATCTACAAAAATTTAAAACTTTTGCCGTATTAAATCTGTTTAAAAATTGAACTTTTTTGGCACTGAAACTCACATTGGCGCAACGGTAAAATCGCAAGAGTGAATGTTGATCAGAAAGTACTGGAGTCCTATGAACCTGTGCGACTGCTTTGTCAGCACATGGCTGAACCCAAGTGCAAATGGCATTGCGTACAGTACATAGAATAAATATATCTTACGTGAAACTCATCATCACTGGATCCACTATTTATGGAAGTTTTAAATAATAATTATAGTATATTCGCGGTTTCTTCACACTTTTTGAATCAAACCTTTGAAAATCACGCCCGCATGTTTGGTGGTTTCCTAAATATGTCACATCCTAACGCATGCGTTTTATACTTCTGTTAACATAAATTTCTCTTATTTTTGGTTAAATTTAACCCTTTCATATATAACATTATAATATTTAGTTTATAATTCTTTTGAATTAAAACAGTGAGAAAATAAGTGTGTTGGTTATGCCTAGTAGGAAATAGTTCTCGTTCAAAATATTACATTAAACTGAGTGCGCACGAATGCGGTGCGTTGTCCCTTTGATGTAATTTTCTAGACTTGGTTAAGCTTAGTTTTGTATGAGACGGAGGAATATCCTGGAAGTAGAACTTTAGCAGTGCTTCCGAAAAGTTTGAAGTAACCATGAATTTACAATAACACCTTTGTGAAAGCAAACTCCCACTTTTATAAAATGTTTGAAAATTGAATTAAGGATGTTTCAGTAATCTATTTTGACCGTGAGAAATGTCCTAGGTTTTCGTTGGAACCGGAATATGACTGAAATAACTGCAGTATTTTTCTGCCCGGAAATATAAAATATAGAAGTCAGCTTAANCGTTGGAACCGGAATATGACTGAAATAACTGCAGTATTTTTCTGCCCGGAAATATAAAATATAGAAGTCAGCTTAAGAAAAGAGAGTGCAATATCATGTAATTGGATAGAAAAACTCGCACAGATGGAAACTAAAAGAGCCATATGCCATTACCGAGCGACAGAGTATTGGAACTCAAAGAAGAACTAAACTGCGATAATGTAATGAATTTCGTATTGAGGACGAACATAAGTAGAAAGGATGCATTTAGAAGGTATCCTCCCGTAGAAACTTTCGCTCCTAGTCTCTTTCAGGACGTGAAAGAAATAGTACAGCTGTAACGTGTAGCCGTAGCGAGGTATGTGGGTTATAAGAACCAGCGTAAAGTGAAGTTATATGCATGGCTCATGTTTGCAAGTAGCTTATAAATTGTTTTACTTATACAATCAGTGTCAAATTATGCTAAAAAAATTCAGAAGTACCAGATTTTTAAATAACATATTTGTGCGAAATTACAGAGAATGAGTTGGCTATTGTTTAAGGTAGAGATCCGAGAGAATGGGAAAATGTTTCGTATGACCGAGTTTGGAGGATCATCGAATAAATTAGAAGAGGATTTTATTGCGACCTGGTCTGCCCGCCGACCTGTGCAAAGATAGCTCTGGCTGGGATGTCGCGAGCAGCTGCGACTTTAATCAGTCTTCGCGAACTGAGAGCTTCGAGGAGCTGACATTCAATAATTACTTCACTCAGTAGCCAGGATGCGCGGGAAATTTTGTACCATGGTCAAGAAANTCGAGGAGCTGACATTCAATAATTACTTCACTCAGTAGCCAGGATGCGCGGGAAATTTTGTACCATGGTCAAGAAGAATAGCAAAACAAGTCAGATTATAATTGTTTTTTCTTCTGTTCACTGAATCAACATGATACATGAAACAGCGCTATGATATGTTATAGAAGGCAGAGCAACTGCTGGTCAATTTCAGGTTTTTCGCAAACGCCTCTAGAACAATGGTGACTTATTTGCTTCCAATAAAAGTAATAGGAATTTCGAATTATCTGGGAAAAGTTTATATAATTTCCGGCATACTTGACTNTATTTGCTTCCAATAAAAGTAATAGGAATTTCGAATTATCTGGGAAAAGTTTATATAATTTCCGGCATACTTGACTTGTACTTAGAGGTAAAAAATGTAAGACTAAACGCTTTATGTGTAAAAGAAAATCAACCCACACTTTGGAAGTTTCCGAAGAACATAATATTATCTTCCGTTAAAAACAGCGATAAACATTGTGTTCCGTACTCAGTGGACGGGCCAGGTTTGCCGCAACTGAAGTAAAAATTTCCATTGTAACTTAAAATTTNCATTGTGTTCCGTACTCAGTGGACGGGCCAGGTTTGCCGCAACTGAAGTAAAAATTTCCATTGTAACTTAAAATTTTTATTTTCATGGGAACGTAAAATTTAATGACCATACAAGCTTATACCGGACACATTTTTTAATCTTACACATAGTACGGAAATTATGCTATATATAAAGCTATAAACATATAAATTGTTAGCATCGCTACTATACTAATTTGGTAATTGCAGTACGTATTTCACTCNTATATAAAGCTATAAACATATAAATTGTTAGCATCGCTACTATACTAATTTGGTAATTGCAGTACGTATTTCACTCGCTCCTCAACAATTGTAAGAAAGCTGCAAAGAAAGTCAAACCAAATGGCGAAATAAAATACGACAAAGTAATTAAAATAAATGNAACAATTGTAAGAAAGCTGCAAAGAAAGTCAAACCAAATGGCGAAATAAAATACGACAAAGTAATTAAAATAAATATATAAGTTTACCAAACATAGGAGTTTTATCTATTCAGCTGTTTAATTTGACACAAAAACAGTATTAATTTTTCATCNTATAAGTTTACCAAACATAGGAGTTTTATCTATTCAGCTGTTTAATTTGACACAAAAACAGTATTAATTTTTCATCATTTCAACATTATTTTCATATATAAAGATTTTTTAAGAGCAACTACAAATTTGTCTAACCGTATAGAACAAGTATTTCCTTGGCCGAAGCAAGACATTCTGTACATGCGTGTGTATGCTAACAAACTTAACAGTGTTGCTGTAACTAAAACCCGGGAAAAAAGTCTGGAGTTGACGTATCAGGAGAACGTAATACGTAAACATACACGTATTACAGCTATATTTCCAAGCTGCTATTTAATTTTTTTATTAACTGCGTTTCTTAGGACTCCGTCATTCTACTGTTAGATTAGTGCTTAATCCGTTCAGTCCCCCATGTCCGTGTTCGAAGACAAGTCGCACGTGAAGCATATTTATAGTTGGCGTTGTACACAAAAATAAATCAGCAGCCAGTGTTTTTTAGTATCTTCCTTCCCAGTTATCTGATTTGTTGACGTTTCTGGATTTATCATTTATGCATTTGTGAACGAATAACGCTGACATCAACGGACGCCTTTCTCTCAGTGCACATCGTCTTTGTGTACTTATCTATTCTGTGACAGTGCTGTGCATCGTAGAGGTCGCTGCGCCATTCCGAAGAACGGCTATTCCGTTCCATAGGTATAATTTATATCACGGGACTTGGCAAGCAGTCTTAAAAATTCTCGCTGACCGTGTTTGAGTGCGCAGCAGCCAATAGTCCGTTGGCGCGGCTAGCAAGCAGACACCGCCTCTCTTTCGTAACAGTCCCTGCTCCAAAAAAACTCGGCGTCCAGGTCGCGATGAGTTCGAGCGCTTCAACGATACAATAAGGGGACGAGCGTTCGGGGTTTTCGAACAGATCCCTCCGTGGAACTGGACTCGTGCCTCGCGCCCTGCGTAGTTAGGTAGTTGGGCTTGTCTCTTTGACAGCGAGGTCATTAGAGACGGCTGCTAATGGATTGCGCGGACAATTATTTTATCCCTCGCCAGCCAGGCAAGCCGGATTGTGAATGTGAGAGGGTTTACACAATGAAAAACTTAAGTAGTGAGCAGTAAGACGTAACCAGCGGGCAGTATGCTTTAAAAAATGGAATTGATACAATAACGATCCTACTTGGCCTATCTAAGTTCTGCCAATATAAAAGCATTTCACAATGTGTATTCGAAATCATAAAAGAAGCAGNTGGTCATTAGAGACGGCTGCTAATGAATTGCGCGGACAATTATTTTATCCCTCGCCGGCCAGGCAAGCCGGATTGTGAATGTGAGAGGGTTTACACAATGAAAAACTTAAGTAGTGAGCAGTAAGACGTAACAAGCGGGCAGTATGCTTTAAAAAATGTAATTGATACAATAACAATCCTACTTGGCCTATCTAAGTTCTGCCAATATAAAAGCATTTCACAATGTGTATTCGAAATCATAAAAGAAGCAGGTTTTTATTTAAATGTGTTACGAAAGCGTGAAGAGGCGTTAATTCGACGGCCTGTCTGAACACGCCCTCACTCATGAGAGGTAATCAGGACAGCCAGTTGCCGCAATCAGGACTCGCATAGCCTAAACCCCGGTAAGCAGGAATCCCCTCTACCAGCCAGGACATCAGACCATGTTGCGTTATGCCACGTCGATATGAGGGCAATACAGAGCAGCAGCAGGGGTCTTTCTCCACGTGACGCCGGCCGAGATGGACGTCACAAGAATTCTGCTGTGCCGACCGCCGTAACTCGTCATACTTCGTCAGGCTCTGGATACTCCTCAAGTTGGGACAATCGCAATATACTAACGTGACTCTTAGTAAGGTAGTGGATGTAGTTTACTTATAATGTTACCCCGACTTTATAGTATTTTATGAAATATCCAGATGTTTAATTATATAGCCATATAGTATCCTACAGCCCCTTATGTTTTTTTACCCCAAATGTTTTGCTATCTTGAGATTCCCTTCAACCTTAACAACAAGTACGGGTTGACCACAATACAAACAAAGTATAACAGAAGACAGTTATCATAAATAAATCTTAAAAGTTCGTTATTTTAAATTTCAATATGTGCTCATTGAAACGTACGTTCATCTGTGATTGGCTAAACGTAAGACTTGGAAATAGAATTTTTTTTCTTCCGATTTTTCCTTCTGTGAAATTTAAGGAGTATTGGTAGCCAACTTCATCGTGCATACTTTGGTTACAACCGAGGCGATTGGAAACGTTCTCTGTTCTACTGCTTACAGAATAATGTTTAAAGTTTTCATTGTATAAACCCTTTAAGGTGATCGTCTTCTTGGAGCTGTTGTTCACGTTTGATGCCGAGAAGCGCGGGAGCGCTAAGAACTACGCATCAAGTGCGTCATCGCCATTCAGTGGAAGGCTCTGAACTGGCGTGCAATGTTCTCGTCGTGCTGCGTAAAATGTATCTCACATAAAATATTGTAATACTTGTAGAGGGGGAGCTGAGAAACGAGTAATAACTGTGCTTCGTTCAGCCTGATATCGGGAGCAACCCTCTAGTTCGGGACCCCCTTTCCCTCCACCTACACACTTGGTGCCGTGGCTGCGTGGTTCGGTNATCGGGAGCAACCCTCTAGTTCGGGACCCCCTTTCCCTCCACCTACACACTTGGTGCCGTGGCTGCGTGGTTCGGTGACAGTCTGGTCCGACGACGGGACATGTGCGCTTCTGTGGAACGCTGCCAATTCCGAAATCCGTCCAGATTAGAGATCGGTCGGGATCCTCCACCTCCCAGGACACTCCGCAACCTGCCCGCCTGTTCGACATGTTCAAACCACTCTTTTAACTCCCTCCTCTTCTTGCAATAGCACGGTCCCACTTCAAGCACTCCCGCCACTAATCGTCAAACCACATTTTTCACGTCTTCTTTATACCTTGACACTCTCGTTCGTAATACGTCGTTAAAAACAAATTATGCTCAGCGACACGAAATTTTGATGCAGAATACGTGTGGTGACCCTAATTATTTGCATTGAATAATTCTACGACAATGACAGGTTTAACAGTAGCTGTGTATATTTTTACTAGCCACACATCATCCACNTTGCATTGAATAATTCTACGACAATGACAGGTTTAACAGTAGCTGTGTATATTTTTACTAGCCACACATCATCCAAACTCTAATTTTACCCTGTTGAAACCTTATGCATTATTAAAAATAAACGAATCAATCAAACCGAACGTGTTTAGTATTGCGGCAGTGGCAGTGTATTTGAACTCGTATTTGGGAGGTTTTGGTTTTGTTCCCGGCTGTTCTGGTGGTTTGGTTTTTACTAGCCATTTTCAATTCCAGGCCACTTACGGGGCAGCTCCAAAATACACATCTTCTTAAGGCGTCACTTATTAGATTGAGATCCTCATGACCTTGAGTGCATAAAAGTAAACTCTTACTGTAGGGAAGCCGGGATAAGCTCTTTGTGAAACGGAGGACACGTAGAAAACCCGTTTCAAAACATTGCAGCTTCGTACACCAACTTCAACTCCTGAACCCAGTTATCCAACCCAGTGTCAAGAGTTATTAAGTAAACTGGTTCCCATTCTTTCCTAAGTGATGAAGTAGGAAATTACAGATTTTCAATTCAATTTTTTTCTAAAACCCCACCAAAACTTACCTTTACAAAATCAGGTTACAATAAGTTTCCATAAACAACCATATATCTTTAAAATTCATAAATTAAAATAACAATACTCTTTCCTGTTACCCAAGCCTGGCTCACGGATATACACTGATCAACCAGCGGGTTTACAACAATAATACTCGTATACTCAAAATCTTGATTACAATAAATATTCCAAAGCCCACTTGGACATACCAGGCTTACCAAATTTTACGTTACGGCGTATGAAGACGTTACTCCATCTCTAAATAAACCCCGGTTTTAAATACTTTGTCATTTCTGCGATTCAGAATAGCATATAATACGTGAAAAAAATTATTAAAAACAACTCCTTTGAAAAGTACTTTAATTAAAGTGTGCTCTAGTGATCTTCGCGAATTGCAAATGGCATCCCATAACTTTAATACTAACTTTTTGCAGGTGGGATAACATTGGAGAACATCCTGAAAAAACTAATTCAGATTTCCGCTGAACTTTCCAATTGCTGGTTCTTTTATTTTCAGGACGTGATCAAACGTTGTCCTCTTCGTGACGTGTCGAACGACGCAGTACGTGAGGGGTGACCGTCAGTGCCAGCACAGCTGACGTGACGAGGGAAACTGCACCTCCGCCCGCCTCTGCTGCTACCAGTAACTGCCACGTAGCATCGAACGGCGGTGACTTGGCTCCGTCCACACCGCGTCGAGTGAGCTCGTCATTGTGTGTTAGCACTGCAGTCCATTCACGGTTACTTCCTACTTTTTTGAAGATTTGTTAAATTTCTGCTTCCAGGGTATTACTCCGCCTCGTGCTAACAAAGCTTCACCGGGTATAAAAATAACACCAAAGCGACCACGCACAGCATTCTTGCGCACTCAATGTAAAACAATTTTTCATAACAACTATTTATTACTAGGCAGTACCAACACACCTATTTTATACCTGTTTTCATTCATATTAATTATTAATGAAATATTATCATTTATAGATAAAAATACTGGCAGGAGTTTAATTTAACCAATAATACGCTACTTTTATGTTAACACAAGTATAACATACTTGTGGCACATTACGTATCTAGGAAGCAACCAAGCACGTCATGCATGGGTTGATTTTTCAAAGGTTTGTTTCAAAAAAGTGTGCAGAAACCGCGAATATACTATATCTAACGACGCATGCACACTTTAAACAAGGAACTTTTTTACACTCGTGGCGTTTCTGTGCTGGAAGGCCGGAACATGCCGACGAAAACGCTACACTTCTGAATGGATTTAATTATAGTTGGTTCAGCTCCACCTTCAAACTTGCTACCTGGTAATAAAACCGTCAAACTTCTAAGAACTTAAGTGGTTCAAAATTCAGCAACTTTTACAATGCGCTCCATAGTCTGCGGCGTATTATATTGGTGATAGGGACGTATAAGGTGGCATTGTAGCACCTGAATCCAGGCTAAATAAGGTGCAGGTCGGGTATCGCTTAAAATAAAAAAAATTTATGAGTTTTCCGAACACTCAATACAGTAGAGACCGTATCATTTATATGTTAGATGGTGCCAAGTTAGACTCCACTAGACTCCACGGTTCTCTTACATCCTTGAGCAGTTCATTTGTTGGTTGCCGCCTTAAGTATAACTCAGTCTCGTGTTCCACCCGGCCACAGGCAGTGAATCCATAAAAGTGCTGAAAGTTTACAAGGAGTGTGTAGCTGTGCGTTCGAGGTCAACAAGTTAAGATGCGATACGGTCGACACTAAAAAGGCACCCCTAGCGTCTCATCGCTCCTACGTTCAGAGTGCGCAGTGTTTCCGTTGTGATGCTGTGCTNCAAGTTAAGATGCGATACGGTCGACACTAAAAAGGCACCCCTAGCGTCTCATCGCTCCTACGTTCAGAGTGCGCAGTGTTTCCGTTGTGATGCTGTGCTGTGCAAATTACATCTGTAAACAGTGGGATTTTATACACGCGATGAAAGCCCACATAATANCGTTGTGATGCTGTGCTGTGCAAATTACATCTGTAAACAGTGGGATTTTATACACGCGATGAAAGCCCACATAATAATCTGCGCCAATGTAGTTGCACTTTTCTCTTGCCGCTTAACTATATAGGAAATCTTTAAAAATACGATATTTTACCATTTGCGGCAAAAAGTCGTATTTCCAGAAAATGTATTTACCGAGATACGTGCATTCGAACAAACAACGATTTCACAGAAATTGTTTTAGTACATACTCTTCTTGTTATTGGATGTGAGTTCTACAAGGCGTGTCGGATGAGCGGAAGTCCAGTGACACACGAGAAACTAATGTATTCTTGTTTGCCGATTATCTCGGTACTTTGTCATAATGAGAAATGATTAAGTCTCTGTCTCAGGTAATTTGTTACTTAACGCGTTCTGCGGCACTGAAAACAAGTCAGAAGATAGTCGCCTACAACTGCAGGAACACCGGTTCTGTTGATCTCTGTCGTAGCACACGCCACTAACCTGTTGATCCATAACCACACCGAACATTACCACTTACTTAACCATAAAAGCGTGTATGCATCACTTTTGTAAATATTAGGTACTATTTTATCCTTCGGCCCTTTTCGCAAAGCCCTCTTAGCAGGGGTAAAGTTAGAGAAAAAATACGTGAAGCGAGTTTGATCTTGTTATTTTATCTACTCTAAATATATCAAACTTTAAAATAATGAAGAAAATAATATAATAGGAAAGGTTTTATAAAAAAAGTCAATTAAATTTTC
Organism: Clitarchus hookeri; assembly: GCA_002778355.1. Classification (NCBI taxonomy): domain Eukaryota; kingdom Metazoa; phylum Arthropoda; class Insecta; order Phasmatodea; family Phasmatidae; genus Clitarchus; species Clitarchus hookeri. Next base: position 43,318 of record NQII01003683.1, read on the forward strand.
TAAAAAATTTCTCGTAGTTTATTATTCTGGTTTAAATGTGATTCTGCTATAACGCTTGTGCTGACTAAATTATATTTCTTGACATCTATAATCAGTTTAAATTATATTTTGGACAGCTCTTTGTAAAAAATCCCGTATGTTTTTAATAAAGTTCGCAAGAGTAAAGCTTTTCCTGATTTACAGTGTACAATTGCAATTATTTATAACCTGTGAATGTTCCAAGAAAATGTTGATAACATTTTAAAACCTTTTCTCTTAACTTATTTGATTTATCCAAGCAGTTATTGTTCTAAAAAATCTAATGATACAATATAAATTTAAAATTATGGGTATATGTTTATATTAACCTTATTTAACTGCGAAGCAGTAAATTTGTAATATGCCCCACTGGAATTTGTGCAATCCAACTTATTAACTAAGTGACTGCATTTCACGTATTAAGCTGTATTTGGCATTTGTTTACAATAAGTTATCGTTGCCTAGTGCTCTTGATTCCTAGTCCGTCCCAAAAATTCGCCTGGCAGAAGCAGCGAACCAGCCGAACTTTCAGTGAGTGGAAATCCACTGTTTGGAATCGCCAATCCAGATTTATATTGTAGCCACGGTCAGATGTGCGAGTGTTCCTGGCCAGGCCGTTTGTTGCTTCCCCTCCCGTTTACAAATACCACACCATGGGCACGTACACTTTACGACCGGCGATAACCCTGCGGCTACGTATCCAGGCATTTCTCCCCTCCCACGCTTCTCTTCCACCAACCAAACCCTCAGGCAGTTATGGTCGTGTTATCCAGCAACGCCGCTGCCATAACACCGCCACCGCCAACGAGAAAGAGGGATAGAGAGAGAGAGAGAGAGTCGAGCAGGTGAAGTAACAGGCTGGTGCACAACCCAGTTTTCATACCTCCCGAGTGNCGTGTTATCCAGCAACGCCGCTGCCATAACACCGCCACCGCCAACGAGAAAGAGGGATAGAGAGAGAGAGAGAGAGAGTCGAGCAGGTGAAGTAACAGGCTGGTGCACAACCCAGTTTTCATACCTCCCGAGTGTCACTGCGACAGGAGACACGAACACAGAGTAGATAAGTACTCAGAGACGTAACGGCGTGGCGCCTTTTTTTTTATATCGGCAAAGCCATTTTCTGATTGGCTGTGCGATGCTCTGGGAACGGGCCTTGTGCGTGGTTAGCTACTGCGTATTGTGAAAGGCACTCTTTTTGCTGAGCTGCCAGCTGGCAAGTAACTTACTAAAGTGCTGATCGACGAACGGTGTTCTTACATGTTGCTGGCTTGTGGCGCCATTTTGCTGGTGTTTACGGTTGGAGTTCATGGAATAAATGGTTTTATCACCTCTGTATTGTTAAGTATTTTGTTCTGTGACACGGCCGAGCGTTTCTTTTCCAGGTACACTATTATCTGTGGCCCAACTTAGTTTCTTGAACTTTTGAGTATACGTGTATTCTATTTGAAAAAATACAAACTCTCTCCATACAGAAATTTTTCACTGCTCACTAACTCATCAACGCAAATATCCAAACCGCTGAATCTAGAAACATGAAATTTTAGGGGTGGCATGCACTTTGTTAGTCTGGGTGCAAACATTCTCCAAACGTGATATTTCTTTTCTAGTTTCAGTGCGTAAGATAAATGTGGTTTTTTTTTTACGCGTCGCTTATTATCTATAGTGCCAAAATGTAGACACCGCCCTGTGCAATTTTGAAAATAAATATAAGGTAATTTCGTATTTGATAATGATAGAAATATTACTCTTACTTATTTCAATATCTTTACAATGTAGGCTTTATTTATCACTTTCGTATATGCTACATCACACAGTTCAAGGAATCACCAGAATTTAAAAATTAAAGAATACTGATATTTTTTTCTCATTGGGAATAATAAAGAAATAAATTATTATAAATTTAAAATCTCTTAAGTAACAAATAATAATATAAAACAAAATTTTGAAAATATCTTATATATTGTACCAATCCCTAGATCCTTTAGGGGCAACGATGGTGTAGTGGTTACATTATTCGCCTTTCACCTGGACAAACCTTGTTCGATTCCCGGCTGGGTCGCTCCCAGATTTTAGCATGTGGGAATTGTGCCGGACGATGTCGCTGGTCAGCGGGATTTCTCGGGGATCTCCCGTCTCCCCCGCCTCTTCATTACGGAGCTGCTCCATACTCACCTCGCTTCAACTTCATCGGCTCTCAAGACCTCCATATTCAGACCCGCCCAAATATCTATACTCACTTCAATCACTCTAGACCCTATCCTGTAAGTGTATTAAGAAAAGCGGGTTTTGGTTATGAAAATATAATTCTAACTAGTTTGTAGAAAAAAACTGTATATGTATAAAGGAAACAATAAATAATTTTATAATGATAAATAACAATTGTGGTTGGTTTACTGTACGTTCACACTTTTTATCACAAATTTTTATGAAAATCACTCCAGTAGGAATCAATAAATAATTTTATAATGATAAATAACTATTATGGTTGGTTTACTGTACGTTCACAAATTTTATCATCAATTTTTATGAAAATCTCTCCAGTTGTAACGTGTTTACTTGTTTTTTAATTTAATAATATATTCAAACCATTTGATACTGTCATTGACATTAAAGCGTTCTTTTATCTATTTGAATAAAATTTCCGCTTATATTTTACTTTATAATATTTATTTCGTTATCAATATGAATTGAAAAACAGAGAGAGAGAGAGAGAAATAGAGAGTGAGAGAGATAGAGAGAGGGTGAAAGAGAGAGGTGTTGTGCTGGCAACGGATATTAAGAAATAGTTTTCATGTATTAACCTGAGTTATATTCTGTTTGTGAATTAAATGTTTCTTACTAAAATAATTTAATTTTTCTCTTAATCCTTGCAGGATACATTTTTGCTTGTTATGTTTAAAAGTATTATATTTTTGTTGCTTGAGCAGTACAATACGGTGCGTAGTTTCATCTTGGTTCATTTTTCAGATAGGAAAAAACTTATATAGGCGGAGAGTGTCACTTATTATTGTTTCTCCCGATACTTGTCTTTTGCATCTGTCAAGTTTATCAGCACTAGTATATGGCGAACGATAGTTACATGTCTTTGATTTCATCAGATTTTACACTTGTCGAAAAAGTAATGATGTTTGATTAGTTGACACACTTAATTTGTGGTTATAACATGGAAGACGGCAAAACTGGCTACATGACGTGTTGCTGGACCAATTTTTTTATTTTTCTTTCGGCAAAAATACTTTAAGCTACTGAATAAAATTTTACACGTTATATTTGTCATTTAACTAGGTAAGACGAAAAGCTGTGATAAGAATGTGTTTCTATTGCAGTCGTAAATTGAACCTACATCCTGTCGGCTAAACGAGTGGAATTGTATAGGTACTTGTGAATTGACCTTTTTTGACTGAGTTTCGTAGACTTTATGTTGGCTTATGCCTCCAGTCTGTCCACCGACATAAGCGGTGGAGCAAGCGAGTCCGACGGGGCACCCACGCCCAGGTAAGATGCCACGTCCACAACAGCAGCAATCAATCCACCTTTGTTTATCTCGTAGAACAGCAGACTATGGCACGGGTCTTCTTATGGCAGGTGCTCGTGATAGATGTCACGCCAGCGTATCTTTACCCTTTATGTTTATAGAAATATGAAAACTGAACAGTAATTAAGGGGTTAAACCACACATTTTTAAGAAAAAATTTTTTTTCGTATTTTGGGTGGGGCTTTGGTCCACCGAGCCCCCTCCTGGCTATGTGGCCAATCCCGCTTGGTGTGCCGTACGGACACCCTGTTTTGGCGGAAAGAGTTCCACGTATGCTAGTCTACAATACCCTGCAATTTTCTTTCTGTAAATGGCCGCTTGTCTTATGAGAATACACTGTGGTATTTGAGTGGGCCGCTCACAAATAGGTTACCCTGGTACTGAACGTCTGTGATTTGTGGGCAGGCACCCGTGGCCAACTGAGGAAGTGGAGCTGATCTGAAGTGTTTTGAAATACCAGTAGATAGGGATTTTTTCCCTTGCGGAAATCAGGGTTGTCCCTGGCCGTAAGGTTGAGGATTGTTGACGTCCCGTAAGGTCAGGTGGGTTTAACGGGAAAGAAGCTGGTTGGCCGGGGGGGGGGGGAGGCAGCAGGCTGACACGCCCCGCCTCCCAGCACGACGGGCAGGAAGCGTGCGAGATGCGGCGACAAATTGCCCCGTCGTGAGGCACGCCACGTCGGGCCGCGGCTTNATCCCGCCTGGCTCTCCGGGGTCAGACAGCCGCCGGCGCACCCCTGCTTGCCGCTCCAACCCCCTGTGGCCCAGATCAGACTTTGGTGCAGAAGCACAGCACAAACCTGCACCGCAGAGTATTTAAGAGTCCTATGTATCTGAAGTGAGCGAAGAGGTTTGGGCGGCTCTTAACATCGAGGTCTTGAGAGCCGACGAGGGTGAAGCGAGATGGGTTTGGAGCAGCGTCAGAATTTAAGGGTGGGGGAAACGGGAGGTCCGCAAGAAAACCCGCTGACCAGAGGCATCGTCCGGCATGACTCCCACATGCGAAAATCCGGGAGCGACCCCACTGGGAATCGAACTCGATTTGCCTAGGTGGAATTGTGTTGGAAAGTGCTTATTAACGTCCCCCGGTTTTATGCCTGAAGTCTTACCAGGGCAAGGCTTATTGACTAACGTATGACCTAACTTAAACTAACACCCATGCCTTACCTAGGATTCGAACCCAGAACCTATCGCATCCCAGAGTGGCGGCGCACCAACCGACTGCGCCACGGGAGGTCGGCAGGTGGGAGGCGAGTAGTCTGACCACTACACCACTGCGGCCTCCCTATGTACCTGGAGCTCTTCTGGTCAACCGAGGCACAGAAGCGAGTGAGCTATATGGGTGACACCTACCCGCCTATCTATCGCCCCAGCGCATTACACGCTACGTTCTGAAATGTCGTGCAGTGTTCCTGTTGTGCCTCTGGAACTATGGGATTTTAATTGGTGATCCTATAATTTTACTATTGCAAAGTCTGTAGCAAAGTCCAGTACATATCCCTATACTTAATTTTTCTTTTGGTGTTTTTAATTAGTTCATTTTGAGATGAGGCAGTGTGAAAAGGCAGTTTTTAACTATGTTAGAGATCTCGGAAATAGGTTTTGTAGTGTGCGTTGTGTCTTGAAAGTCGTACTCTCCCCAAATGTATTTATTTTCATACATCAGAACATACGGTACACTTAAAGTAGTTTCGTATAAAAAAAATTGTATTTCAAACACTTTGCAACACTGTTAAAGCTCCAGGCACGTAGTCCTATTAAGAATACACAGGTACATCAGCCGCTTTGTACCACGAACTTAAGCAGCACACGCCAGCAAAATGGCATAACTAGCAAGCAAAATCTCGGAACGTCGTTTCCCCAATCAGCGTTTGGTAACCCACTCTCCAGACGGCAGCCCACCCAATAGGAAATGTTTCGCATCACGCAGTTTTCAATCACACACAAGGCCCGTTCCCAGAGACTGGCGCAGCCTATCAAAAAATGTGTACGTACGCTCACATAAAACGAACAGCCACGCCATTTCGCCTCTGCGTACTTGTCTACTCTGTGAAGTAACACCATCAGTAACAGAGTGCTCTTACGTCAGAAAGCTCACTGCGCCATTCCGCTTCTGCATACTTGCATACTTACCTAATCTAATCTCACACTCATGCAAAAAATAAAATTACATTAATAATACATTTTTCTCAGCATGTGATGCCATGGGATACGTTACACAGCAAAAAATTTCTCGTAAACTTCCTAAACTGTAATGGAAGTTTTTAACCTATACAGTGTTTGGAAATAATGCTACATGTCGGGTTGAAAATACGGGAATGTTTAGCATTGCTACTATACATTGTTGGGAACTTCCCTACGCATTTGACTGTTTCCTGAGCAACTGCAGGAACGTTACCATGTATGTATGGGAAAATAATTTACCATTCGCACTTTGTCACTGTACGTATACACTGATATGGTATATTTACAAATAATTACATAGAGTGTAGGTACACGTTAACCTTAACTTTCACAAACAGACATTTACAATGCTTTATGAGGCAATGACGAAGAACTATTATATTCTCTGAACAGAACTTTTCTCGTAAACGCTGTCGCTTCTCCTAAACATTCCTTAAGCATAATATCTTTGATTTCAGTTTAATTTACAAAACGGCAAAAGAAAGAACTTGACAGAAACGCTTCACTATGGCAAACATCTGCTCAGAATTTGGCAAACCCCGTTATCACGCATGGTCGTTTCTAGATTATTATGTATCGGGCTCCAAAACACTTTGATTTCAAATTTGTAGAATTCAGTTAAACGTGTTTCGATGTAATGTTGTGAAGATTTCCAGATTATTCCAGACTTCACGAAGAAATCCGAACGTTATGTATTTCAAGTAGTTTTTTCTGTGCAAATTACTACAAAGCTTTTCGAAGCTACTTTCAAAGCAATTGTTAATGTGGTTTATAGTAGTGTAAAATGTAGGCAAGTGTTAAGAATCTCACAGACTTTTTGTTTTAAGAATCCATAAATCAGCTTAAACTACTGATGGAAGTGTGAATAGCAAAATATATATTCTTTACAGATGAACTTTTCAACACGTAAAGTCGAACCTCCATAAAACCCAGAATACGATATATTTATTTTTTTTTTGTTCTGGAAGTTGAAAACCAGTTCAGGGACGATTAAGTGTGTCTTTTTTTTTTCGCCTAGTCTATCTCGTTATAAGGCAAAGTTTCTTCACTGCCGTGTCACGCTAGCAAGGGCACACGTTACAGTTTGCACAAGTGGGTCAGGCTGAGTGGCGTAAAATGACACTGGCGGTGGGGTAGCGAAAAGTAAGGGATGAAAGAGGGGGGTTGCACTTTGACAGAAACACGATACCCCACTATTAGACAACGACGGCATGTGGAGATACAGAGACTGCGGATGTCGCCGTGATGGAAGAGCTTTTAACGGAGCAAACAAAGATGCGTTCAGTATCAGTCCACGCGTCCTATTATCTCCCCAGACCTCCCCTTTCCACTCCTCTTCAAACAAAAACCGCGATTCCTCACCGAAGAGTACATACATTCTTCCCGAAAAGAAACATGTGTTCCCAGAATTTCAAAAGTACAGGCTGAGTATAAAAGAATACTCCAACTTTTAAGGTCTATAATATCAAAACCAAATAACGTACAACCTTGATTGACCAATCAAATGAACAGTGAAACCGTAAATTTTGTTTACCATACATTCATGAATGTTCAATGTGACCAGCAAGAGCGGCCCGAACGACATCTACGCGATAATCAAACTCGTTCCACACTCTTGTCAGCATGTCCGGTGTTACGATTTGGATAGCGTCCGTAATTCTCGTTTTGAGGTCGTCAATATCAGCCGGTAATGGTGGGCGAAACACTTGATCCTTTATGAATCCAATATAAAAATATCGCACGGGGTATGATCTGAGCTTCTTGGGGGTAAGCGATGAAGAGCCTTGTCACCAGCTGCTCCTCGACCAATCCGGCTATGCGGCATAAAGTCTCGTTCAGGTATCCTCGAACAGCTAGGTGCCAATGGGGTGGCACCTGCTGGAAAATGAAGTCCCCCGCTGCCTCTTATAACTTAGAAAACAACCACTCTGTAAGCATGTCCAAATAAGGAATTCCNGGAAAATGAAGTCCCCCGCTGCCTCTTATAACTTAGAAAACAACCACTCTGTAAGCATGTCCAAATAAGGAATTCCAGTAACAGTGGGCTCGTGGAAAAAGAAAGGGCCGAAAACAGTGTCTTTGGATACAGTGAAAAACACGTTCACTTTGGGGGAAGCGTGCTCGTGTTTGGTGGTTTCATGAGGAGGCTCCTGGCCCCATATCCGCACGTTGTGTCGTTTAACCTTACCATTTGTATGGAATGTCGCTTCATCGCTAAAAACCAACTTAGACATGAAGGTATCATCTACCTCGTTCTGGGCAAGAACGAACGGGCAGAAATCACGTCTCTGTTCTTTATCCCTTTCGGTAAGAGCATGTACAAGCGGTAACCTGTATGGTTTGTACAGAAATCGCTTTCGCAACAATGTCCATACCGTCGATTGAAGGATTTGCTTTTCCCGGCTAGCTTGTCGAGTTGATTTTCTTGGACTGCGTACGAACGCTTGTGGAATCCGTTGCACATTCTCTTCGGACACACGTGGCCGCCAGGAACTTTTGCCTTTGCAAAGGCACCCTGTGTCACGGAACTGACGAAAACAACGTACGATACTCTACATATCAGGAGGATGACGTCCATATTTGTGACGGAATTCACGTTGAACAGTTGTAACCGATTCACATTTAGCAAACTGAANTCAGGAGGATGACGTCCATATTTGTGACGGAATTCACGTTGAACAGTTGTAACCGATTCACATTTAGCAAACTGAGTAACACAGAACGCCTTCTGTGGTTTTCGTTGCCCTCATGATGATGACTAACACATAATACATGCTCATAGTGCGACGACAGAAGCTCCCAGTGTCATATTTTGGCACATATAGGAAACAGCAGACCGTCTCCTTCACATTAAAATGNTCAGGAGGATGACGTCCATATTTGTGACGGAATTCACGTTGAACAGTTGTAACCGATTCACATTTAGCAAACTGAATGACACAGAACGCCTTCTGTGGTTTTCGTTGCCCCCATGATGATGACTAACACATAATACATGCTCATAATNCACATTTAGCAAACTGAGTAACACAGAACGCCTTCTGTGGTTTTCGTTGCCCTCATGATGATGACTAACACATAATACATGCTCATAATGCGACGACAGAAGCTCCCAGTGTCATATTTTGGCACATATAGGAAACAGCAGACCGTCTCCTTCACATTGACATGTCGAATGCGAGTTCGTTACCTCCTCACCACCTCAAACCGAGAGTTACGAACGCCGTCAAAACCGTAACACCGGACATGCTGAGAAGATCGCGGAACGAGTTTGATTATCGAGTAGATGTCGTTCGGGCAGCTCATGGTGGTCACATTGAACATTTATGAATGTATGCTAAACAAACTTCACGGTTCCACGGTTCATTTGATTTGTTAATCAAGGTTGTAGGTTGTTTGATTTTGATATTATAAACTTTCAAAGTTGGGGTTTTCTTTTAACCTTAACTTGTATTTCTTGTATGTATTGAATCGTCCCATGGCAAGACTGTCAATCTTCACCAGTGTGTTACAATTGTTATTTTGAACAAAATAATGTTTGCATATGCACACTAGGGCCGCGGTATAACTAAATACACCGAGACGAAATGGCGTGTTGGCTACGCGAGGCACTGGGAACGGTCTTTGAGTCTGACTTTGAGTCTGATTGGTTACTGCATGATGCGAGATGTTTCCTGTTGACTGAGCTTCCGTCTGGTGAGTAGGCTGCTAAGCGCTGATTGTCAAACGCACAAACTTCTGGCCAGTCACGCCATTTTGCTGGAAGTACATACCAGCGGCTGTAACACTTCTGTGTTCTTATGTACTCTGTGCTAGGGCTATGTGGTTTCCTAATGCAATTACAGCTACATTAACGAAGCATAGGTTATCAAAATACCAAATATGCATAAAGGCTGTTCGCGGTAAAGTGAGCACTTATGAACTCAACTCTGAAAGAATGTCGCTGCCCATACCTGCATATATTTTTAATGGAACACTGATTGACATGCGACCAGTAAAGTTGGCAACGGCCGAGGGAAGAAATTCCCCTTCCTCAACGCGGAATTAAAAGTGTTATGTAATCATTTGTGACTACTTAAATGTTTTATTTTCATTTGTGTATTTTCAGTGCATACATTCGTAAGAATTACTAAATTTGTAAACATTTTTTTAACTAATGATTTTACGGTTTTGCTTGACCAACGCATAAATAAAGTCGCCAGGCCCGTGTCAATGCTATTTTATATATCGAGGAAGTATACACCGTGTACGCAAGTAAGTCTTAAGCAGGGCTCTCAGAAGTGCTCAGTTAGCTGTGAACAGGCTATAACATATGCAACTCTATTTCAGTACTCATAATGTGCCACTACTGGGAGGCTGCGATAGTTGTCCCATGGCGAACTCCCAGTGCCGTCATAGATTCAGCAGCGTTTTCCGTATATAAAAATTTACGAGACATTTTATAATATTCACACTAACCATGGCACTGAGGGATACCGACCACGGGTTATGGTCGGACACTCAGTAATGGAGACGTACGAGTATTTACACACGATATAGTTATAGTAAGTTTTTGCTCAAAATTATGTGCAGGATATGCTACCGTAGTTTGAGGGTTACGTCGAACTAAACTCTGTATTTCAATAGTATAATAACTTCAAATTTTAATTTCATGCTTTGTATACCAACACATTTACTGAAACTAATGTTTAAAAATAACTCTCATGTAATTACCAGTATTATTTACGTTATGATGACGCCCCATATCACTGTTTGCGCGTTGACGGGTAGCTCGGTAAATTAACGTTCAGGAAATACTTTTTTAGGAAAGGTAAAAATGTTATTTACACATTTTACTTTTTTAGAATTAAATATGCTCATAGAAACAAAACTATTGTGAATGGTAAAACGTGTTTTGATATGGCTGTCCTGCGCAGTTTCTTTAACAGAAAAGAGAAAAGCGCAAAGTGGCATATGTGGTTTAACCAATTGGCTTACATATCTTGTAATAATATCCTACCAGCGAGAAATCCAGCTTCGGGTGAGCGCATATCGCCTTCTTGGGAGGGCCTGTCACAACGCTCCCTCATGGCCAGACAAAACCTTGAGGCGTAAACATTTTTTCAATGAGAATCCCTGTTTAAATCCAACCTCAAATAAGCTGGAGCCTTCCTGTGGCTTATATATTTGACATCGAGGATCCGTTAGTTGCCCTGTCACCGAGCAATCATGTGACAAGAAAGCGCATTGGTTCTCTTCTAAAGTTCTTGTGCATATGTGAACGTTTAAGAACCAAACATACTTATTAAGTAGCGGCTAATGTAAATTTATATTTTCACCCATAATAACGCTCTTGGTTTTGTGCCAGTTGGAGTGGAGTGGATAGGTTTGGGCAGTCGTTCAGGGTAAAGCAAGGTATGAAANACGCTCTTGGTTTTGTGCCAGTTGGAGTGGAGTGGATAGGTTTGGGCAGTCGTTCAGGGTAAAGCAAGGTATGAAGCAGCAACGGAATGCAAAGTGAGGGAAACGGTATAACGTATCCCTGAGTAAAACCTCCAACCAGCATCACCGTCCGGCGCGATCCCCACGCGCAAAAATCCGGGAACAACCCCGCTGAGAATCGAATCCGTTTCGCCTTGGTGGGAGGCGAGTGCTCTAGCCTCTNCGTCCGGCGCGATCCCCACGCGCAAAAATCCGGGAACAACCCCGCTGAGAATCGAATCCGTTTCGCCTTGGTGGGAGGCGAGTGCTCTAGCCTATGCGCCACCACGGCCTCGTGCGTGTTGGCTTGCATATTAAAGTGGCCCTAACATGTTGCAATTTGGATGCAAGACAATCGTAATTCATTACATCGAGTTTTTGAATAGTCTGTATATGTCGGAAGGCGGAAAATGTCTCACTGGACAGTGAAAGACCGCCGCATAATACGATTCACTTTGATTGGATTCCGTAACTTATTAAAAATACACAATTCTTTTACTCTCATTTAACTTGACACTACGATAGTCTTTCGTTCAAGGTGCGATGTGCGTTTGTTGCGCGGGACTCCAGCCCATTGCCCTTAGCCAACTATAGCACGAATGTCGGGGTTAAAAGGGTTAACCCACCTCGTGGGGGGCGAGAGGGAACGTAGTAACGAACTGCACTGGCGTTCGCTTGGGGTCGGAAAAAGGCAAACCACGTGGGAAAAACCCAACCCCACGGCAGATGGTTGACATCGAAGCCGATTTTTCAGTTATAGGAGTCGATAAGGCTAACAGCATAATGAAAAGCTTCGATACTGGGATTTTAATCATCCTACCATAGTCTATGTGTTACTTTCGATCTTATTTGGAACCACACGCTTAAACACCCTTGTTTTCTATTAAAGACCCAACAGATTACCGCTACCATCTTTAATCATTTTTTATTCTATTTTACAACTTAGCTTACACGAGCTGGAAATACAACGAACTATAGGCTGTTCACGGTAAAGTGAGCAACTTTTGAGACACTAGTCACTTTTTCTTTTCAGCCATTTTTGAAATCCTTTAAACACATTTTTAAATAAATAGTACCACGTAAGTAATAAACACTATATATATATGTAAACACACACACACACATATATATATATAAATTCCACCGCACTCGAAAGTTAACGTCTGAGACTGAAAAAAAATATATTTATCTACTATTAATACAAATGAGAGGGCTTTCAAAAGTGCTCACTTTACCGTAAATAGCCTATAGAATGACCGAAAAGCAAACAATAAAACCATCCTCCATCCATATCTGGTCCAAGAAAAATGTTCTCCTCAATGTTTATTTTTTCTGTTTAACCATTTAAAATGTAACAGCAAAAAGAAACTTTTCACACTTTCCAAAGGATCAATAAAATGTTTGTGAAATGTAGGAAAGTGTGAAATTAAGTCGCATTATATGAGATCAATAAAAATAAGGCGCAAAATACAGGAAAATATAAAATTAGGGAACTTAATAACGTGGTTCTGTTTTATCTGATTCACACAGAGAGTTTCTGGTCACACAACAACGTTCCGTAATTGTAGTCGGAAGGTTAAGACTTTGATCCATCCTAGCTTTTGATAGAAGTGGTTTCTCTCGTGTTTTTCATTCAACATACAAAATGTGAGTATTTTCTGGCATCTCTTTGTCTCCTCCCAGAACCTGCCGTACTTTGGTCCAAATTGAATAGTGAAATTATGAATCGTAATAAGTATTAATACTCCCTAAGGAAACCTCTTAAATAACACACAAATTAAATATTTTCGACTGCTTAGGTAATACCAGAAATTCAAAATAAATAAATAAATTACTTTTCAAAATCAATCAAAAATCCTCTAATTTTTATACGTCTATACTAAGATAAGTACGCAGGTCACAGTTGATCCCGTGAAATTTTACTTCCGTGATACCAAACTGTTTTATAATGCTCAAGACTAGGACTTCTCGTTTAATAAAGGCTGACAAAGTTGTTATTATCCGAGGTTTTGTGGGTGCAGTAAAACGCACCACGATATGTCCTTGTCATAATAGTAACTTTAATACTTGACAAGTTTTCTGAGGTGCCAAACAACCTTGAAGCACAAAGTAGCCAAGTAGTCAGATGTAAAAATAGTCGCTTTTTCCGCGAACTCCACTTGCAGAAACCTGCAAAATGGCATCACTATCCAGAAACATAAAGGAACACCGTTCGCCAATCAAGGTCTGGTATCTTATTCGCCAACCGGCCGCCCAACCAATAAGGAGTCTTTTACACTACGCAGTAGCCCGTTCCCAGAGCCTCGTACAGCAAATCAGCAAATGGGTACGCCCACATAAAAGGCACATCTACGTCATTTTAGTTCTGAGTGCTTACCTATTCTGCGCCTGAAGTATGATATGAGAAAGGACTCTAAACAGAATGTTCGGAAACTCAGTGCCCAAACTCCACACAAAGTTTCTTTGCATCAATAGTAATACAAAAGCCTTATACACTGATATATGGAAACGTATTTTTATATCAAAAAATCGTGTTCAAATTTCGGCATACAACACCTACATTCATGATCGCACCGATCATGAATGTAGGACAAGTTGAATTGGACGTAGGCACAGGATAACAAATTATTACATAGGCAGCGCTGCGCGCCTACATAGTGTGTAACTTATCCTACACTCATGATCACACCACCTTGTTCTTCAGGAATTGCCCGCTGCAACTTTGAGCACAATTAAACTATGTAAACATACGTTTCCGGATGTAAGTGTAAAGGGCTTTTGTATTACTATTGGTGCAAAGAAACTATGTCTGGAGTTTGGGCACGGAGTTACTGAACACTCTGTATAGACAGAGCAGCAGGAAAATACATTCGTGGGAGATACGGTAATACCAAAAAGAGACACACCCATATAGGCCTTCAACGACGTCCACCACGTTAAATATTTTTTAATCCTTTCATGGATTCGCTGAGATTCGAACACCCCCGCATTGTACTAAAACTATTAAAGTGCGTATTTTAATTAGTACATGGTCGTTGTGTAAACATTCAGTATCCATGTAGTTTGACATCTTCCATTATGTAATTTTATACTGGTCGTGCATGTGTAAATTAACATTGCATCTGGATTACCTGTGAGTGTTGAGTTACACACACAAACTCTCGTAAATTTTGCTTTTTATGTGCAGTTTGGTAATACCAATATTCGACGATTATACAAAATTGTTGTGCAAATTATGAAAAAACTATTAATTGTATTCAATTCCGCCTAGTAGTATAAAGTAAAACTACTTCGAACTTCATTTGCGTGTTCAAGAAGAAACTAAACTCCAGATGATGGTATATGCTTGTTGTTTGATATAATTACTATGTATCTGAAATAAACGTCTACAACATTATTTTATTTCAGTGTTTGTAACAAACAAGTTGTAGAATGTAGTAGAATACAGTGATAATTGTAAAACTACATTACATGGTATGTGAATTAATATGACACATAACTAAAAGCTCTGATACAGTTGGTAATGTTACTGTGTGAAGCAATGACACATGCACATACGTTGTGTATTTACAATTACAGAAAAACTGTGATTTTACTTTTGTTTTAGTGAAAAAAAGACATTTATTGTGGTGAAATTGCAATTGTAAAGTCTGTGTAAATTATCTGGCCATGAAGTAAAAATACACGAATATTACAGTTTATTTTCTGCCACATCGTACAAGTAAATTAGCACCATTCTGTGTCTTATTAATAGTTCATGGGCGTGTTATTTCACTGATTTTTAGAGTAAATTAATTTGGACGCAGGGTAAACACATTGACATTGTAGGTGTAGAAATACACCAACTTCTGTGGAGGTTCTGCTGCCACATACACTTTTGTAATATTACACAAATTTTTTTACATTGTAGATAACATAAAATTCGTGTTTTTGGAATCCTAGTCACCTACAAAGTTAAAATATTTCTAATGAATTTCCTAACCAATGATACCAGGCTGAAAAAAATGTATAAAAATGCCATTTTACACACTAGGAAATTACACTACGCATATGACACCTTCCTGAACAAATCTAGGAATGTTACCATTAATGTATGGAAACATTTTTCCCATTCGCGCTTTTTACTGTACGTATACTTTGATGAGAAGCACCTTGCATTGTAACAGCTGTTAACAGTTTAAGTATTTTGGTTTGTGTCTTTTCGGTATCGTTCGTTGTTTGTCTAAAACACTAACTAAAATTATTTTATTAAAATTAATTTCATATGGTTTTTATATTACTCTTGAGAGCTTAACACTGAAGTTGGTTATAACTGGGAATTTTGTATCAATATGGTCATCTGTTTGGTTTGTGTTATTTGCAAATAATATCCTAACTAATTTCATTAGGTTAAATTCCTGCTCACTCAGAAGTTCAAACCTATTATACGGGAAGTTTTAATTTCTGATGCAGCCTCAAACCCCTATCTACCAGTTAGTTACAGATAATTTTTCCTGCTAATGCTTAGAGTATAAAACAATTTTTTTTTTATAATGCAGAAAAGGTACATCTGACATTTAACTAAACAAATTAAAAGAAACAATAAAAAATAACCGAAACGTTAAAATACTGACATGTTCATTCACCGCGGTGCTGAATTGCCTCCACCGTTGATTAAAGTATCAGAAAAACGAATTTTATTAATTTATACATTTTTTCATTTCATTAAAACCAGATATATTTTTAACTGAGTTCATTGCATATGTTATATTATCCAAAATTTAATATAATATAATAATAATAATAATGTAATTTCCGCAGACAAAATCAGATAAATTACAGTCACTTAACATTTTATAAGCCCCTGAGCTATGTTCGTTTACCATATATTATGCAAATGTCTACGATATATTGCTCATTCGTGTTTTAGATACCTGCAAAATGGTAAATTACTTCCAATGCAGGAAGAAGCTAATAAAATTATGAGAGGCCGAGGTGTTAAATTTTAGGATTCTGCGCATATTAAGAGAACGCAGAATAGTTTTAATGTTTTGTTTTTTATTTACTTAGTCCGTTTAAGGCCAAAGAGGATCCTTAAGTACTGTACAGTGGAAGCAAAGCTACTTAAGTACTGACTCTGCGTCAGCAAATTTTTGTTTACCATATCGGGAATCGAGGCAGAACATTCTTTCTAAAAGTTCGGTCTACACGCCTACACTGAGAAAAAGGGCGTGTTGAATAAAACATATTTTGTTTGATTAAACCAAATTAATTGTTTGTATGGGGCAATAAAATATTTTGTTGCGAAATCAAATTATTGTGTTGTTCATATTTGGTTGCCACAAACTTGTAAGATTCGGTTGGGGAAACTTAATATTTGTATGTCTTTACGTACGTAAACAGTTTCATTTATCGTCAAAAGAAGTGGAAGCACGAAACTATTTCGAACCCGAAAATATTGCGTCCAAACGGTGTGCCTTAAACTGACATCTGAATGTTTATAAGTACACAATTATCTAACATAGGACATGTATATAAATAAATGCTTTCAAGTTGTATAGCTGTATTTTTTGTTTTCTGTCGAACATGACTCATTGGGATATTTTTTTTAACCATAATTAAGCACCAGTAAATGCACTTACAAACACTGTTACTATCCCAATTGCCACGAAAATCCAAATAAACTCTCTAGCCGTATTATTGAACGAATACAATCAAATGACCCGATTAATCTACAGCCAAACAAATAATTGCCAGTGCTGGACTAAGCTGATTTTACTGCAGCAACAAATTCTGTAATAATATACATGAGTTAGTTCCAGGTAACCAAAAGCTATAAACGAAATGTTTATGTGACTCTACAGTGATATTTATAATTTTTACGGTAACCAAATCAATTAGTTGAATATGCTT
Organism: Clitarchus hookeri; assembly: GCA_002778355.1. Classification (NCBI taxonomy): domain Eukaryota; kingdom Metazoa; phylum Arthropoda; class Insecta; order Phasmatodea; family Phasmatidae; genus Clitarchus; species Clitarchus hookeri. Next base: position 60,406 of record NQII01003683.1, read on the forward strand.
GTATAACAGTTCCGTTAATTAATACAAACAGATGATGGTGGAACCACCAAATATTTGTCAGGCTCAACAAATTATTCTTAAATAATTCATTTGGTTCAAAGGACCTTTTGCATATGTTTGGAGCAACAGCAGACTTCGTGAGTGAACAAGATATTGTTCATTGTAAACACGTACTATTCAAGTAAATTTATTTGCTATCTGAAACCATATCTTTTTCCCAGTGTATGAGCATCAGGTAGCCTCAACGATCCAAATATTTTCGTTTAATTTTATTATTATTATTTTGTCATGCGTATTCCACTGTTTACTTTGTGACTGGCCAGAAAGTACCGGTAACACTTTCATTTGTATATCTTATCAAAATGTTCACTGCAACATTTTTTTAACATCGGCAAATTGTGAATGCAATAGAACAATAATTTTGAACCCCTATGCAAAAGTGGACGATAAAATAGCCATGGTTTGAAATAGCTGAAGTGAAATGTGTAAGGACCAAGATCTATACGTTATTGGCATAAAAATATGCTACTTCTGGGCACTGATCAGAATGATGTCTATAACCACCGGCCGCTTCAAATTATACTGCTCTGTAACTACACTCCGTTACTTCTTTGCTTTACAACATGCAAAACAAAACTAAGAGTTTTCTTGTAACCATAATCAAAATTAAAAAGTATAATATTGCAGCCTACAGAACATGTAACTGGATTAAACGGAAATTTTGTGTCTATTTTCTGTTAGTGTTTTAAAGGCGAGTATTTTCTTGAAGAAAAAGGTTAAAGAGCATAATTTATGTCATCCGCAGGTTTACATGTTGTCGGCCGTACTCAAAAACATCGCTTGCCTTAGCGTATTTTTGTGCGTCGCGCCGGCTGTGTAAATTATTTAATTATTCGCGCAGGGCGTCGCCAGAGCTTCGAAATGACTTTCGTGGCCGCCAACCACGGTCTCATTAATAATTCATCGTTCCCACGACAGACCCGGGGAAATTACGTCATCGTCTCCACAGAGAATAGGAAGGCCTGTACCGAGGTGGGCGGCAGTGTTTTGTCGTTTCTGTCAACATTCGGTGGCTGGGGAAGGGCAAGAGAAGTAAGTGCAGGCTATAAATTTTCTGCATTTGAAATGAGAGATTGAGGAATCGATTCTCACCCTGAGCTACTTATAAAGCTGTCAAATGGATCTGAAAGACGTTATGTTGAAAAGACATATCCTCATTATTTTATATTTCTTCTTGATCCAGTATGTAGTCACTATCTCTATGAAAAAGATTTTATACTCGCCTGTACTTTTAAACTTCACGGGGGATGTGGGAGGCCTACGTTTAAACGATATTGCACAGTATTTTTTTTTATAATTATGTCTCAAAATGTACGGCAAATGGCGTCAATGAAAATTTCTCAAAATGATCTTATTTCAACGGGCACTAGAGAAAGCATTGAATAAGACGTAACATCGAATAGGGTTTTCCAATCACAATAATCACATTTTAGCTTCTCCATTCCACGTGTGTCGTAGACAAGCTGAAGGTGGGTTGTTGGATTGAGTGGAAATATTTGGGTGAGTCATNGTAACATCGAATAGGGTTTTCCAATCACAATAATCACATTTTAGCTTCTCCATTCCACGTGTGTCGTAGACAAGCTAAAGGTGGGTTGTTGGATTGAGTGGAAATATTTGGCTGTGTCTTNAGGTGGGTTGTTGGATTGAGTGGAAATATTTGGGTGAGTCATAACAACGAGGTCTTCGGAGCCGATCAGGGTGAAATGAGATGTGGTTGCACGGGGAGGGCGGGGAAATCCCCGAGAAAACCCGCCGACCAGCGGTACCATCCAGCACGTTTCCCACTTGTGAAAATCCGGGGTGACCCGGCCGGGGATTCAACCCGTTTCGCTTGGTGGGAGGCGAGAGGTCCAACAGCTCAGCCACCGCTGCCCCGAGGTCGGTGGTTAACGATGAGGCGGATCACCAAAGGTAGCGAATAATNAGGTAGCGAATACTTAAAGAAATATTCAGGGAATAGAAAACCGGTTTTGTAATTATTACTTAATTTCGTGTCAAAATCATCATTGCTGTCAGTATTCATAAATAACCAGAATTCGATTATAAACACGAAAAAGTGCAGGGGTTAAAGATAATAATCACTGCCTGCCTAGACCCAAAAGGTAATACTGCTGAATATGTGGAAGGAAGTCTCTGGCTATAAGTTATAAATACAAATGCAATGAGAAAAACAAGTTTCGTTAAGTAAAAATTCATTCATCTCCCCATGTTCCGCTTTTCCCGTCCATATTTTAATGTCTTAAGCCACAATTTCCACCCATACTTATTACTTTCAATTCCATGTACTATTTTATTAATACTGAATGATGGCCCTTCCCCCACAAAAAAACTCCAACCCATGTCAGTAATATTACTCACAGGCGTTAAAAATGTGGACACTATTAACATCATTATATCTAATCGGTATTATTCTTACCGCAAACGTTTAAATTGTTGGTAATCAAAAAATTCATTAATTCATATTTTTGCGAAATACTTTTCAACTTGTAGATCTTACTTATAAGTATTATTTCATAGTATAAGAAAATTTTGACCCCATATTTTTTTTGCACAATNTTATTAATACTGAATGATGGCCCTTCCCCCACAAAAAAACTCCAACCCATGTCAGTAATATTACTCACAGGCGTTACAAATGTGGACACTATTAACATCATTATATCTAATCGGTATTATTCTTACCGCAAACGTTTAAATTGTTGGTAATCAAAAAATACATTAATTCATATTTTTGCGAAATACTTTTCAACTTGTAGATCTTACTTATAAGTATTATTTCATAGTATAAGAAAATTTTGACCCCATATTTTTTTTGCACAGTGATATGTCAGTATTACAATTTCAGTAATTTTTGGACCTACATATAATAAAAACTTACTCATTTACCGAAATAAGANTGATATGTCAGTATTACAATTTCAGTAATTTTTGGACCTACATATAATAAAAACTTACTCATTTACCGAAATAAGATCATTCACATTGGCATTAGATACTACGAGTTACTTCAAGAAACCTTTAAAATCAAGGCATTAAATAATTTTCTAATATCCAATACTAGTCCAAAACAAGGTAATATTTGCAAATTTTTTGAATTGTAGAAGTTTATGATTTCTAGTAAAATAATTTTTTGCTAAACATCCATCAAAATGCAATAATATATGACCTCTTAGTCAGTCTTGCTAAATTGTACGTAGGTGTTTTAGTTTATTTTATTTGTACATCCCAAAAACATTGAAATTGTGATTTTGACATGACATATTGCAAGAACTATGCGATCTAAAAAAATTATTTAAACTAGAAAGAGTAGTTTTAATTGAAGTCTACAAGTTGAATGGCATTTTGTACAAATATAAAATAATGAATTTGGTGACCAGTGCCCTTCAGCTCAAGAGTTTATAATAATGACCGATACTTCACATCTGCATTCATGTATATCAGGCGCTTGGAAGAATCACAAAAAGTATGTATGTGGACAAAATGTATTAATTTTTCCCTTTAACAATGCCAGCAGGAAATACCTTTGAAAACTATAACGAGACCGTTTTGGTTAACTACTCTAAAATGTAACGTGAACCCAGCAAAGTTTTGCCGAGTAGCCTACCTCCTTAAATTTTTTAACGTTTAACACTTACGATTTCAAAAGTGATAAATGGGTAAAAATTGCTCAATCCTGCCCCTTTTGGCGCACACTGTTAANTTTAACACTTACGATTTCAAAAGTGATAAATGGGTAAAAATTGCTCAATCCTGCCCCTTTTGGCGCACACTGTTATGATATGATTTATGATTCTTCATCATACCTTAACGGGGGCTATAGAGACGTAGCAAGTTTTTGATAAGAGTTATGTANGATATGATTTATGATTCTTCATCATACCGTAACGGGGCTATAGAGACGTAGCAAGTTTTTGATAAGAGTTATGTAATAAACACTATATTAGAGGGGTTTATTTAATATTAAGGTTAAACAATATTATTTAAATATAAACATGATTGATATGAGCGGGGTAGCTATACAAATATACTGAAATATTAATTTATATTAAATTATAAAGTTTAACTAGACACATTTTGAGTAAAGTCTAATTGGAGAGTCCCCACATTGTTCATGATTCCGGAGACTGATTAAGATGGCGCAAGTCGACGGCTGGACACACCCCTCTTCAGTGGTCTTCTCGCTCCAATCGCTCGACGACAAAAGACACCGNTGGCGCAAGTCGACGGCTGGACACACCCATCTTCAGTGGTCTTCTCGCTCCAATCGCTCGACGACAAAAGACACCACCCACGGTGATGTGACAGGATATAGCCGACGCAACAGGGGCAAATGACCGGCCACCAGGGGTTTCTGTGGTTTGCGATTTCTTAATTAATTTCAGCAATAACGGCCTATGTCCTGGATAAATATGTGAATGTGTAATCAGGCAGGCCGCTCAGCTAAGGCCTGATCACAACTCGTAACAACATGGATTTTCTGCGGATACTAAGTTACGCTATTTCAGATATTACTCTCCGGGAGAAAAATTCCTTATCAACGTTCCCCATATAGCAAAGTATCAAGATACCCGAGTGTTAAAAATACAACACCCGGACTTAAAACTGCGACTGACCATGCAGACATTTTAAAGCCTTGACTGGCGTGTTATGAAAGGTTGCCAACGTATTTTTCANTAAAACTGCGACTGACCATGCAGACATTTTAAAGCCTTGACTGGCGTGTTATGAAAGGTTGCCAACGTATTTTTCCGCCTAGAAAGATATCGTGTTTATTACATTTTCTCACGCTCACAAGAAACTTTTCCATTACTTCATTGTTTTTGTATGAAAGAAAATGACATTTCTCAAGATAGTGGCCTCCCTAAGGGTATAAATCCATTCTGTAAAATTAATTACTGTTTCCACGAGTGTTTCTATGCTTTATTTACTTCCGTAGACAATATAATGGTTTGTCTCAAAACCAGTGAACTACGTGCCGCATACTCTGTGATATGGGCATCAAACTTTCATAACCAAATAAACAGTATCATCCACGTGTTAGAGAACTTAAAGGAAAGTATATGATTGCATTTGTCACTGTACAACACGGTTAATAACGCATCCTTTACGCGTAACACGTCTCCGATCATGAAAACGTATATTGCACATCTATCTTCTTTTTATTTAGCGAGCTCACGGCTAGTTATTCACGTTTGAAATAATCTTATTAAAAAAGTAATTTTACCGATTTGTATTTATTTGAACGGACACACTGCTTAGAAAGCTCCCAGTACATCTGGCAACAGTGTAGTAAAATTAAATTCTGAACTTGCACTCGTATCTGAATTGTGATGTTTAAATTCAAGTATGCTAAATTTATTTCAAGCAGTTTCGCTCCTTTTATGAGCACGCGAGTTAGAGTTAGCATGTTAATAAAATAATTATTTTCGGAACAAGTTCATATTTTCAATTGATTTCTGCACGGCTAAAATATTTAGGTACATAGAAATGTTAAAATTTCAAAAGCAGGAGAGATAGGCAAAAACAGATCTTGAGCATGGAATACAAATTTGGTATTCAACTGCAAACATAACATGAAATCTCATGAGAAGCAAGAAAACGCCACAGTTACAGTAAAAGCACACTACAAATTTTCCCCCAGTAGACGTTAATTAATGAACTTAACAATAAGTTACCGAGACAACTAATGAGCTACTTTACTCTACATGGATGCAAACAGTTTTGATGAATTTCTTAAAAAAGGAATATTTTTGGTAGGCCTTGACGTCTTTCTCACAGATATATTACTAGAAATGGAACCAGAAACCTATACATTACTAGAGATAAAATCACATAGACACACGTGCCTCAACCAGTACTCTAAAACACAACCCCTTGTACGGTAAGCTGGCTGGCAACAAATTACATTACAAATGTAGGATCAGGATTACGAGCATCAACTTCAACTTTAATCAAGTCAAAAATTTTGGAAGACGGGGTTTACTTACCTAAAATATTTACAGTCAAATAACTTTTGAAACAATTATGTGATTCACTTAAATCATGTAATTTTAAATTACCCTCTGTAGCAATACTTGTGTGCAAAATAAGTTGATAATCAGTTTATTGGTCCCCGATATATACCATAAAAGTCCCATTTTCTCATTTGGTACTATCTTCATAAATGGAGCACAAATAATAGCTGTGTTTGCCATAGATACTGCCAACACATAAAAATTGTGGGAAATTATTTGGAACATGAAATACTAACCTAAAATATTTACACCGCTGTTATATTGATGATATGTGAATACGCCCTTAAGAAACAGAAATTTAGTTGTACTACATTAGTATAACTTGTCACCTGAGATTGGTAGGGATCTGTAGATTGTTTTCCGAGATATAAAATAAAAATTTTATCTTTTCATGTGGCGCTATTTTACAAAATGCTGAAGAAAATAGGCATTGTATAGACACATATGAATGCCGTAAAACAGGGATGCTCAAACGGTCGATCGCGATCGACCGGTCTATCGTGAGAGCTTTAAAAGTCGATCGCGGACATATGTCCACATCCTCTCAAGAAATTAAAAATAAACGCCTTCCGTCGGTCACTCGTACGGCGACACTGTGATACGTAATAATAAAATGTTAAGTCACGCCGAAAAGAACGTTGCGCACCACCGGAGTTGTCGGCGCGGCTTAGTATTGTTTGCTTCCATTGTTTGTAAAGAATGGCTTTCTGGATTAAGAAACCGCNTGCTGAAGAAAATAGGCATTGTATAGACACATATGAATGCCGTAAAACAGGGATGCTCAAACGGTCGATCGCGATCGACCGGTCTATCGTGAGAGCTTTAAAAGTCGATCGCGGACATATGTCCACATCCTCTCAAGAAATTAAAANATGTCCACATTCCCTCAAGAAATTAAAAATAAGCGCCTTCCGTCGGTCACTCGTACGGCGACACTGTGATACGTAATAATAAAATGTAAAGTCACGCCGAAAAGAACGTTGCGCACCACCGGAGTTGTCGGCGCGGCTTAGTATTGTTTGCTTCCATTGTTTGTAAAGAATGGCTTTCTGGATTAAGAAACCGCCTTGTGAGTTTTATTCCGTTTTGGCAAGTTTGCAAGTTTGGTAAAATCAAACAAAAATTTTATCCGTCGCCTAGAGCGCTAATCGTTATGAGAGTACACCTTCATGCTAATCGTTATGAATATTCTCGTTGGTGGCAACGATTTACAAAATGTAAACATAACCTTATCAAAGTGTACTCGGCATAGTAACACGCGAGTGTGGCCGGGACTTAAGGAAAAAAAAAAAAAAAAAAAAACACACATAGGTCGTAACCGTGACAGGCTTGTCATGTGTTATGTTAGAGCTCAGTTCTACCCCCTCACTTTTTTTTGTCGATCGCTTGCCCCCCACATTTTTTGCGGTCGATCGCTGATGGTAAAAGTCTGAGCACCCCTGCCGTAAAAAGTAATGACAGTTTACCAAGCCAATAATTAGAATCAGTGAGCCACAGAGGTGTTATAGGGATATTAAATTTGGTAACATAATTATTGAAAACTAACATGTTCTGAGAAAGATACTTAAAAACTGCGACGGTATGTCAACACAGTGTCTCCCATCATTAGGTTCACAAAATGTAGACATTGAAACCTCGTAATTAATTTTTCAGAAATCTCAGTATGAGTTAAAGGAGCCAATAAATAACTTTTGAGGAAATGTGTAAGTTTTTAAATAAACACAATTTTCAGCAAAAAATTACTTATGGCTTTTTAAAACTGCAAGACTTAAATAAAGAATATGTATAAGCCTGCTTCCACAGAAATAAGAAAACATTTGATATTGCGCACGTAAAAAATGCAGACAACTTCCAGCATGGCAAATAATTTACGGAATTAATCTTTCGGTAACAAGGCAGAACGCAACTTTTTCTCCAGCTTACTTTATATGCATATCTCACAAGCGCTACAGAGTGTCAAGGGACACCTACATTTAGCGAAAATATTTACGTACAAGCAGATTACACTTAAAACTCCAACGTGGACGCTTTTTGTTACCGAACAAGAGTATTTATGATATTTCAGATTGACATCTAAGACGTGGTGACAATTAATATAATGCAATCACGACATTGAATCTGAATTAAAGTGTATTGAAACAGGAACTTGTCAATGAAATATTTTTTTTTGCAAAAATACAGCCGTCTCTAATTATGTGACATGAAAAATTTTTTTTGTAAATTAACAAAATTGTGCGTGACATGGAGATACTGACGGTCGTGCACGCTGTATCACTTTGGCGACGTGGTCGGATCGGAAGTGGTTCGATAACACGAGCAATGTGAAACACAGCAGAAACAATTATCAAAACATCTGCTGTATAGCCCAGCAAAAACACACTGTAAATATAGTTAAATAATTTTCTTAAGAGTAATGGATGTCATTAAACTGTACATAAAGTCTACTCGCGGTTTCTTCACATTTTTCGAAACAAGCATTCGAAAGTTAATCCCATTTATGACNTTTTTCGAAACAAGCATTCGAAAGTTAATCCCATGTACGGCGTGTTTTATTGTTTCCTGAACACGCCGTGTATCACAAGCATTTTCTACTTTTGTCAACATAAAAGTATGTACCTATTTATGGTTAAATTCAACTTTTACTTATAATATAACTATAAATTATTACATAACATTTAAAATTTATATTAATAAAAACAGGGAGAAAATATGTATGTTGGTATTGCCTAGTAAGAAATAGTTCTTATGCAAAATATATTGTAACTGAGTGCGCAAAAATGCGGTGCGTTGTTCCTCTGGTGTAATTTTCTAAACCTATTAAAGCTTCATTTATATGATGCGGAGGAATATCCTGGAAGGAGAACTTAAGTATGGCTTCAGAAAAGTTGGAAGTAATCGTGAATGGACTATATAAGGAAATTTTACTACATGGTGTATCGGGGATGACGTTACGAAATTTCAGGCGTGATTGAAACCGGCCACAGCATTCATTTGAGAAAGGGAAGACCCGGTCCAGAAACGTCTCAATCCAAACTTACAACAAAAACATCGTTGGGAAGCCTGATAACATCGTGCTGCTACTCTGTTGTTTCCTTAACTTGCCCGTAAGCAAAACCCATATCTGCATGTTCCGCGGCAGTATTCTCTATTTCATTCAGNGTAGTCAGACGTAAACAGTGGCGCTACTTTCGCAGACCTGTCAGAAAACGGCCTTCTTGTACAGTATGGACTATAACATCGTGCTGCTACCCTGTTGTTTCCTTAACTTGCCCGTAAGCAAAACCCATATCTGCATGTTCCGCGGCAGTATTCTCTATTTCATTCAGACTGATCAAGTGCATTCGTCCGCATGTGAACACAGACTGCAGTATGCCCACTCTCGTACCTCAGGACCCACCATGTCGACACACCGCATTCCAAACTACCTTGCATTAGCGGGGCGTACGTTCCCCACCCCTTGCGCTGTACAAGACATGTCGGTCGACTGATGGCATCAGGGTTAAAGTGCGTAACTGTCAACCTCCAGGCACCGAGTTCCATTCCTGGATAGAGCAAGAACGTTTACCCTATGGTTTGCAGGATTTAAGGTAATGCCAGTTCTTTACCTTGTGGCGTTAAACATAGTACATTCTTCCACAACGCCCTGGCCGTTGCCGTATTTCACTGTAGCAGGCATCCCAAATCTGTTTGGTTGTGACGTTCGAAGGAGGCGTTTCCCGACCGGGGTTCCCTATCTAAAATCAATGCTGGTGCCCTTATCCATCACCACTGAAAGTTTGTTACACTACCCCATGTACATCCTGTATATGAGGCAGGCTGCAAATGTACGACTGTTGAGCGTCGCTACTATACAGGTTAAGTATAAAAGAATACCCTAACTTTGAAGGTCTTTAATATCATAACGAAACAGCCTACAACCTTGATTGACAAATTGAATGAACCACACAACCGTGAAATTTGTTTACCATACATTCATAATTGTTCAATATGACCACCACGAGCGGCACGAACGACATCTACGCGATAAGAAAACTCGTTCCACACTCTGGTCAGCATGTCCGAAAAAGCATTTCTCAATTTTTTTTTAAGCTATATGGATGCCAGCCAAACCTGCGGCCAAAGAGTGTGAATGGGATATCAACGTTAAAGAAATGCCTCCTCAGTGCTTCAATTTNTGCCAGCCAAACCTGCGGCCAAAGAGTGTGAATGGGATATCAACGTTAAAGAAATGCCTCCTCAGTGCTTCAATTTTAAAGATAACCGTTTCAAACAGAAAGTATTCTAGGTGACATCCCTTAAGAAATACTGCCAAGTTAAAACATTTTCAAAACCTTTATTTATTCCTCATGGCTTTCGTTAAATGTAACATTTTATGGTAAATTTTAGAAAAATAAGAAGCAAGTTCCTATTTCACATCAAACTAGGCAAGATTCCTTAACGTACCAATATGCCTTAAGAAATTAAATTTTGAATAATTTTTGTTAAAAATGTTTATTTTTTAAGTTGATGCGTTGAGAGAGAATCTCTAACACATATTTTTATTTAAACTCTTTGGCCACAGTCTTGGTAGGCATCGCCCTTGAATAATATTACTTTACTAACGTTTCTACAATTGTGACAGTGAAAACTAAATTATTTAAACAAAAATGTCATATTGTAAAATTTATATATATTTTTTAATTAACCCATTGATTTAAAACATGTCAAATTTTTACGATTTAAATGTATTCGCATTATATTTTCCAGTCATGGTTAATAGGTACGTAGGTAGATCTTAAGGGAGACGTATCCCCGCCATTTTAGATTTACGTATATTCCTCTACAACCTAATTTGTAGATTCGGCAGTTGACAAGAAATTATTGATATAACTAATGAGCCTACTTTCCTTTATATGTCTGCAAATAATTTCTAATGAATTTCTTAAAAGTATAGGTGGTAGGTAGGCCTTGACCTCTCGTTGACAGAAATGTCATTAGAGATGGAACCAGGAACATTTGCAAAAGTAGTGTACTGAGAAAAATAATTGTTTCAGTAAACAAAATATATTTTTTTGCGAAGCGTTTGTTTCAGCTAAATGATATTTTGTTGGTACAACCAAGCCTCAGTTTTTTTAAATGAACGTAATTTGTTCACAAATTTATATAATTTATTTAAAACAATTTTTTTTTTATGCGATACAAATATTTCGTTGTTTCAGTAAGTTAAACGAATCATTTGTGTAAGCTAACATATTATATCAATTTGCCAACAAAATAATATGTTTTACGCTTAGAGAAAGTTTTATTCCAGCCAACAAAATATTTGTTTGTATAGGGCAAAAAATATATTTTCTAGTTCCAATAAAATATTTTGAAGATTAAACAAAACTTGGAAAGCAATAAAATAAATTTTGTTCTTATTTTACAAACTACCTGCTTCAATGAAACGTCTGTGTTTGAACAAAATAAAACGCATTGTAAAAATTAAAAATTAGTTTAATTAACTTTATGTGTTTGTTTGTCCACTCATTTGATTGCCTTCTTTCGAAAATACAGTTTGAGAGTTTCTTTGTATTTATTGTAAAAATTAGGATAGTAACAGTGCTTGTTAGCGCATTCTTAGTGATGCTTTATGGTATTAACAACTTAATAAAACAAGTTCAACAGGAAACTTAAACGTAAAGCTGCTAAAAAAAAAAAATNTGCTTTATGGTATTAACAACTTAATAAAACAAGTTCAACAGGAAACTTAAACGTAAAGCTGCTAAAAAAAAAAAAAATGGAAATATTTCGTATTTGCGTACGTTGTCTTTTATTTGAAAGGAATATATTAAAAAAAAAACATTCGCATCACATTATTAGTCAATCAAGATGGGGTTGCTAGGGCGTACCGTTTGCTCCATACGATCAAGGTTCGAATTTCGGTTGGCTCCTATCTTCCGGTATACAACAGTTGTCCACTCTCAGGTTGTTCAGCGGAACTCTGGGTTCCTCTGAAGTAATTTCGTTATGTGTTTTGTGATTAACAAATTTCACCTTTTATTTCTGGGCAAAATTATATCAAAGGAGCTGCAGTAAAATTATAAAATTTTATTAATTTCATAATTATAAACTTGGACCTATTGCACACTTCTCTTTCGTTGATACATAATTACAATAATAAAATGCTAATNATTTCATAATTATAAACTTGGACCTATTGCACACTTCTCTTTCGTTGATACATAATTACAATAATAAAATGCTAATTAGCTCCTACATTGTAAAATAAGTAATTTCCTAGTAGCATAGAATTATACAGGACCACTGAGATAAGTAAAAGAGAAAGTTTGCTGAAAAATGGTTAGAAGAGAAAATTATTTTATCACTTACAGTTCTTTATCCAATTGTAGGCTATCATGCAAACATAAAATTTCGTTATTAATAGCGGTAATAAAATTTCATCGCCATTTAGTCTGGACGTAACATAGTTGAGTTTTATAAGAAAAAATCGCGCAATAAAACTTTATATTTCAACTATATATTTCAACTTCCAGAACTCTTTGTTTTTTTCCTNATAAGAAAAAATCGCGCAATAAAACTTTATATTTCAACTATATATTTCAACTTCCAGAACTCTTTGTTTTTTTCCTGCGCCATAGCAACCCAGGAGTAGTGTATCGCATAAAGAAAGTAACACATTACAAGAAAAAGTGAATTCGTACAAAATAATTTAGACATCAGTTACGTCAACGGAAGTTACACAATAAAATAAAAACATTGCTCAAATAACGTCACAAATAAGTAAATCTTACTGAAGACGTGATGTTACAGTTAAATCACTCACTAAAAATCCGGTCAGTAAACTTTTACCGCCTGAAAAATTAGTGGAATAAACTAAGAGCCAGTAATTCATAGCAGCGAATACATTTCAAACAAGTGGAAATCGTTGTTAAATCTTAGAAATTACTAAGCTGTTAGTTAATTCTTTGGGGAATGAGTAGCTTAACAAATTTGCAAAAAAAAATTTTTAAAAAATTCTTTCAAGGTGAACGATTGTTTGGAGCTGTATCATAAAGTACTATAAATTTTGTTCTGTTTAGAGATTTGAGCCAAAAAAAAAAAAAAGATTTGACGTCAACTAAAGTTGTTTGATTAATTAAAAAAAAAAAACCTACGAGGTAACACAAATTTTATATTGTTACACAACGAAAAAAATGTAATTTGCTAATTTGTAGAAAATAGGTTAAGTCTCCATTAAACATCCTTACCGTAATGTCTGGCTCAGTATAGATCGCATAGGTTTTGCATAATGCCATGTCAAAATCACAGTTTTAGTGCTTTTGGATGTACAAATAAAATAAACGAAAATATTAACAGNTTTGCATAATGCCATGTCAAAATCACAGTTTTAGTGCTTTTGGATGTACAAATAAAATAAACGAAAATATTAACAGAAAATCCTAGAGGTGTGATTGAAAAGTTATGTATTAATTAATTTTAAGATATGCCCAGGAAAATGTTTTTTACAAAAAAAAATCACAGTTTGCTACAAATAAACAATTTGCAAGTATTTAATCGAATTACAAAGCGTGGTTTTAAATATTNAAAAAAAATCACAGTTTGCTACAAATAAACAATTTGCAAGTATTTAATCGAATTACAAAGCGTGGTTTTAAATATTTTTTGAAATTACACGTGGCATATTTATTCAATGCGTATTATCTAATTTGAGAAATAAGATAGTTTTTATTAATTGTACATCCCAAAAATACCAAAAACTGTGATTTTGGCATGTCAATGTGCAAAACATACGTGGTCTATATTTTTTTATGCGAGGAACTAGTGTAGATAAAACATTGAAATTATTAGAATAGTAAATTTCTCACCAAATTGTTTCTTGTAGCAGTGGGCATTACAAAAATAAAAAGTAAAATAAATGATTTGAGTTCCTTAAATGTTAACGTAATATCCTTAACTCAGCGTTAAAACAATGAACTCCTTTCTCTTTGTCCTTATGAGCTATACTGAGGGCGTGCCGGGCAGCCTGCCTGTTATGCAAGTAGAAGCAGTGACATTTTTCAAAGGTTGATTGCCAAATCGCTCAAATAACCGTGAAAAGTCTATGCTTGCAATTAATGTCTAACTGTTAAAGAGTATTTCATGCAAATAAATAATAACGAATTTTCCTGGGGACCAGCACCTCGTATGCGGGGCGAGCCCGTGAGGTGGGCGAGGTTGCGGAGCTAAACGCGAGTTGAACTCGGGTCGACCGGCCTGCCGTAAATGCAAGAGCAGCACACGCATGCCAGCACGTGACCGCCCGACTACGTCGTTTGTGAAGGGGGTGGGGGGGTGGTGGCCCGGCGCCCACCCGTGTCGGCGCCACGCGTGACCCACATGACATTACCTCGCTCGCTGGGCAGGGGGAAGTGAAGCGCCGCCTCGGGGTCCCGCCCGCCAGCGACAGCGGCCACACACACTACATATAGTCCATTCACTGTCACTTCCCACTTTTCTGAAGCCCTGCTAAAGTTCTACTTCCAGGGTACTCCTGCGCCTCGTGCAAACAAAGCTTAAGTAAGTCTGGAAAATCACGCCAAAGTGACCACGCACTGCAATCGTGCGTCCCCCACTTTTATGATATTTTGCAAAAGAACTATTTCTTCCTAGGCATTTCCAACCCACCTATTTTCTCTCTGATTTTATTCATATTAATTACAAATAAAATATTAATAAGATAATTTATGTAAACGGAAGTCTAAAACGTCTGTGATACATGAGATACATATTTAGGAAACAGGTGGACATGTCATNATAATTTATGTAAACGGAAGTCTAAAACGTCTGTGATACATGAGATACATATTTAGGAAACAGGTGGACATGTCATACGTGGTGTGATTTTTCAAAGGTTAGTTTCATAAAGTATGAAGAAACCGCGAATACTTTATACGCTGTTCACGGTTAACTCGGCACTTTTGAAAGCCCTTCCTTATATCAACCGCTCTGCCCATTTCGTATCATTAATCATTATGTAAAATTAGCGTTGCATTGGCTCTCTCACTTTACTCATGCGCCAATCAAGTTAAATCTCTGAAATTGTTAAGAATTCAAATATGTAAACAAGGCGCCAAATAATACATTAATCTGCGTAAAACAGAAGGAAAATATTTTAATTAAATTAATTGGGCACAAATGCAAAGCTANTACTCATGCGCCAATCAAGTTAAATCTCTGAAATTGTTAAGAATTCAAATATGTAAACAAGGCGCCAAATAATACATTAATCTGCGTAAAACAGAAGGAAAATATTTTAATTAAATTAATTGGGCACAAATGCAAAGCTACGCTTTGATAACGACGTTAAATTATGAGACTACGTTTCGTATTTCGTGGCCAACTAAACTGGGATCATACCAGTAGATGTGTCCGTTAAAATACATACTGTTAGCAACTGTGATTTTATTTTACATGTTGATTTAAAAAGTGCTCGGTATACCTTCAACTATCTTTAAGTACAAGTACACAGTAAAAAAAATTCTGTATTTGTTACAAATAATTCTTTCGAAACTAATTTGCCAAACGTTTTCTTGTAGCTCTGCAGTTGAAATATTGTATACTTACAACACATTATTTTAGAGAAGATACAAAATTGTTTACGTAGCTCTAAATTTGTACTAAACTTGAAGTCTACATGCAGCATTTGCTTGTTAAAATTCAATATTAATTTTACACATTCCACACTGCAGTTTAACGAAGTTAATTCTAATTTATTTTCAGTGTTACTGAAATATATATGGCAACTAGGACCCAAAGAATAATTCCTTGTACAAATAAAAAATAAATTTACAGTGTAAAGAAATGGCGTGGCGGTTCTTTTGATGTGAGCNCCCCCCCCCCCAACCCACGTTTAAGGGTCGCGCCTACCTGGCGCTTGAGTTGAGTGCAGTATGTTCGAAAGAGACCTGATTTTCTGTGAAACTTTCAAACGTGCGTCCAACGTTTTGATCTATAATGCGAAAAGAGCACGCATTTCAGACGAGCGCCGTTAAGTACTTCGAAGACGTCACGCTCATTATAAAGAATATTTCGAAGTACCTCAAGAAAGCTTAAAAAACGGCACTTTCAAAGAGATGCATCTCAAAACGTACGAGTTAGATACACATACAAATACTTAATGGCCCTGCATTGAACCTTGCTACAGACTTTTCACCAATGAAATGATAGTGTCGCCGTTTGAAGTCCCACAGATACACCTAGCACGACGAGAACAATGCACGCCAGTTGAGAGCCATGTGCGTAGCGGCGATGGCGCACCTGATGCTCATGGCAGGGTCGCCCTTATCGTTTCCGAGCTTCTCGGCCCCATTCTCGGCTAAATATTGGGCCGGTAATAAGCAGGAAGCAGTAGTGGGTAATGAGCCTTGAACTGTCCTGTGCAAAGGCCTCACTTGATTGCAGCAACCAACAGGAAAACGATAGTGTCTCGAGGGTATAGAGGTTTGTAGAGACTAGCCTGCTGCCAAACCAACTTGTGAAATACCTGCTCTGGGTTAACTGTGTTTCCATTTAAGTTTTGCTACTATAGTTCAGATGTATGTCAACCTGCGTGTGTAATTTTTCTTGCCGTAGTGGTTGTATTTCGAATTGACGAAGCTTCGGACTATGTAAAGGAGGTCAGTGAAGAAAAAAAAATTTCAAAAAGAAGATTATAGTGGCTTCGAACAATTTATAGCTCGGTGGGCACTAACATTTCGAGTCATACCTTGGGTGCGGAGTAGTAACTGTTTCGACGTCCTGGTACGGCCACGTAAATTCAAGGTTTAGTACTTTTTTTTTTTTCCTTCTTCACACAATTGGTTTTCAGTTCCTGTTCGCTTCCCGCTTTTGTCAGGGAAATTTTCTGTCTGGGTCAGAGTCTTTCAAATAAAAAATCAACTAAATTCCCGTCACACGAATAAATCAAAAGGCGCGTTTATATTGAAATGAAATAGCCTACAATAATGGTTCAACAAAATGAATACGCTTTTAGATTTTATTTTATTGGTAACAGTTTTTTTTTACTTAGGATTTTACGTAAAAGGAATTAAGTTTTTGTTCTTATCGAGTTTAATTATTTACAATATTATCTAATAACAATGGTCATTGTACATATGCATGACTAATTGTATCAATTTGTTGTTCGTGTGCTCGGTGAAAAGTTTGTATTATAAAAAATTCTATAGGCCTACAACTAGTTGATTACAACAGATTGGAGCGACAGTTTTAAAAGTTTCGTAAAAGGATTTATTGTCGTTGGTTGTGACCTCTAAGGTTTCACGTCTTTTGACCTGTTCAGGAGCCAGCCAAAACGAGGCGTGTGACCGAACAGGAACCAAGTTACTTCGTCTTAAGCTATTCGTGAGGTTCTGTGGGCAATAGTTCCCGTGACTGCTGCACACACGCATATGAAAAAGACGCACTTGTGCTTCAACTACCCGAGGTTAGTTTGCAATGCAGAAACACTCATTGAAATAATACTTTATATCCTAGGTTAGAAAATAAGATATTAACAGGTTGAAATACTGTGTTGAGAATGATGGGTGAAAACGTGCATGCTCGGTAATGATGGCCGCCCACAAACGCATTGGCAATAACAACTACCTCGTCGATGCACACTCTCTCGGTAGATATTCTGTGTTTAATCATGCTACGTGGGACGCGTAGATGGAAAATGGCGCAGAGTGCGCGCCCGAGGTATGCAGTAACCGTTCTCCGTGTCCCGACATAGGATACTATTCGGTTCAAAGCTTGTCATATTCTTTGCATTCTGGTAATGTTTATACTTTGATTACAAAATTATAGCATCTTCAACAAATTAAGTCCCTGACAAAGTTACTAATTGGGTAACTCCAAAATCTACCGGTGTGTTAACAACAGTGAATGCTTCATCGACTTCAAAAACCATCGCTTGACAAACATATCAATCAAAGGACAATACAATATTTTTCTAGTAGATCTCCTGTGACGACCATTAACTCTGTACATTATATTCCGCCAAGGCATTATGGAATCTGAAATATTACATTTCAATTAAAATTAGGGTTGGGAGGGTTAGGTTACGTTGGATTAAGTTAGGTTAGGTTGGATTAAGTTAGGTTAGGTTAGGTAGGTCTCTTAAAGTTACCAAAGGTACACTAAAAATAAAAAAATAAAAATTACAGAACAAATTTGGTTTGGTTGCCAGTAGCATTATCATAAACGATGTGGATAGGATTTGAGTTTGGAACATAATTTATGTAAACATGTGCTTTAAGATATTTCTACACTTATTCTAACCAATCTGTAATGCAAATAAATTAAATTCAAATAGGTAAAAGAATTTTAATAATATAAATGTGTTTTCGTATTGAAAATATGACTTTGATAGTTGGATTGGTGTGAGGTAGGTCAATATTGAGTACACGCGCCGAAAATCGGTCTACCTCATCTGTAGTCTTTGGTGTGAGGCGGCATTGCTGCTCGAAGCCTGAGAACAAAGATGCCGAAAATGTCAGGTCGCACTTGAGAGCGCGAGGTAGAACGTGGAGGTTCCGCCGTCGATAAGCGAACACCGTGACAGCTCTGCGGTCTTTGTACGCCCTCCTCTCTGACGTCACGTCGGCGTTTCTCCCCTCCACGGCAGACGTTTGCTCGCTTTCCACCAGCCTTATCGCGACCGCAGCGAGACGTGCGCCCTTGGCGTGCCGTGGAGTCGGGATGCCAAGCCCTCGACAAATGGCGTCTCTGAAACCGAGCGCAGCGCTGCTACGTAGCTACATTATGCGCCCGACAAATACTTTACTAACATGCTACGTTTCACTCTCACGTGCACAGCACAAGCGTACTAACAAAATAAATATATATTCTGTTAGCAGATTAAAACAATAACATTTTAATACGATGTTAACACATGCCACTTCTTATCGTACCTCGATACATATTTTACTGGTAGAGTCTGTTCGCGGTTTCTTCGCACTTTTTGAATCAAACCTTTGAAAAAAACACCCCATGTATGACGTGTTTGGTTGTTTACTAAATGCGTCATGTATCACAAGCGTTTTGTACTTGTGTTAACATAACAGTACCTTATTTTTGGTTATAGTTAACTTTTAATCATAATTTATCTATACATTATAGTATTTCATTTATAACGTATATGACAAAAATAGAGAGAAAACAGGTATGTTCGTAATGCCTAGTAGGAAATATTTCTAATGGGAAATATTATTACACGGAGTGTGAACGAATTCGGTGCGTTGGCCTTCTGGCGTAATTTTCTTATCTTTGTTTGTATAAGGTAGAGGAATATTCTGGAAGTATAACTGTAGCAGGGCTTCAGAAAACTTGGAAGTAACCGTGAATTGAGTATGGTATGCTAGTATGTGCGCCCGTCAAAATTCACGCAGTTAGAGTCAACGATATTTCAAGGGTCGATTTCAGGAATGTTCAAGTTACAGTGAACCACGTACGGTATATTACTTTCTTATTCATATACTACGATTTTATAATAACATCTTTGTGTTTTTGAAAGTTGAATTAATTGTTCTGTGTATTTCGTTTAACAAAAAATTACGGGGCATGTATTTTATTAAATATAAACATGTAAACTGTCTCTACAAAAATAAAACACAAAATACTAAAACAAAAGTTAGGAAAGTCCCAATTTTTTATGTCGCCTTATTATTCATTCATTTGACACAATAGAATGAAACCACAAAACTAAATTTTTATTATCTTATGGAGTAGCCTTTGGCTTTGGTAATTGCTTGGCACCTCTGCTGAAAGGAGTTGACTAGTCTCTCACTCCTTTCACGCCTGATGCTGTACCACTCGTCAGTCGCTACTATTTTCACCTCCTACTAGGAAGAAATATTTTTGCTGTGTACTCGAGACTTCGAAATGCCCGTAAATGTTCAGCTGGGTTGATTGCATAGGAGATCTCAATTGTTTTAGAATGATCCAGTTAGCCTAACCATTCTTAATTAGGAACAGCTGTATTCTTCGGGTCGTTGTTATGTTGGAAGATGTAGGAAGGTAACATTCCTATTTTTTCTGCATTTTGCTGGTATTATTCTTTAGAATGTCAATATAAACAAACGTGTCCATTGTATTATCAAAACATTGAATATTCCCGACCCCTTCCGTCACAACCAAAACTGAACATCTCTTATATTCAACTGTGGGAAGTGTATTGGTAACATATTCGGCCGTATTAACTTTTCTTCATACTCGTGGGCACCATCTGAGAAAAAAAAAATTATTTTAGTCTCATATGACCAGATGATGCAGTTCCAAACGCCTGTTTCTTTTTTAAGTGATCTTTAGCGAAGAGGAGTCTTGCAGTGCGATTCATCTTACTGATGTAGGGCCTCTTATTTGCTACCCTGTTATTATAGCAGTGCCTACGTAATATCCGCACAACCGTCTCAGACCGCTGGCAATTTATAATTCGGCGCGTAGTTTAGAAGCGCTTGTTAGGGGCTGGATTTCCCGTTGTGTAACCTTTATTCACGATTTGTCCTATTTTTCTTAAGGAAACTTCTCTAAGTGCTAAGTTTTCAGTTGCCTCTTTCAACTAGGAACCAAGTTCCCTACCCTTGCCTATTTTCTTGAGAACACTACAGATTGTTTGCGAAATAGGACCAACGAACTATACGCACACACGTTTCACAGCTGTTTGCGCTAGGCTCCAGACCATCAAACGAATGTATAGCGAAGTTGCCTTTCTTTGGGATTACATATAGCTTTTCTTTCTCAGGGACCGTGTTTGAACGGAACAACATTGTACACCAGGTTTGTATAGTTTGCTCTTATCTGCAACCTTCAACACCTTCACGCAATAATTTAAATAACGTAACGGAAAAAATGGACTACTTTAGAGCAGCCAAGGCTGTGTGTGAATACATGACACTCAGTATGAGCAATAAACCTCATAATTATAGTGGGGTTCGACTAAATGAGCTGTTATATAGAATTCGATAAAATAATGGTGAAGGTGAACATGAAAAAACAAAATTGTATAAAAGTACGCATTTATAACAAAATATAACTGTAAGCAAATTAGATTCTAGAAATTTTCGCTTGTATTTTATAGTTCCTTAATTCGTATTAAATAAATGTTGCACAATTAATACCGCATTAATGACTAAAACATTTCTATTTAAAATTGAATTTCTTTTAATATCGCGTGTATTGTGAGCTTGATCAAATATAGGTAAAAGTTCAATTGCAGGTGAGAATGCGGTCTACGTAAAATAGATGTTTAGAAGTAGGTGCTTGAATTACATGAAATATTTAATGCGTACTCTCGGGTTCCCTATGGCGTCGCTGCTGCTCTCCTTTTCCAAGATAGATGTATTTATTCAATCCATTTTCTTAATTTTTTGAGAAAAAAGGAGAAATGTTGGTCTTTTCAAGTTTACGAAACGTGAAGACTATTATATTTTAAGGAAATACGGATAGTGTAATGTCTGATAACACGCGGAGCTCTACTTTAAATTAAAATGCAAGGATTTCAACTGCAAATGTATTATTGCCGCCCACCACTACTGTAGCAAAATAATGAACACCTGAGCCACTGAACAGAGTTAAAAATTGTGGGATTTTTTAAGTAACACGCTTTCAAATGTGTGACATTGATATCTACAAGCTGAAAATTAACTGAAGTGTCTAATGCCAACGATTAATATCCACTTTTGTGCTTAGCCTATATGAATTGTAGAACAACAAACACACAAAATCGCTGATTGAAACCAACAATTCAGATTTGGGTGTAAGATTAAGGGTTGTTTATATATTGTTAATTTTCTGTAGTTTCACAGTTTACACGTACGTAGCTCAACCCACTGACGGTTATTGGCTTTCTGCAGTTAATGAGGACGATTGCCTATGATTGCTTACTTTTGATGCAGGGTGCATGGAGCGAAAAACCTCCGTGAGGTGAAAGTGGCCGCGCAAGCGGTAATGATCAACACAATGGTAACAGATTTAAAAAAATAATGTGTTATATGTGGCAGAAAAACGTTTTGATGACACGTGTTTTAGCCAGGAAACATACTGACGCTGTTATGGTCACGGAACGGACATATTTGTATTGTTACAAACACTCTAGATTAGAATCAGTGAAAAAACCACTGATTCGCAGTGAAATTCAACTACTTGGATCAGTTAAATTAACTTCATTTAGAATCGGTGGAAAATCACTGATTGATTCAGCGAAACACTTTCACTGATTGAATAAGTGACAGCCAACTGCGTGCGACGTATTAAATTATTTTTTTATCAAATTCAGCTATATCATTTTAAGAAATAAACATATTCCCGATAGTCATTATTTATATTGTGGAATTTGATGTAATTTAAAAAAGTAAAAAAAATGCGGCATACAGATTTATACTTACAGTATCTCGCTTCCAGACCGTTACCTCACCATGCTTCTTATTTTAATTTGTCTTTATAGACCGACATATTCAACATGCGGCTTTTTGATTAGACGTTTAATTCCGAGGGTGACTTAGACGGACGTACACAAATATACGAATACCCATGCCTTACCCGAGAATTGAATTCACCATCCCTGTACCGCAAGCTGCCACACAACCAACTGCGCCATGGAGGTCGGCTACCATTCGAGTTACCTCCCCATCGTTAACAGTAGGGGGCAAAATATAAGTATTATATTTCTTTATCGAAAATATGTAGCTCATTTTATATTGGTAAAATTGATAGAGTTAAAACTAATGGTACTTATGAATGCACTCACTTCGCCATATTTAATGCAGGTTATACCTTCAAACAGACAGCTACGATGATTGCGTGAAAAAGAAATGAAAGACGTAAAAACTAAACAAAAGACTGAATTTTCATGTTGCCTCGCAAAATGGTATTATAAAAGACAAAACTCACATACACATAAATATATAATGGGTTTTATTAGTTTTTGCGTTGTTGTTTGAATAGACTCTTCCTGTTTAACTGATTAAATCAATCAAAAACAAATCACTGTAAAATAGCGAATGCATTGGTTGATGAATCAGTGGAAAATATCACTGAATCAACAAGCGAAGGAAAATTTGCATTTTTTTTACTAATAAGTCATTTAAATTTACTGAAGTGACTGTTGAATAAACCAGGTAATGTTAAGTGATTTAAACAATTAAATTCTCACTAATTCAGATTTAGAGAGTAGACGACAGCTGTGAACATATCCTGGTATCATACTAAAAATTCTGTATTTCATGAGGAAGTAAAAATAAATATAATATGTATATTAACTACTTTGGACCACCTCTTGACTTGGAGCTGGCATTTGATTCGAGATCAAGACAATTCTTGTTTATAAAATGTCTTACAATTATCCGCTGCATTTAACTTAAAACGTCATCTTATTGTCTTGTTAACTGTCTTGCAAGAAGACCTGCGAGGATACCACCTCTGTTCCGCACAGAAAATAAGGCATCGGATATTACCTTTGAACTCGTTAATTCAATTTGTTCTTGCCAATAACTGAAATATATATATATATTATTTAATGCCCGGAATTGCATCGTTCTATGTCGCGAACGTTAACTCAATACTCTATATCAGTGAAATGCGACTGAAAATCAAGGAAAACTAATTCACCATATTCTTAGAGATCGTGCTAATCAGTTACCGATTAACATATGATTTATAGTGATTGCCTGGTAATTTCACTGCCCTGGACAGTAACTTCCAGCGCACTCCAAATTTTTGTCAGCGTGCATCACCTTATTAAGTGAATTTTCTATGAATGTATCTTCACTTGTTTAGACCACTGTTCTGACTTTCTGTGGAAGATGACAAAGAAAAGATAAATTCTATGGAGACAATACACAGCTATGAAATAGCCTCCAGTACTGTAATTGATAATCATGTGGCCGGAAATATTTTCGTAGAACAACTCGTTATTTCAATAACAAAATCATCAGGCTTACTTCATTGATCATCAATGTCTCGTGGCAATAAAATGTAATTTATAAAACAATTACAGTAGTTTCAACAAACAATATGGTTTGCTGCAGGCAGAATTTATTAATTTAATTTTAAACTAATTAATTAAAGCAACGTTATTAAGATCTTCTCACAGTCAATTAAATAGTAAATACATCGTCACGCCTTCTGTACCCTGAGAAAAGAAAACACCTGTCGGAAGTGGTCTTTCAAACTTCAGGTATTACATTGAAGATCTTCACGATAAAAAGCAGGAAATATAATAATGGATTACACGCAAAACTTACACACGTAGCTGCGCTAGATTTCGGCATAGACATGCTACCGGGAACTAGAAAAATTCGTTCCCAAAATACCAGTATATCAGGCCCCTCGCAATCCTCTGAGTACTGAAATGGCTCTCATTTTGTCACAGTCTGCTACTGACATTGTGAGAAGCCAATTTCCCTCTTGACTGGTTTTCGCGTGATTCGATCCTTCTTTGTTTGAGAGTATTGTTAGGTTTGGCTCCTGGGCAAGCCGACTAANGACATTGTGAGAAGCCAATTTCCCTCTTGACTGGTTTTCGCGTGATTCGATCCTTCTTTGTTTGAGAGTATTGTTAGGTTTGGCTCCTGGGCAACTGTGCTAGAATTATACAACTAATATAAGAGTTCCTCATTGGTTTTAACACTAGACTTTCGCCAACTGAAATCACAAAATTTTTCTTATTTTAAGTTAAAATTGGTATTAGTTTTCCTTAGTTGATGAAGATGTTAACAAACTGTTTGTAATTTTCTTTAATGCTGGTAACATACAAGCGGCAAGTGTAATTAATAAAAGTGTCTTTTAAGCACACTACCGCCCCCCCCCGGGATAAAAATTCAACAAAATTTACAGGGCCTGTACCGTTTTGTTATGAAGTGATCAGACCTTAGCAGAACGGCTTGCCTGATCACACCTTCAAACATTGAACCACGGCACGAGCGTGATTGTAATAAGACCTTGCGAAAGACAGTTGCAGAAACCCCCTCCACCGGCCAATAAACGGGCCGAAAATATTAAACAACGCTCTCGATAGAGGCCAACGTAACACTGGGAGCGAGGTCTTTTGTCGTTGGGCCACTGGAACGAGAAGACCACTGAAGATAGGTGTGTCCGGCCGTCGTTAACAGCCTCCTAGAATCAGCCTCCGGCAACATGAACAAGGTAAGGACTTTCCAATTAGATTGTAATAGTAATGGCGTGAGTTAATAATACTTAATACAATTAATTACCATCATGGTATTCCATTTAAGCTCTCCCATCAATAGTCACGTAAATAGTCATTGTATGTATAATCCTAATGTTCAATAAACCCCACCTTATACTGCTGTGCTCTACCTAATCTTGACTGATTATTTAGCTACGCCCATAGCCCCTTTCAGGTATTATTTAGCTTAAAAGTAAATCCGTAACAGTTTGCAAATAATATAAGGTTATTGTGTAGTTTAAAATATTTTGCTCTACGCGTTTGTCAGATTTCACTATAATAGTATAGCAAATTAAATATGTCACAAATCAATATTTATCAAAAGAAGAAAAAAATATCCTGCAATTCTAAAAAGAAGCCACTTATTATTGCGATAAAATTTATAAGGCCGATTACATACTGTGAAAGATATAAGGTATTTTAGAAAATGACAATTTTCTGTTTATTCATGCTAACCATATACTCCAGTGGGCTAGCTTAGACCGTTGGAAAATACTTATTTGCATGCTACAACAAATCTAAATGTACAGATAAACACGACATCAAAGCTTAGATTCGAAACCCGGTTAGCAGGAGTCCTGGCCAGTTATGACATATGGAAGGAGTTTTTTCTGCATACATGTAAATTTTTCTCCATCCAAGGGTTACTGTTAAGTACGAAAATACATTGGAGTAGCCCTCTTAACGTGCAATGATGAATGCCGCAGAAAGGCACGGTAGCGAAAATTTTAACCATATGCATACCGAACTAAGTGGCACCGTGGTAACATACTAGACTCGCAGTCGGAAGACTTGGATTTGATTCCTGGTCCAACCGCTATAATTTCGATTTTCCATTGTTTTCAGAAACCCCTCTACGGATGCCTTGATACTAAGGCCATATCACTGTTCTTACTTGTAACTGGCTCCATATCCAGCAGTTACCCTCCCACTCTCAATGATATTGTTATGCCATATCTAAATTTTAACTTAGTGAATTGACGCGTTATGGTAGTTAGTTTTCTGTACTATCTTAACACTAATTCTCCTTCTTTCTGTACCTCATACGCAAGGAAAAAAAATTTAATTGTTTTCTAGTACCTATATTATTCTGCTTTTGGTTACGTACGTCTGAGGAATTTCATGCCTTTTTTTTTCCATCGTTTCTGCTAAACTGGCAGTCCAGAAATTTATTACAACTACGAAATCTTCTCTTTTGTTTGTAAATATACCTCATCAGGCTGTACAAGCCTGCAGGAATCTCATTCGCACGTAACAACGCTGATACGAATATAATCGCGTCACGTTGAAAGAGCGTGTGGTCGTGTGTTGCGGACATGCGGCTTGAAGTAGGAAACACACAGCAGTTGCATTCCTGTGTACTTGAATATTGTCCTGAAGATGCGATGTTGACCCGCTCGCTGACTGCGTCGATAAATTTACAAATGGTTTGCGGGAAGTATATTTACGGTTATCGTGTATGTTCGAATGAAATATTGTCCGGTGCAGTCAGTTTCTTCCTTGAAAGTAACCTGATTTGTACAAATTTCAGCAGCTCTGTGTTACGTATTGTTGATCAACTAACCTCACGGCAGAAACATCATAGCTCACCACTGGTTCGTATAGAAGCCAACAAGTTATGCAATGTCTTGTTTTTTCAAGCGCACAGGACTCGCAAAAAATAAGAGCCTAAAAAGGATTTTAATGTTTACTCGCTGATACCGAGGTATTCAGTTAATCATTTAAAAAATGTGTTTTGAAACGTTGTGGTCGAACTTTCATCGGTTTTTTCTTCCTGACTCTAAAACATACCACCGTAGAAAATGTTAGTTATAAACCTTCGGTAAAATAATTTGAAACACTTCGTTGCAATATATATCACATTAATATGACTTAATACGTCATATTTTGTGTAATTNATAAACCTTCGGTAAAATAATTTGAAACACTTCGTTGCAATATATATCACATTAATATGACTTAATACGTCATATTTTGTGTAATTTTTTTTGCCGTAACATCTACTGTAGAATGAGCATCGGTTATTTTTCATAACACAGCATAAAAAACCACTTTACAGAATTTCTCAGATTGTTAGACGAACGCAGCTTCAGTTGTTTTACGATTTGTATATGCTGAGAAGAAATAAATAATATTTTATTAGAAACAACACATGCGATAAAATAGTAACAGCAATCAAAGAATATTGAATTCAGAAAAAATACGTAGCTGTGATCGGTTATCTGTTTGTCATTAAAACTAAATACCAATCGTGTACTGTCAGGTTGTAGCGGAAAACACAGCATTCTATAATGGCAGAGGTTAATCTCCCTCAACGAGAATATAAAAAGTTTTTTAGATATGCGAAAGAGTTCTTTTTAATTGGCTCTTAGGAATGGCGCCCATTATTACTGTAAATACCGATTGTCACCGAAGGTACGAGAACAACCAGATATTTAAAAAAAGATCGTTCTGCGACTGCGTTCACGCTTCTACGCTATGACGTATCAGCTTATCAACTTCTCATTTCCATTTATTTTTCAGATACTGTGCACATGGTTTTCGTCAACTCGGGCGTGGAGAATCACGTAATGCTGTCCAGGTGGTTTGCGCGGAATACGTGCGTTGTAAACAGGTCTGGCGAATTATCGCGAGGAAATATGAGAACAAAATCTTTTACAGAAGCCTTTCGTTTTTAATCTTCTCGTTGGCTGCCAACTGTGCGAAGTCATTTACCTAATCGGTCAGGCCATTATGTCTGTACCCAGTTACTCCACACTGTAACAAAAATTGTACTTCTAAAAAGAACATATTAGACACCTGTTGTCAAAAATTGGTTTGCAGCTTTTTAAAAAGTTTTCTTGTAAACATTCCAATAAATTTTTTTTGGAAAATGACATATTAATGTTTGTTTTTAAACTTTTACTATAGAGAAATAGAAACAAAATTAGGTTTATAATGCTCTCGAAGATCTTTTGAATTGTATTACAGAAAACGACCTCACTAGCATGAAGATTCGAACCCATATCATCTGGGGTATTACAAAGGCACTTGATCAGACCACCACTTCACCTAACGCGCGTTACTATTGTTTTCATGGTATAATTTTAGTATTTTAATTTGAGCAATAATATACTCTGACCTTTTGGAAAGGATTGAGGTTAGCAATTTAGGCAATTACTGCATTTTAGAAGGACTTAAAGTATGCAGGTAGGTCGAACAGTTGCATATACGGAGTTTTATATAAGTAGATTTGTAGAATATATTGTTTTATGACATTTGCGTCGGGGTGACAATTATTTCCATTGAAAAAGAACAAATTATTATTATTGCACATTCGGTTGGTCACAAAAATAACTGCGCTGGTATAATACACAACGGCATGATCGTATGAGCTATGAAATTAAAGTTAATGGCAAAGAAGAATTTTGCACTCGAAAGAACATCACAGGAAAACATTGTCCCCTAATTCAATGACTATTACTCAATGGCACGTCATTCGTATACATAAATTAGTTTTAAGTGAAATAAGTATCACAGAATGATATATTTTGTAACTTTGACTTTCCAACTTAAAGTGACTTCTGGTTGTTACAATTTTTCTTCTAGTAGCATTACAACTACTGCTCTTTTAGCTTTACGAATAATACGCTTTACAGAGGGTATAATCGTTTTTTTTTATAAAGTTTTGCAAAACCACAAATATTTTACATAAAAAAAAATGGTAGTAATAAAAAAAATACATCATTTGCGCGCCGAACGGTGCGTAGACTATAGTGGAAAAAATTACCTCATTCAAAAATTGTTCCACGTGCGTAAATTATATNGCGCGCCGAACGGTGCGTAGACTATAGTGGAAAAAATTACCTCATTCAAAAATTGTTCCACGTGCGTAAATTATATCCACATATAAATCGCATTAAAAAAATTCTACATATAGCGACTAGTTTCAGGTTTCTATTTCCGTTTATAATGATTATATTATAAGTTAAAATAGCTGAAACGGGCGTTTTCGTAAACATTTGTAAGTACGAAAACACCTTTGCAGGATATTTAATGTTGTGGAGGGACGTGCAGTAGACATCTCTCTTCATTATCACATCGTAAAATGATGCGTTTACCTCAGAGAATCTCAAGATGCGAGTAGCAATCTAAACATGTTGCGACAGTTCAGTGCCTTGTTTATAGAGGCGACGAGGCATGTGACAAGCGTACTTTGGTCGCCCGTAGCCGTTACATGATTTTAGGCCTTGGACACGCAAAATACCTCCAGCCAGGTTAACCCCTTTTAAGAAGAAATAATTACCATAGTTTAGCATNTTAGGCCTTGGACACGCAAAATACCTCCAGCCAGGTTAACCCCTTTTAAGAAGAAATAATTACCATAGTTTAGCATGCCGGCCTCTCAGCGCGGATCATTGGCTGTTATTGTCTGGGACGTATTGGACATAGCCGACAGACCTGAAGGTTTCCACCGAGTAATCATAGCCGGAATACATTTCGGATGTCTTAATTCTTCATTTGACCCANTAGCCGGAATACATTTCGGATGTCTTAATTCTTCATTTGACCTAAGAATCCCTCAAACATTAAATTTCGCGGTTCTTCATTAACCTCGTGACACGAGATGAACTCTAACTGTTCTCGCAAGTCTGTAACTACGACATCCGCCAAAGTGAGTGACGGCTACGCGCTCGCATGTTTTGCCTAGTTCACTGGTTGTGTGAATGTGTGTGTATGTGTTCCCTTAAAACCTTGTGAACACGTTGTTATGGTGTGATCAGGCCTTAGCTGAACGGCTTGCCTGATCACACCTTCAAACATTAAACCTGGAAACGAGCGGGATTGCAACACCAACATTAGGTCGTCGACCCTTGCAAAAGAAGACAGTTGCAGAAATCCCCTCCACCAGTCACTGAGCGGGGCCGCAGAACCACGCGCTTGATATAGGCCGGTGTAACACCCTGAACAGCGTCTTTTCGTCTTTTTTCCTTTGGGCGTCGAACCGACCAGCGAAGCAGACCAGGAAGATGGGTGTGTCCGGCCGTCGTCAATCGTCTCGTAGAATCAGCCTCCGGCAACATTAACAAGGTGATGACTTTCCAGTTAGGTTTAAATAAAATGGTGTGAATTAAATGTAATGAATAATCATCTTGGTATTCAATTTAAAGCTTCCTTGATCAATAGTCATTTAAATAGCAATTGTATAATCTTCATGTAATAAAACTCATCTTATACTGTTGTGCTCTACCGAAATCATGAGTCATTATTGAGCTACGTCCCTAGCAACTTTCAAGTACGAATTAGCTGAAAAGCTGGTTCGTAACAACGTGTACTGAATTTAACGAAACTCATTACACATATAGCACATAGTAAGGACGTACGAGTTTTCGAGCACAAAAAAAAATTACCTAGAAAATGGCGGCCATTTAAAAATGTATATTGCTATGTCATATCTCGGGAACCCTTAAACATAATTACCTAAAAACAAGTAAATCTATCGTAGGCCATTAAAAAATATGCAATTTAAATGAATAAGGCACTTATTTGCAAAATGGTGGCCGCATATAAGAAAGCACCACGTAAAGAAATAAAATTTTCCCCATATATCGGGAAATAACATACCGAATTGTACTATATTTGATTAAAAAGTTGTTTTACAGTCGGCTATATAAATATACTTGTTTTATGAGGGTTACATATTTATTTTCAAAATGGCGACAAAATAAAATTTTAGCTTTATATACTAACTCTACAAAACGATGCCAAATTAAACTTAACTTTGTATACTGGCTGCATCTGTCACAACCATTAAATGTGTCTAAACAGAGCCTCTTTTTCCGTCATTTCGTAAGGTAGAGCTAAATTAAGAAGTAATCTTTTTATATCATATGTCAGGAAACATTCAAACGAATCCTACCATATTTGGCAGACAAGTAGTACTATGATAGGCCATTTAAATTTATACGCTTACATGTGTCAGACACTTATTTTCAAAATGGCGTATATTTGAACATTTTAGCTTTGTATGCTACATCTACGAAACCATATAACCTATTTCCAATTAACGTTGTGTGCTGGGGGTAGCTATTACAACCATCTAATGAGTGTACACAAAGCCTCTTTTTCCACCATTTTTAAGACAGATTATATCTAGTTTTACGTCATACGTCGGGAAAGAATTAACCGATTCCTATCAAAATCTTAACACAAGTAGAACTATGGCAAGGTACGTAAACCTGCATGATTTAAGTCTCGAGATACCTATTTCCAAAATGACGGCTCTGAAAATCTTTCAGGTAAATAAACCCTACTTACTAAAAACATAAGACTGATTAATACCGAAGTTGATACACCGAATACTACCTTCGTAATGCAATTGGTTGCACGGTAGCATTTGGTACGAGGTTTTCTGGGTTCATGTCCCGTGTAAAGCACGTGTGTATTTGTAATGGTCTTACTACTTCCATCACTAATGATATTGCTGACAACGAGTCGTTAAGGTCCACATACCATCTTAACTTTAGGAAAATCATTAAAATCTATTTGTACCTATGGAGAGGAAAGTATAATCTTTAGTTATATCTGAAACTTCTTCTTTCCAACGCATAACTTTCATTTGCAGTGTGGCCATATTATCACCTGAATCCAGCAGTCATTAACGTATTTATAGCAAAAAATTTTCCGCAGAACTTAGTAACAAAAATATAACCTACTTTTTCAATTATCGGATGCTTACATATTTTTCTTAATGGGTATGTCTTACGCTAACCTGAATTCATAAAGAATTTGGTAAAAATTTATGTAGCCTGGGCTAGCAGTCTGGGATGGCATGCTGTTATTATGAGTTTATTTTTTACTTGAGAAACGTGCACAAATTTCACGTTGTTAAAATACTTGTATGTAACATACGTTCATAAACAAAGTAATTTAAATAATTAATAATAATTAAGAGATCATGTTAAATAAACCGATGAAGTCAGAGGTATAACCAAATGAGGGCGAGTTTAGAATTTATCCTCTTTAATATTTCAGGAAATTTATTAGCTATTTCCGACAGAGCTCATCTGAAAGGGTGCACAAAAATTTAAAAATTCTGAATTTGATTTTCTTCGTTGAATAACTCTTGCAATGGGAGAAGGTAAATATAATAGTATACGCAAATCAGAATTTTGTTCTTGCCTGCAGGCTGGTCAACTTGGGAGAGAAGAAAGTGGCGCTAATTGAAAAATATGAGATAAGAACAGACACTCAGAAAATATGCTGATATTAGCATTTGTCGATAAATATATAAAATAGCACATAACGAATTATGCAAAAACAATTATTTAAGTAGCTACAAAGGAGGCAAGACAAAATAACAGCATAACAAGTGACCAAATGTTCGGTAACCTACTATTTTTCCGACGACATACAAAGCACTGCAGTGGTTTAAACCGCAAATATTTATCATTCTTGGTGAACTTGGGTTTTCTAAATTAGATTTCATAGGTTTTGGGAGCTTCTTAAATAATTTTCTGGGTACACACAATACACGATTGTTAAATGGGTTTTAAGTAGCAAGTTTTTCGGTAGTAAATGAAATGGCAAAAATACACGCGCCTCTACACACGCAAGGAACTGAACTGACGTGCAGTTTTTCCTATGGCATTCGCGTATGCGAGGCTTGCAGCGGCTACTCCGTCACTATATGATGAAACATTAAAGATAAAAATCTATTGCGCTTTCCGGTTGTTCTTAAAAATTTAGTACGCGAGATTTTATACCTCGCATCTAGGCTTCGAAGATATGCAAATACGTTCTTGTCGGCAGGACCTTAACTGCTTATCTTTTTCCTGCGATATGCGATCGTGTATACATACAATTATTTACTTGTATTATATATCTGTATTTCTGAAGTACTTTAATACAGTTCATTCCAAATTCTCGGACAAAATATAGTTATAAATTAATGTGTTAAAATGTTAACACCTATACTTTAAAAATTAAAAATTAATTCCATTTGGAAAATTAGCGTGACTGATATTTGATTCTATTCCCACACTGAAAAATTAGCCAGTTGAAACAATAGTCAAATAAACTTTACAGTAAAGTTTCATTTTGCATACCATTGAAATATCTTGAAAATTCGATAAAGCTGAGTCCTTGATGGAATCAGCAAACTTTCAGACCCCTTAGAAGTGTAGTGTTTGTTAACACAGTTTTTTTTATATTTTATTTATTATTACTTCGTATTTAAAGGATATGCGATTACCCTTAAAACGTTTAGAGCACTAATAACGTGGATTTAAAAGCACCGCTATTATATTTAGTTCTGATAAATATAAAATATATTATTTTCCTGGAAATAAATATTACTTGTTTGTTATAAAAGGCTGTTAGATTTTTATGCTGCATTATTCCGAAGGTGCAGACCACATGTATCAAAACAACTTCTGTGAAATCGGCTGTTACTTCAGGTCATATTACGGAAAACATGTTAAGATATGTATAAATGGAGATGTAACACACCACCTATTATGAAACATTTTAACGCTTTCGTGCGTTATGCAATATAATGTAACTAAACGACAGAAGTTCATTATACTCGTTCTTACACATAAAAGTAATCAGGATTACAATTTTGTTCATGCAAATTTTCTCAGCAAATGGCGATTATGAAACATATTAGGTTTGTTTACGTTTTTTCTTTAAACAACACATTACAGCTGTCTCTGCTTTGAAAAATCTCATAAAATGTTTTTGCTAGACAGTTTTAGCGTAGCATGCCATGAAAGGCTGTCAAAGGTGACAAATTTGTTCGAGGTCTCGGAATAAACACTGCATTATTTGCTTGTAGCGGTTGATGAGATGAGGAGACCGCCACTGTGTCGAAGAGGTGGATGGGATAACTATACTGTGCTCTAGCGGGCATTTCAACGTCCGTATCGATCCACTGAACCTTACAGGTTATGAAAGGTTCATCCAGAATGAACGTCCACCTGTAATTATCGGAGCCGGTGAGCTGAGAGAGGGCTTTACTGTTATTATTTCTTTTCGTCTCGACGTGGAACCGCTTGCCGTAACCCGATTTACTTTTCCCTTCTTTCTTTCTTTCTCTCGCTCTTCGATCTCCCTTCTCGTCTCTCTTCCTACTTTTCCCCTGCATTTGCCTCTTGTTGCGTCCCGAATTTCAACGACGCGTCACGCGTCGCCATGAGAGAGCAATTTTAGAAATATTGGCTGAATAAATAAAGAGGCTCGTTCTGTAATCCTCGCGGGGTGAACAACGACCTTTTTGTAAGTCTTATTCGGTTACCGGGGCGAGAGCAGATCCAGAGCCGCGCAGATGGAAGATTCGCTCTGAAATGTCTATCGATGATCGGAATAAACGAGACTACTGGCTCGCAACCAAAAAAAGAAGAGAGTGACACAAAACGACTTTTCAAAATTGACTGCTGGAGAGGAAAACGTGGTCACGAAAATGTTGAGTGCTGAGGGGATGAAATGCCTACGCATTTAACGCCATCCCAATTTTTCCAAATTCATGACGAGAGCATTACCACAGCAAGATGTAAAATTTTATATTGGCAGCTTTCTTTCTNCGACGAGAGCATTACCACAGCAAGATGTAAAATTTTATATTGGCAGCTTTCTTTCTCGATTGCATCAAGAAATGGTACTAAGAATGGTATCATTTGATTTTTTTTTATTTATACACAGTAAATCTTGGTACTTGTGGAGTTACTGTGTGTAACTATCCTTTAAGGGGGATCACTAGAATTTCCTCCACAGTCTGTATTACAGATTTTTCATTATGCTTTACATCGACGGGNTGGTCACGAAAATGTTGAGTGCTGAGGGGATGAAATGCCTACGCATTTAACGCCATCCCAATTTTTCCAAATTCATGACGAGAGCATTACCACAGCAAGATGTAAAATTTTATATTGGCAGCTTTCTTTCTCGATTGCATCAAGAAATGGTACTAAGAATGGTATCATTTGATTTTTTTTTATTTATACACAGTAAATCTTGGTACTTGTGGAGTTACTGTGTGTAACGATCCTTTAAGGGGGATCACTAGAATTTCCTCCACAGTCTGTATTACAGATTTTTCATTATGCTTTACATCGACGGGNATCCTTTAAGGGGGATCACTAGAATTTCCTCCACAGTCTGTATTACAGATTTTTCATTATGCTTTACATCGACGGGGCGTAGGGAATTGGTTTTCACATATTATAAATTCGATTTTTATTGTGTACTTTTACTAATATAATTTCTGCAATCGCCTGCAAGAAACCATATCTTATTTCTTCCTGGTAGTCAGCAATAAGAATTTTGCAAAGGCAGCGAAACGCTAACATTATAATAAAGGTACAGAAACTATAATTTATGTTCTTGACATTGGAAAAATTTCGTGTAACCTTTTGAAATGATGTGGTAAGAAAACTGATTAATGCAGAATGGCGGAAACCGATCCATCTTAAACAAAGCACAAACAATTTCTCATATTAAAAAATTAAAAAGGTTGTTATTAACCTGTATGTATTGCAAAGAAATTGAATTTTATCTATTGAAAGTAATAATACCGTAAATAATTTCAAAGAATGGCCAGTATACTAGTCAGTGTACTGGCAACTGTGCCGGATGTGATATACCTTTGGCTTCCGATTCATGGGTATAGAATACATCCTGCAGCAAAATATTTATGGTTTTCTAAATGTCGTTGTTTAAATCCATTACGGCTAATAACAAAGCAAGAACGTTATATATCATATAACAAACTAACAAACTAAAGCAGATGTAACAGGATTGTGTTTGTGTTTGTTCATTTAACATGCAGAAAGGATTCAGTTATTTCTCAAAATTTGTAGTAGTGCTGTATAACGGCAATACTAAAGTGAACTTTACCAGAAATACTTTCAAGGCATTCCGCAATCAAACTTGCTTATTCATCGATGCTAAATACCTAAATAAACATTCTAACGTTTTTACTAGCTATTATTCACTGCGTCTTAGTTTATTTCGTTATAGTTAGGGGCAGCGGTGGCGTAGTGGCCAGGGCGCTCGCCTCCCAACACGGAGATCCGTGCTCGATCCCCGGCGGGTTCACTCCCGGATTCTCGCATGTGGGAATTGTGCTGGACTATGTCGCTTGCCGGTGGGTTTTCTCGGGGTACTCCCGTTTCCCCGCCCTTGCATTCCAGCACCGCTCCAATCTAGGGTCTCATTTCTGTCATGCCCGGGGATGACGGTCACCTACGGGTCCCAGCTGGAAAGACCGTCACTCGGAGGGTGTTGCCTTTGCCCTGGGTGCACTCCCCACTCGCCATTATTATTAATATTATTCATCATAGTTAATTTTTTCTTTTATAACATTCATATAAAATCTGCTTTAAGTTGAGGAGTATCTGTGAAAATAACAAAACTTTATCACATTTATTAAAAATGGTGAGAGATATTTGGCTTATTGTTTCTTTATGTAGGTTAATTAATTATTCGCTATTACAATAATTAATGTGAATTCTTTTATCGATGAGGAAAACTCTCCAAATTATCTATACATGCACAGTTCTTCCCATCGGTATTTATATTTCCTGCAGTGTAATTTTCATACACGCGAGAAAATTTACGTTANTACATGCACAGTTCTTCCCATCGGTATTTATATTTCCTGCAGTGTAATTTTCATACACGCGAGAAAATTTACGTTTCCCTTCCAATATTATGTTTGTAATATTAATTAATGACTATGTTTACATATAATGTAGTCGTAGTGCATTTTCTACGAGAAAACTCTTTATTCTAAAAAATGTAAGTATTATGTGTTTTTGTCTTGCGTATGCCTTGTTCAGTTTACTAGCCATCTAAAAAATTCACATAAAATGTTTTAATTTTTTCGGGTTTACTNTCTTGCGTATGCCTTGTTCAGTTTACTAGCCATCTAAAAAATTCACATAAAATGTTTTAATTTTTTCGGGTTTACTTACATGTATTTAATTTTTGTAACTTAAGAAAGAAAGTGGATATATTTGTGTTTCCTCTTATGCTTCGTTTCAGCAGACTCACCTCTCTAATCTTAAGTAGCCCGACCTACCTGATACTTTAACTGCGTTCCATAGTGTTTGAAATACACATATTTCCACGAAACAATTAAACGTGCGCCTAATATGCTGATCTACGAAAATAAATTAATTAAATAAACACATTTCAGACTAGGCCTTTTGAGTGCACACCAATACAGCAATAACTGCTTTTAAAAGCGCTTTATTTCAAAATATACGCTTCAGATATATACAAAAATACTTAAGTGGCCTGCACAGAACCTTGCTACAGACATCATGCCAATACAATTATATGGTCACCGCTTAAAGTCTCATAACTACACGCAGCACGGCGAGCACACTACAAGCCTGTTTAGAGCCTTGTTCTTAGTGGCGAGGCGCAATTGATGCGCGTGTCAGTGTCGTCCTTACCGCTCCCGCGCTTCTCGGCCTCAAACGCGAAAAATAGCTCTAGGTAGGCGGACCGCTTAATATCGTTTAATTAAATCTTCAAGCTGACCAGGTGGATAGGTGTATACCACAGAGTACTTAATTAAGTATACAAAGGAGAAATAGCCGCCCTTTCCCTGAACTCAAGCCTCACACGCCAGCAAATTGGCGTCAATGACCAGCAATATGTCGGAACGCCGTTCGCTAATCAGCGCCTAATAAATAACTCGTCAACCGGCAGCCCAGCCAATAGGGAACCTTCGGCAGCACGTGGTAGCCAATCAAACTCAATGCCCGTTTCCAGAGCTTAGCGCAGCCAATCAGTGAATGGGTACACTCGCATAAAAAAAAACCACTACTTCGTTTCGTCTTTGTGGATTTATTTACTTTGTTTGTATAGTATATTCGCGGTTTCTTGACACCTTTTGAATCAAACCGTTAAAAAATCACCCACGTAAGATGTATTTAGTTATTTCCTAAATATGCCATGTATCACAAGCGTTTTATACCTCTGTTATCATCTTATTTTTCGTTAAATTGAAGTTTTACCTATATTTATTTATACATTATAACGTTCAATTTATAGTAAACATGAATAAAAACAGTGAGAAAAAAATCTGTGTTGGTATTGTCTACTAAGATATAGTTCTCATGCAAACTATTATTACAACTGAATGCGCACGATTTCGGTGCGTTGTCCTTTGATGTGACTTTCTAAATTTAGCTAAGCTTAGTTTGCACGACGCGGAGGCATATCCTAGAAGAAGAACTTTAGCAGAGCTTCAGAAAAGTGTGAAGTGCCCGTGAATTGATTACATATATAACCTGAGTAGAAAAGCGCGCAACACTATCCCCGAATGTTGCTGACCCTAATATTTCCATTTTAATATAAACTGGTAATAATTCTAAAACCAGTAGCCTTTGGGTGGCCTTTAAGTAATTTGATGGATTTTGTGACTGTTACTCCGGCCACGGTAGCCAGTTACGCTGGGTATAGGTAACGTTTATTCTACTGAGGTTAGGAACAAAACGAGATTTCTTATGGAATTTGACAATAGGAAAATTTCAGCCGGTAAGTGCGCAATGTTCAAAAAGGTAACTTTCAATTTTAATAATGCAATTTAAATATTAAGCTACGTGAATTATAAAATAGAATGATTTTGCTTAGTTACGAAGTCGTTTTATATTTGATTTATGATTATTGCATTTATCATGTTTTTTAACATAGAAAATATCTGGTACCTTGCCGACAATAGCGCTTACCTAGTGGCAAAAATTTTCCCTTTGCCAAACGTTTAACATTGATCTTCCGAAATTGTAGTAGACGTAACCTTAGTATAGGACTAGGCATAGATCAAAGTTTGGGATCGTCTATTCTTCTCATTCTGTATCCTTCTGTCATACGTAAAATTAACATTCCTATGGTCCTGATCACCCTACTTTTTCGCCATCCCAGTGAACCTACGAGCTTGTCAGTAATATAAATATGTTACTATAGTCAGTTCATGGTTACTTCCAACATTTCTGAAGTCCTGCTAAAATTCTACTCCCAGTACATTCCTCCGCCTAATGCGAACAAAGCTTAACTAAGTCCAGAAAATTACACTAAAGGGAAAACGTAGTGCATTCGTGCGCACTCGTCTAGTTTTCATTAGAACTATTTCTTACTAGGCATTACCAACACACCTATTTTATAACTGTTTTTATTCATAATAATTACAAATTTATTACTTTAATTATTGGGTAAAATATAGCTAACAGTTTAATTTTACCAAGAATAAGGAACTTATATGTTAACATAAGTATAAAAGGCTTGAGATACATGACATATTCAGGAAAGAATCAAACGCGTCATACATGGGGTTATTTCACAAAGGTTTGATTAAAAAAGTATCAAGAAACCGTGAATAGTCTCTAATAGGCACATCCGTTCTCTAATGTGTATAAAATAAGAAACACTAAGTACAAACACAAGTTTAAACACTTCACTCGCAATTTAACGTCAAATCCTTAAAACAATTTTTATTAATATTCGTTGCCATCATAACTGGGATCTTGCATACTAGTGATGAGTACTGTAGCGTATTTGTATTTATGGGCAGTGATTTATTTCCAAAGGTTAATTTCAAAAGTTCTCGCTTTGCCGTGAACAGCCTTTAGCAGCTTTCTATCATTTCTTCCGCGGGAGCAGCGTGGGGACTTTTTTTTTTGTACAATCATGTTAATTACTACTACTACTACTACTGATAAATGAGTCAACCACTTTTTTCCCAGCATTATCTTGGAGCGATATAAAAAAAAATCTATTTTTAATTATGCAAATGTGGCCCATGGTAGAGGGGGGAAGGATGGTAGGTTGTGATATCAGAATAACACGCGACCAGGTTTTCGTCACTAGCAGATCAGATTCAGAATTTTTGCATGCGCGAGATGTGACAGTCTTTGCTAGTAACTTTCTTCACGTGACTTCCGTTCCCTTGCGAATATTCCGTTTTTTGCTCGACCATGTCACACGTCGGATATGATGGCTCCCGGTAGAGNCTCCCAGTACATTCCTCCGCCTAATGCGAACAAAGCTTAACTAAGTCCAGAAAATTACACTAAAGGGAAAACGTAG
This sequence comes from Clitarchus hookeri, assembly GCA_002778355.1. Lineage (NCBI taxonomy): Eukaryota > Metazoa > Arthropoda > Insecta > Phasmatodea > Phasmatidae > Clitarchus > Clitarchus hookeri. Next base: position 100,741 of record NQII01003683.1, read on the forward strand.
TGCATTCGTGCGCACTCGTCTAGTTTTCATTAGAACTATTTCTTACTAGGCATTACCAACACACCTATTTTATAACTGTTTTTATTCATAATAATTACAAATTTATTACTTTAATTATTGGGTAAAATATAGCTAAGAGTTTAATTTTACCAAGAATAAGGAACTTATATGTTAACATAAGTATAAAAGGCTTGAGATACATGACATATTCAGGAAAGAATCAAACGCGTCATACATGGGGTTATTTCACAAAGGTTTGATTAAAAAAGTATCAAGAAACCGTGAATAGTCTCTAATAGGCACATCCGTTCTCTAATGTGTATAAAATAAGAAACACTAAGTACAAACACAAGTTTAAACACTTCACTCGCAATTTAACGTCAAATCCTTAAAACAATTTTTATTAATATTCGTTGCCATCATAACTGGGATCTTGCATACTAGTGATGAGTACTGTAGCGTATTTGTATTTATGGGCAGTGATTTATTTCCAAAGGTTAATTTCAAAAGTTCTCGCTTTGCCGTGAACAGCCTTTAGCAGCTTTCTATCATTTCTTCCGCGGGAGCAGCGTGGGGACTTTTTTTTTTGTACAATCATGTTAATTACTACTACTACTACTACTGATAAATGAGTCAACCACTTTTTTCCCAGCATTCTCTTGGAGCGATATTAAAAAATTCTATTTTTAATTATGCAAATGTGGCCCATGGTAGAGGGGGGAAGGATGGTAGGTTGTGATATCAGAATAACACGCGACCAGGTTTTCGTCACTAGCAGATCAGATTCAGTATTTTTGCATGCGCGAGATGTGACAGTCTTTGCTGGTAACTTTCTTCACGAGACTTCCGTTCCCTTGCGAATATTCCGTTTTTTGCTCGACCATGTCACACGTCGGATATGATGGCTCCCGGTAGAGNGACTTCCGTTCCCTTGCGAATATTCCGTTTTTTGCTCGACCATGTCACACGTCGGATATGATGGCTCCCGGTAGAGAAGCCTGTCAACTAGGTAGCATTACCAACGCCCTGCACACAAGACTTTAATTTATTTTACCATAAAAATTTACGATCCCGAAAAATATTTTACTGAGCCGAGGGTGGCGAAGCTGTCGAAGGGAAGAGTGTCTGCCAGTGCACCCCTCGCGCCCCCTCAGGAGCGAAGGCCGCCTGTCACTGCCTTATCCGTCTCCCGACAGCCGCACAAACTACTCCAATTAATCCCGGTCCCGTGAATATTGCCTTATTAAAACCTGGTAATTGAACGAGTTTGTCTTGGAGCACTCCCCGACCCTGGTCGACGACTCGCCACTGATTGGTGAGTTCAACGCTCCCCTCTTCCCAACCCCCTCAATAACGCGCAGTCTTTAAAGGAGAGTTTTTAAGCGTCGACGGGTGCGCCCTATGGATCGACAGAATAACTTTATTTTCGCAGGCAAAATGAGGCGTGTCTGCGTGTTGTATCTCTCACTGCCAGTTTCCATTACGTAATGCAACTGATTATGAAAATGTAAGATAAAGACACTTTGAGGGCTAAATAGAATTTCAAAATATTTTCGCCAGTTTTATTTATTCGTTCAACGATGTTTTTTCTTCTTCTAGTTTTCACTATGGGAACATTTTATGCTCTATAAAAACTATAANATTTATTCGTTCAACGATGTTTTTTCTTCTTCTAGTTTTCACTATGGGAACATTTTATGCTCTATAAAAACTATAAATTTTTCTAACAATAGAAAATTACGAAAAAAATTTTATTCGTCAGGAAGTATATTTAATAAATTTTTGAGTGATGAGATAGGTTTATTCCGACTTGTTAAATTTAAACGAAATATGCTTGTTTTATTAGTGCACACTGAATTTTCAATATTATTAAGTTTATTATTTCACATGTTTTGAGTTCTTGTATCCAAAATACGACAAAGAACATCGGGATATCTTAAAGATCTTCAAAGTTTTCTCAGATGCTGTTTCCAAGCAGTTCGCTTCTCTAAAAGAATTTAGAAATTTTTAGATACAAACAATGAAAATCTAAATGCCCTTTTTGCGACCTTGGTGGTTTGCAAACACAACAGCATCTCTGTGTGGATGAAGAACTGAGAGAGATTTGGGTGGCTCTTAACATCGAGGTCTTGAGAGCCGATGAGGGTGAAGCGAGATGAGTGTGGGCGAAGGGCGAGGGAAACGGGAGATCCCAGAGAAAATCCGCCGACCAGCGGCATCGTCCGGCATGATTCCCACATGCAAAAATCCGGGTACGACCCCTTCGGGAATCGAACCCTGTTCGCCTAGGCGGGAAGCTAGTAGTCTGACCACTACACCTCCGAGGCCCTTAATTAATCGGAAGGCGTTAAAATTTAGCTTTTCTTTTCGGAATATTCTTCGCACAGCGACAAGTTGTAAATTTTGAAAAACTTCTCAGTGCTTCATCTAGATAACATACATAATTAAATTCTTAATATCGCACACAGAGGCTCTATACTCGACANATTTATTCTTTCAACGATGTTTTTTCTTCTTCTAGTTTTCACTATGGGAACATTTTATGCTCTATAAAAACTATACATTTTTCTAACAATAGAAAATTACGAAAAAATTTTTATTCGTCAGGAAGTATATTTAATAAATTTTTGAGTGATGAGATAGGTTTATTCCGACTTGTTAAATTTAAACGAAATATGCTTGTTTTATTAGTGCACACTGAATTTTCAATATTATTAGGTTTATTATTTCACATGTTTTGAGTTCTTGTATCCAAAATACGACAAAGAACATCGGGGTATCTTAAAGATCTTCAAAGTTTTCTCAGATGCTGTTTCCAAGCAGTTCGCTTCTCTAAAAGAATTTAGAAATTTTTAGATACAAACAATGAAAATCTAAATGCCCTTTTTGCGACCTTGGTGGTTTGCAAACACAACAGCATCTCTGTGTGGATGAAGAACTGAGAGAGATTTGGGTGGCTCTTAACATCGAGGTCTTGAGAGCCGATGAGGGTGAAGCGAGATGAGTGTGGGCGAAGGGCGAGGGAAACGGGAGATCCCAGAGAAAATCCGCCGACCAGCGGCATCGTCCGGCATGATTCCCACATGCAAAAATCCGGGTACGACCCCTTCGGGAATCGAACCCTGTTCGCCTAGGCGGGAAGCTAGTAGTCTGACCACTACACCTCCGAGGCCCTTAATTAATCGGAAGGCGTTAAAATTTAGCTTTTCTTTTCGGAATCTTCTTCGCACAGCGACAAGTTGTAAATTTTGGAGAACTTCTCAGTGCTTCATCTAGATAACATACATAATTAAATTCTTAATATCGCACACAGAGGCTCTATATTCGACAAGTACACGAACTTGCTTACTTACTGAAATTATTATATAAAATTTGTTTGTCGTCGTGACTGTGTAAATGTTATAGACAATGCAAATTTTAAAATTGTATTAATATATACTGTTGAACGAAACGTCTTTGAATTGTAAGTAGGTAAACAATATTACGTCATTAATTTCCCTTTGTCTCCCGTGAATAGCTTGAGTATATAATTAAGGTTAGCAAGAGTGCAACCAGTTTTTTTGATGTTCTGGGGGTATTTGTAGTTGTCTGTCAGTTACTGAGTACTGCAGCGGAATTCAAAATCCAATTTAAAAATGGTTTTGTACTTAACAATGGAAATTTCAGCTAAGAATCGAAATACGTCCGTGCCTGTACGCAGTACATTTTTCTGGTTTGTTGTTTTTAAAGCGGTCGCTGCTCGGAAGTGTGGCGAGAGTAGCAGGAAGAGGCGACGACCCATCCGAATAGTCCAGACAAGTACATACGCAGGAAAGTAAGCACGTGTAAGTGCCTAACAAGTATCAACTGACAATTCGGATACGACCTAATTACGGCAATATTCAGGTAAGACCCGTAGGCGAAACACCGAGTGAGTTGGCACAGTGGTCACACATTGGACTCGCATTCACAAAGACCCATGCTCGACTTCCGGATCAGACGTCCTGATTTTTATTTTCCTTGGATTTTGCAAATCACTCCAGGCAAATGCTGGGATCGTTCCTCGCCATATCCGGCCTTCCTGGCTGCTTCGTTACCCGGTCCTGATGGCCTGAATTACTGGTACAGTCTCTAATGACCTTGACGTTGATATGAGACGCTAGGTCATAACAATCCGTAGGTGACTTGAAAAGAGGCCGTTGCGTTGGCTACGCGTCGGAATGCATCTTCGGGGACTGTGTATCGCAAAAAAATAATATGTATAATAAAGAAATATAGGTTAGCGGAAACGTCAGACACGTTTCCCTCGTGCGATAAAACCTATCTTGGATCTGCCGTGAATTATACTCGGGTAGCCGTTGTTGCATGTCGGTGCATTATTCACAGGGTTACCGAGTCCCTTAGTTGAGAGTTTTGCATTTATTTTGTGAACGTTTCCCGTTTCCAGCAAATGCATTAGGGTGCATTCAGCCATGTAGAGTAGTTGACGGGCGATATCTGCAACGAACGTAATGTAAGTGTTCGACATGAACTACTCTTTGCCTGGGCCAGCGACAACGAATAACTAGAACGTTGCGCCGCCACACCGTTTCTGTAAAAGTTGTTTCTCGGAGGAACGCAAGATAGCGGTCAATGTTTGACGTCTGCGGAGGATGTCAAACTGTTAATATCGCTCGTCTGAATTGTCGCCTATAAAACACTCCTCATGATATTCAGCGGGAAACAGTTTGGGGTTCATTCCGTACTAGGCAGTGCCAATATTTGAAAACGGGTGTATTCCTCACAGCTTTGATTGAGCGGTCGGTTCCGTGACTTCATTTCAGATTCAGCCCGCGCGAAAATGAACTCTGGCTAGGTGGCTGGCAAAGGGATCGTTGGCTGCCTACGGCGAGTAAAATCGCTCTTCTTCTTATTTTTATTCTTCGAAAAAAAAAAGACGAATTCTTAAGAAACTAAGTTATAGGACTTGATAGCTGGGGCAGTTTAATTTTTTTTTTTTACTGTAGTATGTGGTGCTCTTAAATCATTCGACCTACGCGCTTGTCAGCATAGGGGTCGAACAATTTTGGACGTTTTTTCTACGTCCCAGATTATATTCACCTCCACTTTTATCCTTTCCCGTGGCAAGTAAAATAGTTTCAGACCTTCGCGTGAGGGAAAGAGAAAAAACTGTAGGGGGGAAAAATAAAAAGGAACAGATCAAAAATGTGGCCCGCGGGGCGATTGGAATCTGCTGGGCTCCAACGGTTTTCGTTTTGTATGTCATTTGGCGCTGGGAAACACGTGTTCTTACTCTTAACAGGGCAGATTTCGAGAACAATGAAGCCTCTTTAACCCCACATCTTCAGCGGTCCAGGCCCGGGTCTTTCCCATCCGGAGAGGGAGGGCCTGGAATGCGAAAGGCGAATATTTCCGCCGGCCGATTATTTTCCGCTGCCAACTCTGTGGGGTAGAGATTTTCTTTTCTTCCTTGGTGAAATGAAGGCTTGTTGTAGCTGCGCAGAAAGTTGATCTAAAGTGTCCAGGGAAGTGCGAGTTTTACAGAAGCGTGCATAGGGATAATTCTCTTGAAAAGGTTTCTACAAGAATTATGGATTAGCCAAAGGAAAAGTAATCCCATTTCCCTTTCTCCTCCCGACTGCATCGCTCCCGGGTCTCGAGCCAAGGATCGACATGTTTTCGGACCCTCAGTTCACCGACATGCGACAAAAGAACGACCAGCCGGGAAAAAGGAAAAAAACAGCTACTCTACAATTTCCTCCTTAATACGGCCCTGTCTTTCTGTGATGCGCTCGACGCGGCTGCCAAGTTACGAGCAAAACAACGTAGACCAGCTTCTGCGATTGCGTTTCGGAAAACAGCCTGCCTCAGAATGCTCGTCTCAAAACCCTTCAACCGTTTCACACTGTAACATTTTTCCGTCAAGATTCTTAAAGTAAAATGATCAAAGAAAGTTGGGAGGTTGTGTCATCATCGAAACTACATAAGCGCCACCATGTTTGTCTGTAAAAGTTGGATAACTTAATTTCCCATCAAACATTTTGAATATCGGACCAGTTCTAAAACGAATTTAATGTTTGACGTGTTTAGCGCGGTACAATCGTAAACAATAAAATCGTAATTTTAAACCCTGAAAATTTGAAATAATAAAGAATAACTGGAACTGAAATAAGGCTGTGGAGACAATTCATTTACATACAATTTGCCTAGACATGAATAATATTTGAAGTGAGTCAATAAGTCTCATAGCGCAACAAATACATAATTAAAAAAATAGAAATTTATTTTGAAAGGAATAATAAATTAAAAAACTGGAAAATAATAATTTTTGCTGATGTGCTACATGGTAACATAACAGCTGTACTAAACTATTATCATTGTTAAAAAAAAACATTGAACTCGGTTAGCTATAGAAATAAATTAGACAATATGACTCATTTTCAAACCCATTCGTCAGTATTTAAACAACTCTGTTTGATCGACAACTTTGATGGTCGTATTTTATGATGTGACAGGAGTGNACCCATTCGTCAGTATTTAAACAACTCTGTTTGATCGACAACTTTGATGGTCGTATTTTATGATGTGACAGGAGTGTTACTCTTCGCTGCACCACATGTTAAGGTTTCTTAGCTACATCTAAGCAACACACACACATTTGATGTGAATCTAATGAGGTAGGGCACATATGTACCTGTCATCGCAGAAATGTGGCACGACTTGGATATCCTACCACCTAGCAACAAAGGTAAGTGTCGGTAAAGGAAGCGAGGGAACACTCCAAGAAGAACGGCCGGATAAACGTGTTTTCCAAATCCGAAAATCAGGATATGGTTCCGCCAGGGATTGAACCCGGCTCGCTGTGGTGATATGTCAGTTGCCATCAATAGTATCAGTTTTAATGCTGGATTTTTCATTTTTTGACACTACGAAGTTCAATTTGCTTGAACTAGAGGCTGACCCTCAAGACTGTTCGAGCCCTCCCCGTACACTGAACAAATAAATTAATAAAATACAGTAGCTAGAAAATTCTGTATAATTACGCCACTCCAACTGTTTATGAACACAAAGTTATCTTGTAAAGATTAATCATTAAACTTTGAGTAATTAAAAAATAGTTCCTATTTTCTAATAAAAAACAAACACTTTTGCAAGCTCTACAAAATTTAAGTTGAACTGAAAAAAAATTTTGACGATGTGAATTTCTACAGTTTTAGTTCAGCATGATGCTTAATTTTTTAGCGTGTAGTTGATAATTTGTGAGTTCAGAGCCCACTATAATGATGACTTCCCTTCGTCCTTCGCCACTGTAACTGTATGCAAAGTAATACGTTAACTTCAATTTTACTATGTAAAGAATGAAACAACTGATGCAGGTAAAAACGGGATTTCTATGAAACATTGTATTTAGTTGGATCTTTAGATTGCTCCCACATCTTTCCACACTTTCTCTTTTAGAGAAACACTTCTTTACAAACTAACGTAATCCGTTTTTAGAATTGTGTCTTTTAATTTAAAATAATTTATAGAGAGACGTTTTATATCATACGATATTAGCGTTTGCCATTAGAAACTTGATTTTGTTAGTCGTATAGCAGAAAAGAAGTAGTAATTAACGGAACCAGAGTTAAAAAATATAATTTTTGACGTGAACGATGATAACTATTTTAAATTCATTCCCAATCGGCACACGTTAATCAACTTGTTTAGATTTTTGTAAAAAAAATTTATATTCAGTATACTAGTTTATCAATAAATACACCTATTTCCGATAACTTAAAATTCATCTCCGTTCATGAATATTGTTTACTGTTATAATTATTTGTAAGTTTAAAATGAAATTTTTTTTGGCTGTAATTAATTTCAGAAACCGTTGAAATGAGTTAGTTTAAAGGAACAAACTTTCATGAGCTCCAGTTCTGTTTTACAACAGTAATTTTGTTCCCGTGGTACAGAACTAGGTAGTTTAATCAGGACGTTCATTTATTTCTTTCTTGAGTGAATTTTTTCCTCTTTAATGCTTTGGTGATTATCATGGGAACGGCCCACGTGCTAATCCAGTTTATGTAATACTTAGATACGTCTCGCACCCATCAGTGTCCAAGGNACCCATTCGTCAGTATTTAAACAACTCTGTTTGATCGACAACTTTGATGGTCGTATTTTATGATGTGACAGGAGTTTTACTCTTCGCTGCACCACATGTTAAGGTTTCTTAGCTACATCTAAGCAACACACACACACATTTGATGTGAATCTAATGTGGTAGGGCACATATGTACCTGTCATCGCAGAAATGTGGCACGACTTGGATATCCTACCACCTAGCAACAAAGGTAAGTGTCGGTAAAGGAAGCGAGGGAACACTCCAAGAAGAACGGCCGGATAAACGTGTTTTCCAAATCCGAAAATCAGGATACGGTTCCGCCAGGGATTGAACCCGGCTCGCTGTGGTGATATGTCAGTTGCCATCAATAGTATCAGTTTTAATGCTGGATTTTTCATTTTTTGACACCACGAAGTTCAATTTGCTTGAACTAGAGGCTGACCCTCAAGACTGTTCGAGCCCTCCCCGTACACTGAACAAATAAATTAATAAAATACAGTAGCTAGAAAATTCTGTATAATTACGCCACTCCAACTGTTTATGAACACAAAGTTATCTTGTAAAGATTAATCATTAAACTTTGAGTAATTAAAAAATAGTTCTTATTTTCTAATAAAAAACAAACACATTTGCAAGCTCTACAAAATTTAAGTTGAACTGAAAAAAAATTTTGACGATGTGAATTTCTACAGTTTTAGTTCAGCATGATGCTTAATTTTTTAGCGTGTAGTTGATAATTTGTGAGTTCAGAGCCCACTATAATGATGACTTACCTTCGTCCTTCGCCACTGTAACTGTATGCAAAGTAATACGTAAACTTCAATTTTACTATGTAAAGAATGAAACAACTGATGCAGGTAAAAACGGGATTTCTATGAAACATTGTATTTAGTTGGATCTTTAGATTGCTCCCACATCTTTCCACACTTTCTCTTTTAGAGAAACACTTCTTTACAAACTAACGTAATCCGTTTTTAGAATTGTGTCTTTTAATTTAAAATAATTTATAGAGAGACGTTTTATATCATACGATATTAGCGTTTGCCATTAGAAACTTGATTTTGTTAGTCGTATAGCAGAAAAGAAGAATGTACTAATTAACGGAACCAGAGTAAAAAAATATAATTTTTGACGTGAACGATGATAACTATTTTAAATTCATTCCCAATCGGCACACGTTAATCAACTTGTTTAGATTTTTGTAAAAAAAATTTATATTCAGTATACTAGTTTATCAATAAATACACCTATTTCCGATAACTTAAAATTCATCTCCGTTCATGAATATTGTTTACTGTTGTAATTATTTGTAAGTTTAAAATGAAATTTTTTTTGGCTGTAATTAATTTCAGAAACCGTTGAAATGAGTTAGTTTAAAGGAACAAACTTTCATGAGCTCCAGTTCTGTTTTACAACAGTAATTTTGTTCCCGTGGTACAGAACTACGTAGTTTAATCAGGACGTTCATTTATTTATTTCTTGAGTGAATTTTTTCCTCTTTAATGCTTTGGTGAGTATCATGGGAACGGCCCACGTGCTAATCCAGTTTATGTAATACTTAGATACGTCTCGCACCCATCAGTGTCCAAGGNTATCATGGGAACGGCCCACGTGCTAATCCAGTTTATGTAATACTTAGATACGTCTCGCACCCATCAGTGTCCAAGGTGGAAACCGAACACAAGACATCGCCTTTGGCTTACAGCTGTCGTAACACTTAATCTGTCTGTATCCCGTGACAAGCGACTTAAGCTAGCCAGTAAGCTAATCAGTACTCTAGTAATTAAGAATCTTTTATTATTATTTTTTTTTTAAGAAATAAGCCGGTGCTGAAAAAAAATTACTCGACACCACTTTTTATACGCTTAGATTTGCTTGAAGCCAACTCCCATTTCTTTGTGGGGAAAAGGGACACCGACGAACAAGCAAACAAGCACAAGGCGAAAGCGAGAAGCAGGGAACGGAAAGGAAGTAGATGGGACGGAAATTTTCTTCCTGTTACAAATTAACACTCGCTAATGGAATATATTCCGGGCNACGGAAAGGAAGTAGATGGGACGGAAATTTTCTTCCTGTTACAAATTAACACTCGCTAATGGAATATATTCCGGGCGCCAAAATATTTGAATAATTATCGTCGCCGTCCAGCCGACGCGAGACGCACGTAAATTAGATTGATTAACCTCTTANGCCAAAATATTTGAATAATTATCGTCGCCGTCCAGCCGACGCGAGACGCACGTAAATTAGATTGATTAACCTCTTACCGAGGGGTTCTAATCTTTCATTGGGCGGATCGTTGAAGAGGGAGGGGTGAAGAGAGAGGCAAGGGTTTGAGGGGCATGCTGGGACCTCCAGGGCAGCAGAGGACTGAAACTGGAAATCTGACCGCCGGAGAAGGATTCTGGGAACAGCTTTCCGAGGCGACCAAGTCACGTCAGGCTCTCTTCTTCGCCCCTCCTCGGCAAGTCTATTAGCACCCGCTTCAAGGTGTGGCCGCGGCACACAGAATGTCGGGAATCACACTTCCTCTGCAGTAGCCAAGAATTACGTGTAGTATGCATCGAAAACCTCACGTCTTATTAGCACAGTCATGTAACGTGCTTGTCAGAAACCTTAAGAGAATATACGAGTGGGCTGTAGCGAGTGGCGCGTTTGCCAACAAAACCGCCAATACCATGACTGGCGGGATAATGCGTACTTTGAAATTTTAAGCAGACTTCGTCAGCGCAACTAAAAGCTTTGGGAAACAAAACGTAAACAAACGTTTCGGTGTTACTGATAATTTAAGTTTGACACCTATGTTGGCAATTTATAAACCAGTGTTAAGGACACAAGAAGAAGACAATAATTAGTAGTCTTGGATTGCTGTGCACTTAAAAATGGCAAACTACGCATGCAAATATGCATTAAAAAAAGTTGAATATGCGATAGAATTTTGGAAACATACACTAAAAACAAACGTAAATAATTTTGCAAAACACTTTATATTATCAAATAATAAAGGTACGCCGAGAATAGTACACGGAAATGCGAACAAACGCATTTAATACCTCACCAACAAATCTCTGCACCTTATAAATTGTTCACTAGCTTTATCAAAATACGCCATAACTTATACGTCTCAACAGCTAAATTGAATCCGAGAATAACTCCTAATGGACATAGAAAACCGAGGAACATATAGAAGCGCGATTCTTGCTGTGAAAACTCAAATCTTATTTAATGAAACGAGCAGTGCTATCTAACGGATTGGATCTAAAAAAAAAAATAATAACTTCGATTCGAATGTGATCTGAATACATTTTTTGTACTGGGTTACTTAATTTTAATTTTTTTTGTATTAAAACATGTTACGCATGGGTTAATTGAACGTAACACAAACACACGTATGTGTTACATACGTAAAATAAATGCCGTATTTTTCAACATTTTTATTAAAATACTTTAAATATGTACCATCAAGATAAATGCATTTAATATACACGTTAGGGATAAAACTANGATTCTTGCTGTGAAAACTCAAATCTTATTTAATGAAACGAGCAGTGCTATCTAACGGATTGGATCTAAAAAAAATAATAACTTCGATTCGAATGTGATCTGAATACATTTTTTGTACTGGGTTACTTAATTTTAATTTTTTTGTATTAAAACATGTTACGCATGGGTTAATTGAACGTAACACAAACACACGTATGTGTTACATACGTAAAATAAATGCCGTATTTTTTAACATTTTTATTAAAATACTTTAAATATGTACCATCAAGATAAATGCATTTAATATACACGTTAGGGATAAAACTANAACATTTTTATTAAAATACTTTAAATATGTACCATCAAGATAAATGCATTTAATATACACGTTAGGGATAAAACTACTGCAAATATGTTATTACATACGTTATATGAAAAAATCATAACTATCCTAAGTATAAGTCTCGTGCTAAACAACTACACAGTGGCCACACACACACTTCCATTTACATAGAAAGGCTTATGGAATGCAATGTTCGCTTAAAAAAGAGCGTTAACAAATCTCTCACGAACATCGCTCTGGGATTACTTTTTGCGTAATGTTTTCTCCAGTAAAGGTTGATTTGGTTTTTTAGATATTGTCACTGAATTATGAAATGTTTGCATTATTTTTCTAACATGCAATGATCTATTTTTATTTGCGTATCAGCATAGTTCGCAAATAGTGCTTAAAAGTGTACCATCCTTTCTAATATACCATTCCCCTAAAAAAAAAATATCCATGTTGAACCACTCTACAGAATTTGCAAACCCACTTCTTAAGAAGTTCTTTTAAACTTTTTTTTCCCCAACCAAACAGAAATTGAATTTTTTTTAGTATATTTATATGTTATTAAATGTTTTACGTGAATTGCACGAAAATAGTGTTTGATGAGACCCAGTAAACAAAGTACACCAAACACAGTACTCATGCAACAACTAATAAATCATTACACAATTAGAACTTTTGATTTGAGTTAGTTTTTTATGGCGGTACTTCGAAAATGGTAGTCTCTATTTTATACTAAGTTTAGAATTTAAGTTAATATGTATTATATGTAATAATCCCCCCCCCCTCCAAACCACTAAGTGATTTAGATGTAAAAAATATTTAGCGGAGTAAATTTTACGAATATTGCAATCGCTGGGTGTCAATATTGACGTTCTCATATTTCAGACGTGTTGATTCTCAGCTGAATGATTTCCTTTTTGCGGCCACCACTTCACTTCTGGCAGTGGATTACACATCTTTACCGGTGGACCAACACTGATTATGAAATAAAAGTCTGCTTGATCTTGCAGTCATTAGCATATTTCTCTTTAAAGTGTGAATCTCTTTCGTTGTATTGAAAGATAATTCACTTTCTGCTTCTGGGATGTGAATCGTTTGAATATACTTGATTAAAAGCATCATCTCAACTAGAGTTTCCCTAATCTCAATATATTCACTAAAAGTATTTATGTACGCCCTCTTATACTATCATTACCATAGCGGATATCCCAGTATACGCGGAAGGCGAATTGCTTTTCTTTATATTGCCCTTGAATACCTTATTAGTTTCGTTATTTTTTATATTTATTCTGACTATAATATAATTTTAGAGGGTATGGCGTAAACATATTTTCCACAAGCCTGTTATTGAAACTATTCACAATATTGTTTGAAAAATATTTTTTTGTAAGTATTAACCAGATTTTAATATTTATGTTCTTACATTCTGTTTTCATTTGCGATCAGAGTTTAATCTCCAGGTACAGAGCTGCACGTTAATTCGAACACTTGTAATAGTGCTTGAATTTTATTTTGAGCGTCTTTCAGCGTCATTTTCCTTTTCTGTAACTATAATTACAAAATAAGATAGTTCAAGGGTATCGTACATTACCCCAACGTTCTACAGAGATTCTAAATACTTAACATGTTTTCTAGATCTTGGCATTTGGTTCTCTAGTCAGAGTGTCTCCGCTGATGTTTGTTTAGTGCGCTATAGGATTCACAGATAGCTTTGAAAGTTCTTTGATTTGATACAATCCACACTGAAAAAAGGTTCTGTTTGATCATACAACAGTTTGTTTGACACAACCAAAATTAATTGTTTGTATAATAGTAATGCAATATTCGGTTTTAGAAAACAAATCACTTTGTTGTTCTTATTTGGTTGCCCCAAACTAAGATTTGGTTCGTTGAACTAAAGAGTTTATTGGCTCTGCGTACATTAAATTGTTCCGGTTAATATAAAACTGTGAAAACCCGACCGAAATACTAACATATGTACATCGTTCGCACCCGATCACTACGCCCTAGCAGCCTCAGCTAATCTGATTACTAAAAAAATTGGAAGATTCCTAAATACATACAATTCAAATACTGGACGTGTCCAAATTAATAGGTATTTAATTCTGCATCTTTACATTTCAGTTTCCTGTTGATCTTGTTTTATTAGGATATTTATATAATATGCAATAACAAACAATGTTACTAGCCTGTCACAAAAATTACACACAACTTTCGGGCTGTATTTTTGAACGAAGACAATCAAAGAAGTATTAACAGTTGATCCAAATAAATATTTTTTGGTAGTCTAATTTCTTTTGGCCCAACACATAGGTTTTGTTTATTCAAGCATTTTTTTAAAAAATGAATAAAGTTAATTTTGTTGCTTTTTAAGTTTCGTTTACTCAACAAAATATTTTNTTCAAGCATTTTTTTAAAAAATGAATAAAGTTAATTTTGTTGCTTTTTAAGTTTCGTTTACTCAACAAAATATTTAGTTGGGGCAACTAAATATATTTTTGGAACCATACAAACAAGTATTTTGTTGCATGGAACAAACTTTTCTCTCAGTGCACTTAATTGCAAGTATTTCCCCAAAATTCTTAATACAGTACTTTGTTTCAGTGAGGCAGCACAAATGTTCAGTTCCTCTGATATCTGGGAGACATGTTGTACAAAGNTAATACAGTACTTTGTTTCAGTGAGGCAGCACAAATGTTCAGTTCCTCTGATATCTGGGAGACATGTTGTACAAAGAATAAAGCTTATCAGTAAAATAATGGAAATAGTTAACTCCTTGTGCCTGATTTCTTCTATCAGATATTGCGAGTTTAAAACGTTGGTTAAAACAACGCCAAATTATTATATCTGAAAACAGTTTAAAAAATTGTACTGCAACTCCATTTCGTCTACATGACATCACATGTTACACAAAATCAATGTATTTTCAGAAAATCCTCATTCATCCTTTAAGAGTTATTCACCAATACTTCATGCGTAATAACATATGCTGTAGTAGAGGCAAGTTCCACGAAGTTAAAAAAAAAAAATCCAATATTTGGAAAGAGCACGCCTCAAAAATGTCACGAAAAATATTTTACATTAACTTAAGTTGTTTCACCAATAAAAATAATTTTTCTATCATTTACTATTATTGTTTGTCCTGTTTTATTCCTCAATCTCTGTGAAATATTATCAAAAGCAGACCTACTAGCACAGTTTAAATTTCTGTACATGTTCCAGCATATATCCAAACCATAACTTCTAGTGTTATACATATATCATCTTGGTAATAAACGAAAGGAACAGTTATTTTTTTTAAATTTTGTATTCTGATCGAAATACTTTTGACAGTGGATTCTGAGTGTTTGGTATTTGCACTGTCTAACGAACTTTCAAAATGTTATTATTTCATTCTTATTTGATCGATGTGACTTTTACGTGAGATACTTATGAATTTTTTTTGTTGCTTTTTAATATTATTTCCGTTAGGATGAACAGTGCATTCTNACTTTTACGTGAGATACTTATGAATTTTTTTTGTTGCTTTTTAATATTATTTCCGTTAGGATGAACAGTGCATTCTGCCCGATATTTTGGCTACCTTCATTTCTGTACTTTTATATACTAACATATTCTCTTCGTTACATGCATTAGGTCTACAGCTTAAACTTTTTATCTTCAGAAAAAAATTTCTATTTTCTGTCTAAAATACTAATTATTTGCTGAGATTAATTTCAACAATCAGGGAAACTTTGTTTCAAAGGANTTTCTATTTTCTGTCTAAAATACTAATTATTTGCTGAGATTAATTTCAACAATCAGGGAAACTTTGTTTCAAAGGACTGGGTCCTGTGTTTTCAAAAGGACAGATGGTAGAAAGTGTATAATCATAACCTATTAGTCTACTTTCCCTTAAATGACCAATTTTGTCACTGTTAACAAAAACATTGTGTCGTCACATTAATGTCTTCAGCGGAGCATGTAATGTTCTCGGATATCTGTTTTTTCTGCTTTTCTTAAAAAAAAAAAAAACACTTTTTTTATATTAAATATTAATCGTAAGATGACTGCATAAAGCGTATTGCTCACAGCGCCACAACTAAACATAATTTCAAACAGGAGACTTGCATAACGCACGTGGTNACTGCATAAAGCGTATTGCTCACAGCGCCACAACTAAACATAATTTCAAACAGGAGACTTGCATAACGCACGTGGTTAACAGCGTCATAATGGTCACTGTATCTCTAATACCTATTCATTGCTTGACGATACAGTTGCTACAGGGCCACCACGTGTAAAAAGTAACTACCTTTATGACTGTTGTCNACCTATTCATTGCTTGACGATACAGTTGCTACAGGGCCACCACGTGTAAAAAGTAACTACCTTTATGACTGTTGTCAACACATCCCTGGACACAGTTAACTATATCCATTGGTATGAGTTCGATACTGCCGTTAGTGTTTTCTCTCTGTAACTTTAGCTTTGCCACTATGCGTGGATTCGAATCCATTTTTTAACAGAACTGCAGAATACGACATGATGATAATGTAGGAGATATTAGTTCCAGAACGGCGTGTTGGTGCATCCAACTACAACTAAACCACTGCTACCATCGCCACTAACACTGACATCACGTAGGTATGTACAAAGTAGCCATCCTCTTTCATACATCTGACAATGGGTTAACAGACTTCAGAAAAAAATCAGTACATAAATTGTGGTACGGAAATTTGCACTGATGTATTTATATTTAGTGCTCTGATTTTGAAAATTCCGTCGGTTAATCCACGAAAAACGTGGCTTGTATGTGAAACTAACCCATCATGTAAATAAAACATTGATTCGGAAATGCACAGGGCTGTCCCTTGATATCTAGACGATTATATAAGTGCAAAAGTTAACCATGCAATTGATATTAATAATAATTTGTGTTCCCTCTACACCAACAGAGTTAATATGCGCTGTACTGGCATTTGGCTCAGAGAGAATGCAAAGTTTTATAGAAAATACAACTCCAAAACATTTTTCCGGGATTGAACCCATGATCCCAGAATCCAAGTTGCCTTACGGTTTTATTGATTTGTTATGAAATATTTTAAATTATATTATAATGTCGAAAGTCTAGGCGCTGATTGAGGGTTGTTATCATATGAAACATTGCATGCAGTAATTTACCGTTTACGACTCAAAATTAAGCTTCATCAGTAATGGGCGATGGAGAAAAATTCTCCTGTTTTAATATTCGAGCGTGAATTGAAATACGTTATTACTATATATATATATATAAAAATAATAGCAATTATTATTTAATGGTAACTCACTTTCCTACAATGCATTTCAGTCTTGTCACGGGGAACAAATTAAGTTGTATACACAGATGTTCACTTCCGACAGCAAACTCTATTTGTGCTCGCGCGTGATGGATAAATTTACAGTTTTGACGGAAGTGACGAGTTGATTTCATCCTGGCTAAGACTAATTTTACCGCCTTAGCTGGAAATATAGTTCCTTTCCGGGGGCGAACCCTACAATAATAACCTCGTAACAGTTTTAAACAGAGCAGTAAATTCTGAACAATTTAACATCTGTTACCAAAGTTATTAGTGGAATGAAATTTCCCCGGCGTAGTAGAAAGTTACAATTAGTTCACAGATAGTAGGTCAAGAGGTCACGAACTTCAGTGGAGAAAAGGGTAAAGAGAGATTTGGCGATGAATATCTATGGCATAAATTCAAGTTTTTGGTGTATGTTTTTAATTCATTAGAGGTTATACATTAGAGGTATTACTTTCACGGCGTATAATAGTTATTTTTCGAAAATTACTTTAACCACAAGTCATTATTGTCCTATTCACAGAAGCTTTACAAGGGCTATCACGTTTTTTTTCTTTCTGCATTACACCTACTCTTCAGGATAATGTGAAACTGTGTATATTAATTTATGCTGCCATCCCCTGTTTGAGAAGTAGCGTCAAGGAAATTGCGTGTCGAAGTGTAGGTCAAGTAACAGAGGTCAAACTCGAATATTGGTGTGAGACTCGCTGAAGTTAGGATATGCTGTCACACAATTCTCCAACGTATGCGTGGAAGGAGAAAATAAGTAACGGTTTGTTAACTTTATGACGCGGTTCGCCTGTTATTCTATTTAATTGATTTGTTCTCAGAGTTCCAAAAATTTACGGTGCATATTCTGGAAGTGTAATAGTTTTAATTTCCTTACACCAGAATGTCAGTTGTAGTTGACGTACCACGGAAAATAACTTAACACAGTTTAATAAATTGAAAAAAAAAAACTAGAAAATATAGACATTTTTATGCCAAAATACAAATACTACAAACACAGTTTTACATATTTTACCGGTAAAGTACCAAGATCAACTAGTTAACAGGCAAATATGCCTATACAACAATGAGAGTACGAAACAACAAAGATAATATATTGCTTTGTTAGTTCTTAGAAGTTTTAAACAATATTAGTGATGAAATTCGACAAATGATATAAGCTATTTTCTTTTAATCAAAACAAGATGAGAAAAAAAATCGTTAGGATAGTAACATTTTCGTCAATTCAAAATCAGAATTTAAGAATCCTTAAATTCCTCTTCTGAAGAAAAGTGTATAGGTAAAACCTGTGAAAACGAGAATACATTAGCCATATATTATATTTTTGCTTTGTCTGAAATGGGAAGAGCATGATGTATATAAGGTTGTATAAATGAATTTATTTTCCAAAATGGATTTTGTAAGGCTCCACTGTAATAAATTTAAATGATAATGGAATGAAAAATCTTACCAGGGAATTGAACTCGGCAGGATCACTGGTATACTCCATTCACGGTTACTTCCAACTTTTCTGAGGCCCCGCAAAAAGTATACTTCTCGGATATTCCTCCGCCTCATGTAAAAAAAGCTTAACCGAGTCCAAAAACGTACACCAAAAAGACAGGACGCTGCATTCTTTCACAATCAGTGTAATTATATTTTGCATTAGAACTATTTCTTACTAGGTATTTCCAGCACAGCTAGTAAATACTTTTTTTTAATTCTTGTTAATTATTATTTATATATCAAATAACTATAAGTAGATGTTCAGTTTAATAAAGAAAAGGTATTTTAATGTTAACACAAGTATTAAACTCATGTGATACATGGCATGTTTAGGAAACAAGCAAACAGGTAATGCATTGGATTTTTCTAAAGTTTGATTCAAAAAGTGTGAAGAAACCGCGAATAGACTCTACTATAAACCTGATTGTAACAAAATATGCCGCGGGATTCCGCTTTCGGTTACACAGGACGTCCGTTATCGACAATAAAATTGGACAATATCAAATATTTTATTCATGTAGATATCGTATTAACAAATGTTTTATTATACGAGTCAACAGTTTTTTTTTATGCGGGGTGGAGAATTTCTAAAATACGTATCGTACCAAAAATATCGAAAGACCAAGTATTTGCGATGGTGGAAACTTACATTTGGTACATTCGAGTGTTGCATGATATTAAAGTCAACGTGTCTGTCGAAATAATAGTCCGTTTCAGGGCTCTCTAATTCCTTCTTTGTGCGTTGGTGTGAGCGCTTCCGAGACTCGACGTTCACTTCTCTAAGGATTCCGTTTGTCCGCTGGTTCGGTTTGAATGACTGATTCGACGGGAGTAAGAGCAGAACTGGCAAGTTGCTGCTCTTCCGCCACTCGCATGAAGGGCAATCAACCCCCCTTCCAGATCGTTCCTCGTCGACATAATTCTCAACTTCGCCTCACCCCTTTTCGCGACCAGCGGGGGTGACGTCGACTCTATAAAGTCCCAACATCGTAATGAAAATCAATACCGCCTACCTCCTGTTTCTCCCCCTTTTCTTGCCTTCCGCTCGAACTTTCTCACTCGCGCGGACGCCGCCTCCTTCAGGGGTTAATTACGCGATGTTAATTAGTTCGGCAGGGCGAGAGACGCCAGGTAATCACCCCCCGTTTCTCAACCACCGCGCTCACAAACACACGCGCCCTTTTCGGACTCGAGTCACGTGCTTGACGATGGACCTACCTTGGTGTGGGTCATCTGGGAGAGAAGGCCTTCATGCCAGGGTTTCTCTACACTGTAAAAATTCTCTGGTGGAACTTCCTGAACTGTAACGAAAGTTTTTAGCGTATACATTGTATGGATATAATACTACACGTCAGACTGCAAATAAAGAAATCTTGAGCGTCGTTAGTGTACGAGGTTGAGGACTTCCCTGTACATTCGGCGGTTTCGTGGTTTCCTGGTCTTCCCATGCCTCCTTTCATAAGATTTCTAATACGTGAAGAGAATGCTGAAACGGGAGTGTGAGTACAGAAACTTTATTTGAACTTCCTGGATTGCATACAGATGAAGCGTAAGCCAACTTTTGTAAAAATTTTGAAATGTTCTCGTAACCAACAAAACATTTTGAAAAAAAAAAGGGCCAATTTTTTTGTTTATTTAAAAATGAGAAACAAAACATTTTCTTGAAACCTGTCATGTAAATGAGTGTATTATAACAGATGAAATGTGAGATGTAAAAAAAATTACATAAATTGATAAGTGTGATAAAATTATATAAGCCGCTGTTGGCTGTGGTCCCTCGATACTGGGGTTTTCGGTTCGATCCCAGGCGGGTGGAAAATTTTCTACTTTGAGCTCTCACGTGAGGAGTGAGGCGGTCACTATCGTCGTGTGGGTGTTTCCTCGTGTAACTGTCGTTAACTTCATCTTAACCCCACTGTAGCGCTATCCCCATCTCACTCATTATTCTGACTGGTCGGGAACGACAGGCATGTCTCTCATCCATGGCGAAGGCGGGAAGAATGTCTGGATTTTCATTTACAATATATTGTGCCTAGAAGATATCTTGATGAAATTATTTCATTATCCTGATAAGTATTTTTCACTCGAAAAATTTGTGAACCAGTCGAAGTCAGAGTCAGAGTACAAAACAAAAAAATTCGTGAAGGCACTCCACCCTACAAGTGGGGATGGTTATCACAAAGTTTACATGGCTTCTGAGGCACTACTCGTAATTTCCCCCCATCCCTAAAGTATGAAGTGAAATGAGACACTAGGGTGAAACAGTGGTGGAATGAATTCGTTAGGAAATGGCAGGTATCGAAAAAGTTTTTTTTTCTACATCCCCCCCCCCCTCATCAAGACGCGAACTACTACTCATCACATATCATCCTTTTTATAATTATATCTTTCGCAATTACAAATATTTTGTGACAACAATTTTGAAACCAGATTATACTATTTTTGATATTGTTCAAATATTCAGGAGTAATTTAAATTCAGGTAGTGTACCAACATAACGATAAACAAAAATTCGCTTTTATTAATTCAGTTTTTTAAATTTAGTGCATATACATGCCATGCCCAAATGTCTAAACAAAGAAACGTGAGAGTACGCGTATGTCAAAAGTAAAGAATTCACGTAACGTTTAGTAAAATATTGAAATAAATTATAATGGTCATGTAACTATATCTCAGCTTCCTCAGATATGATGATGATCAACGTCAATAACACTTATGTTATAGTGAGATTTATTTATTTTAGAGTTAAAAATATTGACGCCGCGCCGTTGCAGTTCGCCGCCCCATGCGGCCGCATGTTTCGCCTGGGCTTTGATTCGTCCCTAGGAAACGGGCGAGTCGTGAGAAAGCGCACCGGCAACACACAGTGTCCTACACGCCAGCGAACAAACACAGAACCGCCGTGTTCGAAGACAACGCGTCTGACTTGAACGAGCACCCGAGGCCGCTTCCGAGTACGACACGCATTCTCGTGCCCTAAGGAGAGTAAACTAGCTGTTTCTTCTCTCATTGTTGTTGGGTCATTTGAAAAATACGGCTAAGATAGATGAGGTCGACGGATAAACCGTCCTCTTGATTGTATAGGGCCTGTGAATAACTGTGTTACCTGCTCGGTGCACGGAATGAGCCGTGTCGAGTTCGGCAGTGGGACGTCGGCCACTGCTATTGGCTGTTCACGGTAAACCTAGCATTTTTTTTAACCCTTTAAAACCAACGTTAAATTACGGTTTCAGGTGCTGCTAACAAAGAACTTATAATGCGTGCTGTACTTAAGTTGACGCAACACTTGTCACAGCCAATGAGCTGTAAGGTGTATGTTCGGATAAAGTTATATGGATCAATTATGACCATGACCAGTGAAATGGTTTGCGAATCATTTACCCACATGTAAGATCATTGGTCATTGAGCTTCACAATGTGCAGTGCAGACCGAAAATTACCTAGACATGCATAATGTACACAATGTCAGAATGAGTAATATTCTGCTTAAGCTCTACTTGTGCGCACGGTGTATATTCTTCACCATATGTAAGAGTATCATGGCCATGGGTCTGATCACTTGATTAATGCGTTGGTCAAGGGAAACCGTGAATGTATCAGACAAGCAAATATATTACAACTCTGTCAATTCTTACACCAATGTATTTAAAAAAAACGAGACGAAGAAGAAATGATTTCAGTACTCACATCCAATTACTTAACTATTTTAATTCAACGTTAAAACAATCGATTTATTTCCGTCCGTCGTTACTAGCTTTGCTGGGCGCATGCCAATCAGCGTGCCTTCTGAAATATAAGCACGTAGCGGCATTTGTCATAAGTTGACATGAAAAGTGCTCACTGCTTACTTAAACAGGGAACATTCTTTAGTTACGTGAGTGACCACGGAGGGCTTGTAGTGCAGGTTGGCTGGCAGTTTGCTCAGCTGCACACTTCCCGGGTGTTTCGTGTAGGCCTTCACATTCACAACCGCACAGGGGTGCGCTATCATGTAGGCCTTCACATTCACAACCGCACAGGGGTGCGCTATCATGTAGGCCTTCACATTCACAACCGCACAGGGGTGCGCTATCATGTAGGCCTTCACATTCACAACCGCACAGGGGTGCGCTATCATGTAGGCCTTCACATTCACAACCGCACAGGGGTGCGCTATCATGTAGGCCTTCACATTCACAACCGCACGGGGTGCGCTATCGTGCGGTTAACGTCTGCTTCGCCGTGTGGGAGGCGAGGACACAACTACGCCTTCAGAAAGGAATAAACACCGCGTTACGACGACGACCTCTGTGCCCGGCCCGGCGTTTCGCTCTGGTCACGAGCTCCAGATAAGCGGTGAATAAGCTGTTTATATGTAAATTTTTGCAAGTCTTAAATGTAAGCTATACTTCTCCATCCTCCCACATTTTCCTATTAGGCTACCAGAACGAATTATCGTCGTTAATTATTTTTTATGCGTTTGGTAAGACGCACCAATTGGTGAGATGACATTGCCTACCACCTAGTGACTTGAACTGTGTTTGGTAGTGAAACATGTTAATATTTAAATGCTTGTATTTCTTCCTTTCACTAAGAGTAAGTGAATTCAATATGACTATTTGTATATTGCCATTAGCATTAAGCATTAATGCCATAATGCCATACATTATCATATGATTGTGTGTTATACTGCATGTCGGGGTGTGTCGAAAAATCTCACATACGTACAGTTTAATGTCATTACATTTATGTATGTGAATACTCTGTTTAGCAGTACAGAATATACTAGTTAAATACAAGAAAGTGCCACTCTCACAGGGAGCACACCGCCTTGCTATAAACGCACGAAATAAAAAACTCGTATCTTTTGTGAAATAGATCAGCTCATAAGCGCCGGGTGAGAGGCGTGTAGGGTGTACGGAAGGGGGGGGGGCACCTCTCTACTTCTCAGCCAGCAGGGGCATCCCCCCTCAGGGATGATAAACAGTAGCTGCCCACTTCTTCAGTTTGTAATAAATATTTATAACTTACTGTACTTACTACATCATTCTTTTCAAAATGTATATTGTTTACAGATTTTTACATAATCAAGAGCAATAAAATTTCATAACAAATTACTTTATTTAAATGCATAANTTACTGTACTTACTACATCATTCTTTTCAAAATGTATATTGTTTACAGATTTTTACATAATCAAGAGCAATAAAATGTCATAACAAATTACTTTATTTAAATGCAGAATTTTAAACTTTGGTGCACATGAAATAAGTGTAACACACGTGCTTAAACGCACGCACAAGGGTGATGGAGAGGGAAAATTAAAATGAACGTAGGTATTGTTATCTGCCCCCTCCGACCAACCCCTTTTGGAAATAAGAAGCTGGCGCCTATTTCGCAGCGTTTCAAGTTTATAAGGCAGTCGAATTTACAAGGCAAAGAACATGAAAACTCACACTTTCACTGCACTTACTGGCCCACGGTGGTGTAGTGGTTAGACTACTCGCCTCCCACCAAAGCGAACCGGGTTTGATCCCCGGCGGGGTCGCTCCTGGATTTTCGCACGTGGTAATCGTACAGGACGATACCGCTGGTCAGCGTGTTTTCTCGGGGATCTCCCGTTTCCCCCAGCTTTGCATTCCGTTGCTGCTCCATACCTCGTTTCACCATCATCGAGTTTCAAGACCTCAATGTTAAGAGCCGCTGAAATCTCTCCACCACTTCTACCTTTGCCGCATGCGTAAGTGTGACAGTGTGCAGATGTCAGCGAGCGTATAAAAACTGCCCGTGCCACCATCCCTTTGCCCGAGGGGGGCGTCTCTTGCCCCTGCCAGAAGTGAAGAGGTCTCACTCGGCCCGTCCTAGCCTTGTAACTCTCACTGGAGCCCTTGCACGCGCTCCAACCCCACGGCCGCGAAAGGGATCGTGGCGTCGGTCCACTCGACCAGGAGGCGCGTGACTTATCGCACATCTTGCGGGCCACTAGTGACCCGTATCCCGCCCCCTCAACCCTTGCACGCTCCTCCGCGCGCCAAGGGGAGGAAGGCTTGACTTGGCCCTTGTTGAAGGGAAGCGTATTCGCTCGCACACGTAGGTGAACCAACCTCGGGTCCCAAAGTACCCACCTCACGTTTTACGACTATCCCAGGTAAAAATGCCCCAAACTCAGGAAGTGCCGTCATAAACAGCGGTTGGCAACCGAAACCTCTATTAGCGGCCAATCGACGGGGTTTGATGTGAGCCGCTGAGATGTATTACTCTTTCCTCTGAATTGCCTGTTTTTCCGTCATAAAACCTTCACTGCCATGATTTTTTTTTACTTCTCCAATAGCGTTCCAGCACTTTCCGCCCTATCCAGGACTGAGATGGCACTGATGGTACGGACTCAGCCCTTTCGTTTTGTACACACCACAGTTGCAGTACCTTAAGCCTCGGAGGCCTCGTATGCCATGTTGAATCACTGCAGGTTTCTAGCTTATTTCAGTTGTTTGGGGACACTTATTTTTGTAAATTTATTAAAACCTCTCTGGCAATTAATATTACGCTGTAAAGCAAACACAAATTCTGAAATTATGTCAAGCAATATATGACTTAATTAGCGCAGCTTCATTTTTAAATTATCAATATGTTCTGCCATTTCACAATTATCAATATGTTCTGCCATTTCACAATTATCTGATAACGCGTGGATAAGATTTGAAGGCAACATTTGAAGGCTTTTGTAAAATGCAAACGTACTATAATAAATAAAATGTAAAGTTAATTTATATGAAAAAAACAATATTGGAAAATAAATGGAAAATTCCACATCGTTTAATTTTACGGGGATACAATCAATTTAATTTGAATGGTAAACAGAAAGAGACAGCTACAAGCAGAAGAAGTCTGAGTGTAATTTTGGCGAAATATTAAGTGTTTTCTACCTAAATGTAGTTGGTTCAAAGCCAAGTAACCTACCAGAAACAAATCGATATGTTTAATTGCTACCCCTGCCTACCAATAAAACATGAACTATATTATGTAAAATATATATATATTCATTTACCTTTAGCAGATGCATTCACAGAAGGAAGTGCGAAGTATAAATATCTACAACATGCTTTGTAAACTTGCAAAATTATGAAGATAATTGCATTATTTAGATATTAGTTTGTAACGCATCGTGATTTAGATACAGATGCTCACGGTTAAGTGAGCACTTTTTAAAAACCTGCTTAGGTGCATCTGGTGTGGTTTCAACTTCTCACTTTGTATCCTCCTGCAATGTGCAAAATTAAGAATTACAATGGCACGGTCAAATTATTTATAGTCCATCCAAGTAAAACCGTGAATTATTAGGTATTTTAATATATTACTAACTTGCTGAGTCATACTCTATTGGCTGTTATACAATAAACACTAACTTCATTAGTAATTAAATTAGACATTAGATTTAAAATACAACGTCACGTGTTCAGACCTACATTTGTTAATTCGTTGCGAACTTAACTGGTGACTGGCATGCCAGTGTGTAATGAATATGTCACCGTATAGGACCGAATTCAGTTACAAACCAGAATTCCTTATAGTAAAAACTACTTTTATCAAATCTGTTTAATTAAAACTGGTGCTAACCAATCAATAATGAAATTATTCACTAAAAGAAATTACGAAGAACTAAAATTTATAGAAAAGCCTATATATTTATAACAATTGAATTTTTAACTAGTTAAATGTAGTTTTGCCCTAAATGGATTAGTTAAAAGTGTTTTTGCGGATTCGTTAAGTTAGGTTAAGTCAGGTTAGTACTAAGCTTACCACTTTCAATTTTCTTGCAATTTCAACTGTGGTTATTGCTTCCCGTGACGCACAACTGTACGATCAAATGAATAAGCAAGTATAGCTTATACTAATTTAAACTAGAAAGATCGCATTTTACCTGAAAAACTTAGATTGAATTCTGGAACTTTCTAAGAAAACATGGCGGAGTCCAGTACCGACTGGTTAATACTAGTTTTAACTAAAAGGCTTTGATAAAAGGAGTTTTTACTAAAGAATTTAGGTTTTATTTATGAATTATTTGGTTTTCTACGGTAACTTATACATGTAATTATGAAGAGTTATTTTGCAGAAGTTAGTTTCAAAAGTGCTTACTTTACCATTAACAGACTACTTCCGTACACGGGAAATGTTTATTAGTACTTTTACAGCTCCACGACCAATGTCCAATGTCATTTAGGCGTTTTCGCACCAATACATTCCGAGTTTTTATTTCCGGTTAAACCACGTATTATGTATTGTTTTTAAATGCGAGTTCGGCGCCTCATTCAAGCCGTGATCGATTAATCGTACTTTATAAAGCGGGAAAGTTAATAATCAAGTTTTAAAGAAATCATTAAACCAGGAACAAATTGATAAAATTATAACCGGTAATTTACAGATCCCCACCCGGAACGTATAGACAAATTAACACCAGAGTTTTTGTTTTTTTCTCAGCTAACAAACTTACCCTCAATTTGTAGCTAAGTGATATAAACGGATTTGTATGAAATATAAGAGCGTATGAAATAAAATTGTAAAATAACGTGTTGTTGCTTATTTTGAGGCATCAGTATTGTTAACCAAAGGTGTAACGTAAAGCACGAATATTGTTTACTTTCGTGTTGTTGGTTCGATTTAAGGTAAGTTCACATTTTATATAGGCCTGCATGCTAATATTGTGACTTTTTATCTCATCGTGAATGTGTAAAACTAATTCAGTAGTTTTACTGACTTTTACTATAGCCTGCGTATGTTTCAAAACATTATATTAATTCTAAAATATTCTTATTTGTATTGTTGAAATCTACATTTACATTATAAAGTTTGAGGATTCAAAAGCTTTCATCGTTTTTTATTATTTTTTACAAAAATAGAAATCCATCAAAAGACTATAGAAATATTTTACCATTTCCCTTATACAAAAAATGTTTGGTAATTCACAAAATAGACATAACTGTTAGGAAAGACAAAAAAGGTTATAATTTTAAGTAATTGAAATTCTTTTTTCATTATTTATACTTCAACTTGCAATCAAATTTTTCTTTTAATTTAATTTTCTCATATTAAAAATTGACTATATGTTTTAAATCACTAGTATTAGCGTGACATTCATTTTAAACACCTGCATAAACACACACTCTTTACAGCGGTCTGAAACAGATTTCAGAGTTTTATCATCAATTGTGCTGAAGTATGGTATCAATTACGTTGCATAATCAGTATTATTAGTACGTGGAAAGGAAACGTTCGCAAACCAACTGCAAAATGGGATTCACGATAGACAGTGACATAGTTACGGTGTCAGGGAGGAAGGTGTGACATATTCCCATCCCAGACGACAAAGAATATTTTTGTACTGCTAAAAAATTAGCTTTCCTTTTTTAGCTTGCTAAACACAGGCGTTCTATACCTCTCCTGCACCCGCCCGTCCACAAAATATGTCTGCGGATAATTTAAGGTAGCTAAACTTCACACAATACTAGCAAAGACATTTGTCAGAATTTTAAGTATTTTTGACACTTGGTTTGTGACGTATAATTGCAGTGTCTCTGAATAAATACACTTTCAAGCATGTTTCCAGAGACGGACTTCATGCATCTTATTACCCTGTTCAGTCACACATTAATTTTCGAGTTAAAGTATTGCAATCACGTTTTTTTGTGTGTGTTTGTGTCGTACTTGTGTTCAGCCCTTGTTTTGCAACCACCGGGCATCGTGCTTCGTGCTCGGTGATATTGGCAATTAGCCAGTCGTCTTAAAGAGGTGTAGAAATGCCACAAACCAGATCAGCCGCAAGGGAAGGTTGGGCGCCGATGCATGGCTGTGTGCAGTAGCGGTCAATCTTATCATTCATGCGTCACGATCGTGAACACGGTTTTTGGCCGAGAAGCGCGGGATCTGTAAGGGTTACACTGGCGCTCGCTACAAGAGCGCCACTGATGCTACGTGCTCGGCTCTGAATTGGCGTGCAGTGTTCTCGTAGTGCTGCGTGCACCATGAGACATTCAGCGGCAACCCTCTCATTTTATTGATGCAAAGTCTGTAGCAAAGTTAAATACAGGCTCCAATAGTAGTTCTGGCTCGTGTCCGGCTAAAATGTTTTAAGATATGGCAGACTGAAAAAACCGTTTCAACTATATTGGAGGGATCCAAAATAATATTTACAGTATGCGTGGTAACTTAAACGTACCGTCCCTATCTCGTCTGGGGTATGGTGTATTTTCGTGGTTAAACATACTGGGGTTACGTTTAATAGTTTCGTAAAAAACTGAATTTCAAACACTCTGAAACGCAGTTCAAGCACCAGGCAGGCGGAACCCTTAATGGGCAAGTGANACTGAAAAAACCGTTTCAACTATATTGGAGGGATCCAAAATAATATTTACAGTATGCGTGGTAACTTAAACGTACCTTCCCTATCTCGTCTGGGGTATGGTGTATTTTCGTGGTTAAACATACTGGGGTTACGTTTAATAGTTTCGTAAAAAACTGAATTTCAAACACTCTGAAACGCAGTTCAAGCACCAGGCAGGCGGAACCCTTAATGGGCAAGTTAAAAATAAATCTGTATTATTCCGAATCAAATGTTGCTATAACTTCATAATACCACGGAGTAGATACGTAGACGCGGNAAAAATAAATCTGTATTATTCCGAATCAAATGTTGCTATAACTTCATAATACCACGGAGTAGATACGTAGACGCGGAGATGAAATGTCATGACAGTTCCTTTGATGTGGGCGTACCAATTCTCTAATTGGCTGCACGAGGCACTTGGAATGGGCCTTGCATCTTAATGGCAACTGCGCATGCTGAGAAATGTTCCCTATTGGTAGAGGCCTGAAGAATTCGCGGATCATTTTGCAACAAGCTAGAATTCAAAACACTTGCGTTTACATAACTTTAGCCATTGGTCCACACGGTGTTTGACACCTCGTGGAGAACGGTGTCTAATTGTCGCCTCCCACTTTAAAAGCAGACAACCAATGTTTAGCTGATATCGCCATATTTGTACTTAAGACGGTAGAGTCTAGTCTGAAGGTCACTGAACTCGCGAATTTTTCAGGTCTCTTAACTACTGGTTGGGTTGCCAGCTGGTTAGTAGGTTAACAAGGCGCCGATTGGCGAACATGACAATATTTTGCTGGATGTACGGCTGTTTCACATATGTGTTCTTGAGTAGTATGTGATGACACTGTATGTCTTAAACCAAAATAAATTGTTACAACCTATCACGACCTCTTGTTTACACATCCAGGAGAAAATCAAATCTGCGCCACTTATGGTAATGCTTATTCCTTGTGTTTTATTATCATTATTTGCATTTTTCTCTTCTGCATGTTTGAAGCAGCTTGACCTGTTCCAGATCTCACCGACCACCAGCGCACCGAACAGAAATTAAACAGCACATCGAAGCCCATGTAGCAGGTCAATATCACATACAAATAGCCGGCCGCTGCTCTGCCCTCCGGCCGGATGTTGATTAAACGCTCCGACTCACGTTTGCTTTGGAGCAGCTAACCCTTACCACCCTGGAGGCAATTTCCAGTTCCCAACTCCCGCCCCCTTTCCAGCCCTTCCCCTTTCACTGACCATGTGCGTTTTCCCAACTTTTTTATTGCCGGCCGCATGCGGCACAAATCACGCGACGGAGTCGGCAAGTCATCAGCAGCTGGCCCGTACTGTTGGGATTGNTTGCCGGCCGCATGCGGCACAAATCACGCGACGGAGTCGGCAAGTCATCAGCAGCTGGCCCGTACTGTTGGGATTGGTAGAGGACAGAATGCACGGGAATACGGCAATATTTCGTTCGGAAATAAAACTCTCTTTGTGCGCATTCGGAANTTGGTAGAGGACAGAATGCACGGGAATACGGCAATATTTCGTTCGGAAATAAAACTCTCTTTGTGCGCATTCGGAATCGCGTTTACGTTGCAAAAATATAAGTTCCACGTGGCATTTCGCTTGACAGGAGTAAAACCAAGTTTGATTGGCGCGGCCAAATTAATTGTTTGTGTAATGGTAATGAAATATTTTATTGTCAAGACCAAATAATTGTGTGGTTCTTTTTTTTGGTTACCTCAGACTGTAAGACTTGATTGATGCAACTAAAATCCTCCTTGGTTCTACGTACATTAAATAGTTTCGGTTATTATATGAAGTTAAATCCCGGCCGAGACTTGGACACAGATGGTTAGCTCCCAAGCACTACGTCCTAGTAATCTCAGCTAAAGTTGCATATGACTAGAAATGAGAATGTTTCCAAATATATGCATTTAAACACAAGACAACGTACGTAAATACGTATTTCAAGTTGTACAGCTTTACTTTTTAGTTTCCCGCTGGACTTGTTTTATTAGGATTTTCATACCATTAATAAGCATCAATAAATGCACAAACAGTAACTGTTACTATTCTAACTGTCACAAAAATTACAAANTTTCATACCATTAATAAGCATCAATAAATGCACAAACAGTAACTGTTACTATTCTAACTGTCACAAAAATTACAAACAAACTCTCAAGTTGTATTTTCGAAGGAAGGAAATGAAATGAGTAGCCAAGTAATTTTATACGATCTAAATATGCCTAAATATTTCGTTGACAATCTAATTTTTTTGAACAAACTAAGAGGGTTTTTTTTTTAAAATTCAACGTGTATTTCTGAGATAATCAAAATCAATTTTTTTACTTTTCAAGTTGCGTTTACTCAACAAAATATTTTGTTGGGGCTGGGTATTAAGTATATTTTTGGCTCTATATAAACAAGGATTTTGTGGGTTTGAACAGACTTTACTCTCTGTGCTTATACACGCACACAAGCAGTTGTTCAAAACAGACTACTAAAATTAATAACGGCCAGAGTCAACATTTTTTTTATAATGTTCTTCACTTGCAACTGTAGTTTAACGGGAGTATGTATTTTAATATCAATTGAAAATGTTAAAAGGAAATCTCTTTCGTTCTGCCTTCAGCCATCTTGGCTCAAAATATTGCAGATTGGTTTACCGCGTGGCAGATTTCTGTTAAAGTACTCAGTAAATCATGTGAATTAATTTTAGTTCAGTACAGTTGGTTTAAGCGATTTCGTTTGAAGTCTTTCCGGTTCATTAAGAGATGAGTGGACGTTAAAACGCATGACTGTTTCCATTCATTAAGTAAAATCTCATAGGGCTGTTGGGAAAAGCAGCCAATTTTCAATGCAAAAAGGTGGAATTTGCCACACTACGCATAGTGGCGACTAATGGAAGTTCCCGCGTGTATTTCCCACGTAAATGGACCAATCATAACAATCAGAGTTTTAAACATTTTTTCCCGAAGATTTCGCCTCAGGATAGGTAAGTATATAGAAGTGATATCGCGAGGCGGTTCCTTTTATATTGGCCGTAGCCAATCTCAGATTGGCTGAGCGAGGCTCTGGAATTAGACATTTGGCTTTATTGGTTATTTAACCCCTTATCATCTTATCCATTATTATACACTAAATGTATGTCGCAGCAGTGTATCCACTGATGTTGGTGTGATTTTACACCTGCATATGTCAATGTATTTTTCAACTGAATCCAAGTAAATTTATTTTACAAATTAGTAAAATAACATGCACAGTGTACAAATATTTATACATAGATTGTTGTAAAATTACTATTACTACGTAGAAAAAAATTAACTGCATCATCTGTGTATTTTTTCTACAAGGCAAGTAAATTTACACGGACATCGCTATTGTAATTTCGCCACCGTGTATTTGTATTTTCTCACACAAAAAAAAAATGGAATCACAGATTCCCTGTAACTGTAACTACACAATTCCTGTACATTTTTCACTGTTTTACTAAACTATTTTACCGTCACGATGTGTTGTTTTACAACTGCGTCATGTTAATTCATATACAGTGTATGTCTATTTTAAAAATGTTCAAGTGATTTTGCTCCGTTTTGTAACTGAGTTTACCATAGTTATAAAAGATTTATCTGCAAAATGTGGATTACAATTAACTTCATATATAGAATACGTAGTTATATGTATGATAATGAAGCCAGCATATTTCATGAGCGGGAGTTAAGGTTCCCGCCTACCCGGCACTTGAATTGCTTTACAGAGTGTTAGTAATTCACGTTTTTTTCTGCGGCTATTAAAAGCGAGTCCAATGTGCTGATCTACAAAAGAACACACACTTCATACGAGGTTTGCTGTGTGCTTTCAAGACGTCACGCACATTAGTAACACCGTTTTTTGATACTCCAATATGGCCAAAAACGGTTTTTTCAAAGTGTTGTATCTCAAAATATACGCGTCAGATACATATAAAACTATTCGAGGGCCCTGCATTAAACCTTTCTACAGACTTTCAGCTAATAAAATAATAGGGTCACCGCTGAACATGCCATTAGTACGCGCAGTGCGACCCGAATACTGCACGAAAGTTCAGAGCTTGCGGTTAGAGGCGATGGCATACTTGAAGCGAGAAGGAAGTGTTGACCTTATCACTCCTGCGCTTCTCGGCCTCACACGCGGGAAAAAGCTCCAGGTAGGCGGGACCCTCAAGTTTTCCTTTTGAACACACAAAAGGAATTCGAAGTAGTTCTATTCCCTGCCTCTATATCGCCTGTTTTTAACAAATGCTTGTGGTTATATTTGAATTCTTAGGAACATTAGCATTAAATTACCACTACTGTACTATTTTTAGCAAATTGCAGATAAAAATGTAAAATTACCGTAAATTTGTATGTTTAAATACGCGCTAACAGATACTTCAGAATGTAATGCAAGTTTACGCACACACGGTCATTGTAAAACTACGCAATGGAAGATGTACATTGAATGTGCATACAACGACCATGTAGCACTAAAAATATACAACTTGAGGTTTTAATACAGAGAGTGCGTGTGTTTTTATACACACTTCAAAATGTGTAA
Organism: Clitarchus hookeri; assembly: GCA_002778355.1. NCBI lineage: Eukaryota > Metazoa > Arthropoda > Insecta > Phasmatodea > Phasmatidae > Clitarchus > Clitarchus hookeri. The sequence continues at coordinate 134,376 of NQII01003683.1, forward strand.
ATAACCCCAACATTATGTTTATTAAGCCATAAACGCATGTATTTCTACCGAAGACTTGTAGAACTCTCTGGATTATTAATAACATTTCTGTAAAATTACACGTACTGTAGTTGTTTTTACACAGTTCACATACAACAACATTTAAACTGCGACGCTGAGACAATGTGAATGGCTGACTAAAAGATAAGCTTGTCTAATACATACTTAGCTTAAGTTTTTATTCTACTCCGTAGGAATTCCTCGCATGGGCTTTTACATTTTAAAATTCTGTCTTTTCTGTGTGGCGTGTGTGGCATTGCACGCACATTCGAGAGAATTATGTCAGTGCGGAGAGTGTGATTGAAGCATAAGAGCTACACGTTTTTGTTCAGGTAATTTAGATTTTGGCGGGAGTGCGATCGGCAGGCCAGCGTCCAGCCACGGTGATTTGGGTTCGATCCTTAGCGGATACAATTATGGATTTACGAAAAAGAGAAACGTGACCCGTGATACGACGGGCGGCTAATTTTCTCGACGCATTATCGCTTTTCCTACTGATGCATTTCGTCACTCTTCTCCAACAGAGAAACTCATTTCAGATAGTAAGGCTGCGTAAAAGCGTCACTCATAACTACACTGATATAAATTTACGTATGTTCACTATATTTTTTACGGTAATATAGTGTTTATGTACGGGAACGCGCTCCGTTATTACATAGTACGGAACTGAGCTCCGTACAGAGAATATACGGTATCTCTCCGTGGTTTCAACAAATTCGTATTTCGGAAACGAACAATGCTGAGTTCACACAAAATTTTCTTCAGCACTGCAACTATATAATTATAGTTTATGGGGAAGTTAAGGTAATACCGAAATTTTAACGTTTTATTTCGGATCAAAAAGAAGCAAGCGCCGCTTGCAACATTAAGAAAAACTACAAACACTCCAACATTACTAGGCTTAAAAACTTTCTTACTTTATAATAATGACGTTCTTTGTTTTTCATGTAGAGATGTGGTAACATAGTAGTAAAAATCGCCGCCTTGACATAGTGACTCATGTTCAAATCTCGCTGCAAGACAAAACATTATAGCATAATTAATATATTTTTTACACACAGGTAAACTGCCATACTACGTAAATTTAAAAATTTTTCGTAATATTTTCATAAGCTGGATATATACAACTTATAAACAAATTTACGGAGGGTTTCTGTTAATTCACGGAAAGTCTTTAAAAAAATATCCGTTAAGTCCGTTATTTAAAAAAAAAATTAAGAGCCTGTAGTTTTACATACATTTCTGGTGAATTTTTTCTTGTGCCTAGATTTCCGTAATTTTACGGAAATTCTTTTTGAAAGTGTTTTCTCAATAATAAAAAAGTAGGACAAACCGTATAACAATCAGCATCATTTCAAACATTCAAACATGACTAGAAACTCAAAAAATAACAGTCGTACACACACTTAACATACAATGTCAATGTGGTAGACGAGTGGGATGAGTCCGTGATTCTATTGAGTTTTTATTCATGTTAAAATCTTCCTCTACCAAAAAAATTGCAAAGTTTCGAAAAAAAATTTGTGTACATAGTAAAACACTCGCGTAACGAAATTTTTTTGGGGGGAAATTACCATAAGAAAAAAATAACTAGCAATTTTACGGAAAGGCTCCGTGAATTCACGGAGAGTTCTGTGAAATTTACGGAAAGTCCGTATATTGAAGAAAACGCAGTGTTCGAAATTTTATGAAGATATCTGGATAATTTTTATCTCTACTTCCCACGGTAATTTCACGGTACTTTTTCTTAGAGTGTACCTTTCTACTGCTAGTGTTGGCCTGATTATATAAGGGCGCATCTCCTCACATAATGAACGTCCTTTATCTACAATAAATTTTATCATAATTCTAAATACTGAGCCGCGAATATTTTGACTAAATTAGTAACCTATCTCATAAGTAGAGAACTGAAGAATTCGCGGATTCACTTTGGTACAAGCTAGAATTCAAAACAAGTGCCTTTATATAACTTTAGCCATTGGTCCACACGGTGTTTGACACCTCCTGGAGAACGGTTTCTAATTGTTGCCTTCCGCTGTGAAAGCAGACAACCAATGTACAGTTTATATCGACATATTTGTACTTAAGAGTCTAGCCTGCAGGTCACTGAACTCGCGAATTTTTCTGGTTTCTATTCATAAGGTTATTGGCGAAGAGACGCGAGAGTGATTTTGCAAGATTTTATGGCGACTCAGTACATTTTAAAAACTTTTATATGTAAGGTAAATTGGTTAAAATTAATTTTGTGGAGTGTGCGGAATCCGTACCGATAATGAACATTTTATTTATTGTACAGTCACATTGCGTGTGTCCCAATGAAGTTATCAAAGTTCTTCTCATAAATCCGCCAGCCTTCGAACAGTAAGTTACTTGATCATACTGACAACATCGGAGACTAGCCTATTTCGGAATGAAATTTCAGTTTGTCTGAAATTTCCTGAGAGAACGTGATTTTATAAATTACGCCACTTCTCTTTTACATATTCCACGAATTTTGGTACTGAAAAAAAATATATTTTTTTTTTTTAGGAAAAACCACAAGAACAAAATTTATTTAATTTTAGCCTACTGAAAAAATTTACTTAATTTCACTATGTGTAATTAAAATATGTATATTTAAAAATCTCCAGTTTAACAGTTATAAATAAAATCAAATTACCTACAATGAGTAATATCCATGTTAGTTATAACGTTAAGTTGTAATAGGTTCTCAAGCAAAATTATTGGAATCATGTTAGCCTATAGAACCGTTGGGCTTGAAATAACGTAATACTAGATATTTTCATTAATCTTTACATAATATGGCAAATTCATGCACATTTTATAAATTTATTAACAGAAAAATTGAAAAAGTTTGTGTGGTAATAACAGTTAAGAGGGAAAGAAGTATGCGAAAGCTATAAGCGGAATCTGTACATAATTTCGGCTAGTTACGGGAATAACATACATCGTGGGTCAAGGTAACTAACCAATTTCACGTCATTATTTGATTAACAAGCTAAATGTGTTCAGAATCGTAGCTTATTAATGATTTCATAACATTTCATTTTATACGCTTTAAAAGCCTGAATAGTAAAACAAAGAAATTGTTAGATCTGTTCAATCAACGCAAAACACATACAAGAGCAGCCGATGGTGAAAGATAATATCTGTATATATAGACTACAGCACGCCTTAAAATAATCTCCTTTTTAGGAATGAAAATATCACTTTCCGTGAAGATTAGGGTTAATTTACTACTGCGTCGTCTACGTTGTGCATTTCTCTACGAATCTTAATTCTGCTGTTGACAGATAGAATTATTGCGCTATAGATAGAAACTGAGAATAAAATAAAAAATTAGGAATGTGCACAATACATAAATTCTTGATATCAATTGAATGGTAAGGTGTTCTCGTTTTTCTGTGCTAACAATTTGAATGCCTTTTCTCGTATTGTCTCGTACAACGATTATAAAGCACGTTTTTAAATGAGTTTCATTAAAAATCGCTGCTTTATCAGCTCCTTTTACTGTAGAAAATATTCGTATAAGATATTACCGTATTCCCGTACATAATGGGATTTTAACTGAAGCAGAGATTATCGTTTGCGTACTTTGCTTTTTTTTTTTTTTACGAGGGTCCCAAACAAATTTACAGCCGCCGTGTGTTCCCATGCAACAAGACCTTTTAATACGTTTAGTATTATCAGGAAAAAAATGGGAAGGGGGGGTGGGAAAATATTCTGCGCAAGTTAAAAGCTTCTGTACATGCTAGAATGAGAAACATAGATTACCATTTCACACGAACGTGCGTGCTTTGCTTCCTTAAGGGAGGCGATTTTAAAATATAAATATCCACAACCTTATAGATATGCTTTTCCTGCAACAGACACAATGGCAATTTTTAAAAAAATTACAGTAATTAGGTTGGGTTCACAACGCTTTAGCTGAGAGAATAAAACATAATTGATGCTGTTAGACATCAACAAAACAAGAGTGATAATTTTCGTTACTGGCTTTTTAACAAGTAGTATAGCCAGTTCTACACATCTTTGCTGGTTTCGCCAAGTTTATCGTATATCTGCGTCTGCTTCACCAACGGAAACCAGCGTAACAAATCACTACGTTACTTGTGAGACGCTGTGCTATCGGCAAATGAGAACACTTTAAAATAAAATAAGTTGTTACAATAAGTGAAATTGCTGAAAATTAGGTAAGAAGCAAGTTAGTCATATTCCCTGGGAATCAAGGCTCGGAACAGTGAAATAAGATAAAAATGGCTAGAAATAAGATAATAATAAGTGTAATTTTGTTACTTATTTATCAGTAGCAATTAAAGCATTTATTCTACTCCAGTTATCCCTTTATCTTCAATGAATTATATCCGTTTTTCCTCAAAAATATTTTGTAATGCAACAACATGTATAAATTGCGTATTCGTCTAGAGACTAAAAAAAATAAATTAATTTTTTAAATTACCTTATATGAATACCCGCCGAAAATTCTGAGCAACACGGTGTCTTCAAATAAAGCAGTAACTAAAGTCTTGAGTGCGCGGAAAACTGAGACGAAAGAATTGTTTTAGTTTTTTTGTCTCTGGCAATGAACGTAGTCCTGGAAAATTAATGACATAAGACGTTCTAAAGTACGGCTTCGCAGTCCTTTGCACGCCGGCACCGTTGCTAGCTGTTGTTTTCCGCATCAATAGCTAATAATTACCTTCACAGTAGATTTCAGATGGCTACAATATTCAATTACTTATGAGTTTATTACTAGCTTATATACCGTTTGGTTGTTGTAACACAATAGCTAAAGAACGCTGCTGTGCCGTGGTACAGTAAGAGGTAGAATTCAAAAAAGGCTAGACTTGTAAAAATATATTTGGGTTTCTTCAGTACGGTAGCTTATAATAACCCTTGTGATAGATAAAATAACTAAAATGCGTTTAATGTAAATTCTTAAAAAATATTTTAACAAATAATCAGCGGGACAATAATGCGATGAGTAAATTGAGTGAAATATTTTACTTTAAATAGTTTTAAAAGAAATTTTACCATTTTACTTTAATTCTATTTTCAATTTTTTGATTGTATCAGTCGGGCAACAATAGATATTTAATTAACCTATGTAGTATTATACTCCGAGAAAAAGCCACGAAATTGGTGGATGAAAATTAAATGTTGTAATATTCCATTTTGATTTCTGTGTAATAAGTTTATTTTACTTTACTTTAACCAGCAACAAAAAATAACCACTAGAGGGAAATTGATTTGCTTCGGTGCTTAGTGCAGTCTGTCGTAACTAGGTACTTGCTATTTCGTTTTATATTCGGAAAGCAGCTTGGATTTCTTCCAATTTGTAATTTTAGAAGTTTAGATGTTATTTTGACAGAAGTGCTCCAAAAATTGTTGAACTTTTGAATATCCAAGCCATTCAGGTAATTTTCCGTTTTTGCTGGTCTACAGCAAAGATAAAACTATGCAAAAGAGTGTATGCACAAGATATTTGTTAGAAAGCACTAAATAATGTTATACACAAACCATATGATGGTATGTATTAACAAAAGTAGATAGAAAATCGGGGATCTGGCAGACAGGCTGCAGGCTTAGGATGGTAAGATGGGCACGGCATCTCGCAGTTGACCAAATGTGACCTTGACTTTGATCTTTGGCATTGGAAAAAACTCAAAATGCCTATAATTTCCCTTAAAGTTTCCCTAATTTCCCTCCAAATCTACAAAATTTTCTGCAAAATGTTTCCTTACCCAAATTTTCATGAGTCACTTAGTCTAAAAATAGCATAACTTTGTTTCAAGAATGTTCCAGTTCATGTTCTCTCATTCTGCTTGGTGGACAGGGGTGTGGGGCTTAGGATGGTAGGATGAACATAAAATAGGTATCGCCTCTGACGACGAAAAGGGCTGCAGGGCAAGTATACCCTAAGCCCACTTATAAGCATAGTTGGCTGTAATTTCCGAATCGCTTAAAATACTGCCACCAACTCATAACATAGGCATCACCCCCGACGACGAAAAGGAATGCAAGGTCAAGTATGGCCTAAGCCCTCCTATAGGCGTAGTTGACCACCATTTCCCATCCACCTAATCTATAGTCACCAAATTCATAAAATAGGCATCACCCCCGACGACGAAAAGGGTCAAGTATGCCCCAAGCCTACTTATAAGCATAAATGACTGTAATTTCCAAACCGTTTAAGATACAGCTACAAAATTCTTGACATAGGCATCTTCCCCGACGACGAAAATGACCGCAGGGTCAAGTATGGCCTAAGCTCACTTATTAGCACAGGTTGTCGTAATTTCTGAACTGTTTAAGATATAGTCACNAATTTACGAACTGCTGAAAATATAGCCACCAAATTCATATCAGAGGCATCACCCCTGTTGACGAACAGAGTGATAGGGCAAGTATATCACAGGCATCGAGCCCCAATAACGATCAGTGTGGCAGGGTCAATTATGTCATAAGCCCTCTTATAATCATAGTTGACCACTTTTTCCCGACTGAGCCACTAGGACATGGGTGCCAGTACAGGTCTAAATTATGTTTATATATATATATATATATTAACCTGTTAACTTATACAACAGCCATGTTGACAAGGCAGTGAAAATTCATAATTTTGTAAATAAGAGGTTAAATTTTAAACTAAGGGGAGAGTCGGGTAGCCCCGGCCGGCGGGTATCCCCGGCCAGTGTTAGTTTCAAACAATCCCGCGCACATAGGTAAACAAATAACACGCTATAACGACCGCAGTGCCATTTAGCCGTATAATCGAACCAACCCGGACGCGACCGCCGAGCGAACAACACGTTACAGTCGTTAATTTACCTGTGCCTATATTGTAATGTGCGCCGTTACATTTTGAACTCAGTTATTGTTTATAAAATGTAAGTACTTCGTCATGATTTATTGATTATCCTTTAATATGTTGATTCAAGTGTATAAGTTAGGTTAATAATTTAGGTTATCTTTATATTGACATTGTTGATATTAAATAAAAACATAGAATGTCACCGTCGGGTACCACCGGACTCGATGTTGTCGGGTAACCCTGGACATTTTTGGATGGAGATATGTTTAGTTATTATAATGTAATGTTAAAGCAAGTGTGTAAAATGTTTTTGTATTTTGCAGAATCACTTCAAAATTGTCAAAAGTCAAGGGAAGAATTACACAAAGAGAAAATTGGGATGAAAATAAAATGAAACAGGTTATGCTATTTGTCCAGGAAAAAACGACATATGTGAGAGAATCAGCTGAGAGATATAAGGTGCCTAGAGCAAATGAATTGCTAAAACAGTTGAGCCTTTTTCCTGATGCTTCTTAGAAACTTCTTGCAGTGCGTTCCCGAAAAAACACAAAAGAGTGAGATTCTGACATCTTCGCCATTCAAAAACGCTGTTATGGTGTGATCAGGCCTTAGCTGAACGGCTTGTCTGATTACACCTTCAAACATTAAACCTGGAAACAAGCGGGATTGCAACACCTCCATTAGGTCGTCGACCCTTGCGAAAGAAGACAGTTGCAGAAATCCCCTCCAAGAGTCACTGAGCGGGGCCGCAGAACCACACGCTTGATATAGGCCGGCGTAACACTCGGAACAGCGTCTTTTCGTATTTTTTCCTTTGGGCGTCGACCCGACCAGCGAAGCAGACCAGAAAGATGAGTGTGTCCAGCCGTCGTTAACTGTCTTGTATAATCAGCCTCCGGCAACATTAACAAGGTGATGACTTTCCAGTTATGTTTAAATAAAATTGCATGAATTAAATGTAACGAATAATCATCTTGGTATTCAATTTAAAGCTCCCCCGATCAATAGTCATTTAAATAGCAACTGTATAATTGTCATGTAATAAAACTCACCTGGTACTGTTGTGCTTTACCGAATCATGAGTCATTATTGAGCTACGTCCCGAGCAACTTTCACGTACGAATGGCTTAAAAGCTAGTTCATAACAACGCGCTGGCAGAGAAGAAGGCTGCAACCAATAAAAACAAGACGGCAGTTAATAAAATGACAACAAAGAGGAACATTCAAAGTTTGGTTCAGCAACAAAGAGACCAGGATACAGAATGCATCATTTGCGGAGAAACGTTCCAAGAAGACTGGATACAGTGTCATAAATGCGAAGACTGGGCGCACGAATACTACTTTTGTGATGTATTTAATGCCAAAAAACGGTTTGGTCATCGTTAAATCTATGTCCGGGGCTACCCTCCAAAAAAGTATCCACTAAAAATTGAAGCCTGATTTCAAGACTTGATATAAGCTAAGATAATGAACCTACCAGATTGTTACTTAATTATAATTGTGAGAGATATGTTGTATTTCCATTCTAGTATAAAAATAAAGATTTAGTTCTGTTGATTTTCAAAATGTTATGAGTTTTCTTTATGTGGCCAGGGCTACCCGCCTCTCCCCTACAGACAAAAGAGTATCAAGCGACCGGTCTTCCGATTGGTATTTTCAAAAATAATTTCATTATGATACAATAACATTAACAATACCATATAATTTCATCAATTATACAATAACAAAAAGTTATAAACAAACGTTATGAATTTAATGTAATATATTTTATTTAACTTTTAAACTTACAGAAAAGATTAGGTCGAGCAATGTGTCTGTGGATTCGTGTTTCCAATACGGATTTGTAGTATATGATGCTGCAACCATAGGATATGAAAAAAAAATATCTTATAAATAAAAGTAATGTATTTAAATAAATACATTTTTATTTAACTTTTTAAGTTAATATATTGAGCAGTATGTCTACGGATTCATATTTTCAAAGAGAATTTAAATATAATTTCATAAAACGTGATTATGAGGCAATGGCCCGCACCATATTGAATTTTATAACCATAGAATTGTGTACGTAAATATACCAAGTGTTATATATTTTCGGGCTCGTGTTTTCGAGTCGAATGCTAATGCGACGCCATAAAATTTAATTTTTCTCGTGTTTTCGATACCACATTGACTTTAGTAGGCATAGGGATTGATCTTAAGTTTTAAAATGTAATTATGTAACGAGCCCGAACCACGAATATAGGACAGTGGTTGCCTTACCTCAGAACATGTTTTAAGCACATTATTCCTATATCAGACAGCTACGAACTTAGAGGCACAGTTGGACATCATTTAACGACTGCCGGAGTTAGGCACATGGAAATTGGAACGTATCAGACCAGTGCAAGTCTATCCGAGATGAAAAATGAATTATGCCTCAAGCCTTTTTTATGGGCATAAATAGCCACAATTTTCCATCCCTCTAAGTTACAGTCACATAATTCATATTACAGGTTTTATTCATGACCTAGCCTGGACAATAGAGGCAACTCAAATTTAAAGGCAAAGTTTTTTCTGCAAAATAGTTCCTCGATTATGAATGTGGCATATTTCCANCTAAGCCTTTTTTATGGGCATAAATAGCCACAATTTTCCATCCCTCTAAGTTACAGTCACATAATTCATATTACAGGTTTTATTCATGACCTAGCCTGGAAAATAGAGGCAACTCAAATTTAAAGGCAAAGTTTTTTCTGCAAAATAGTTCCTCGATTATGAATGTGGCATATTTCCACTTTACGAAAAAAAAAATTGCACAGTTATAACTGATGTCTGCTTTGCAACGATTAAAAGAATCCTTCNCACTTTACGAAAAAAAAAATTGCACAGTTATAACTGATGTCTGCTTTGCAACGATTAAAAGAATCCTTCCTCGCTCAAATAACACGATAGTGCCTTTATATCAGTTCAAGCAAGTGCATGTCTAACAAAACGTTCTATGCGTATCACATTCCGGTACCATACACCTGTACGCTCAAAGAAAGAAAACACAAAAAGAGAAAGCTGGTTGTCGAATTGTATGCGAATTTCTCTTTTGCAAAATTCTCAACATATTCTTCGAAAATCGTAAGTAAGACTAAATATAAATAACAAAATTTCACATTTTTAATGGACGCCTAAGTAAGTCCACAAATAGCACTTAATGTTTTAGGACACGTAACTAAAACAGTACGTCAACTCAGTGTAAATATACTCTATTAAGAAATATTAGGTTAAAAAAATGATCAGATATGTTACACATACTTTTTGGAGTAAATAATTGTTTAATTTAATGGAGAATTGTCACCTTAGCTCACAGTTTAACTGGACTATTCTTACAATAGTATTACTTTAAGCTTATCACCTACGGGATATCGTTTCATTAGAAGGCATTGGCAGGCCAATGTACAACACACGTTGGTAAGGTAGAGGCACTTACAACAAGTTATTACTGTACGCTCTTAGCTGCTAGCTTGGTGCTATCGTGGTTCGAGAAGAGAGGCAGGGACGAGCGAGGAACCGCAAATGGCTAACGATTTGCAAATCCTGGCGTCGACAATTGTTCTGATTATCAGGTCAAGCATCGATCGTGTTCGGAGTAGTCAGGTCGCCTCGACCAATTTTGTAAAACGCACGCGTCCCGTTGCAATTGGGCCAGCAGCAGCAGGCGCATCCATTTAATTCCCTTTCGTGCCCCCACTTCCCTCTCGCCCATTTTCCTGCTGCGTCCGGCCAGCGAGCAGAAATATTGATGATCTATTTGCATGAAAACATTGCGCCCCCTTCCTCCTTTTATCACCTTTTTTCTTTCTATCTCTCTCTTTCTCTCTCTCTCTCTCCCCTTTTGGCTGACTGCGTGAATGCATGAATACAGCCTCCCTTAACGGCTACAAACCACACCACCTCTCGTAGCCACCTACAAGCACATAAACACCGCTATCCCTAACCCATAACGAAGCCACTCTCAAAACATAGTTCGTGTGTGTGTATATGCACCAACGCTTTCTATGTACTCGGAAGCATGTAGGACACGATATCGGTTACCCCCCTCTCCCAGACGCACAACAGGAATGGGGAGGGGGCTGTATAGTGTTAGTTAGGGAACGTCCAGCAAGGGGTCTGTCAAACAGCTGCGATTGTTGGGGAGTAACTACGTCGGACTGCTCGAAGCGGCTAAATAGAGTCATGATAATTCGCCAGCAAAACTGCCGTCTCTTTTTCTCCCCCTTTATATCGCCCGGGTGATTTTTTTGCTGCACGGCAGACATGACCAAGCCACTAAACACGGCCGAAACCCTCGCTCGGTTTCCATTTCCCCTCACCGCGCTCTCTGATACGCTTTTCGGAACATAGCACACAAGTCATCTTGCCTGCGATAGCATCGGCGACTGCACTTGGCGTCAGCTCTTTATAGTGCACTGGCCGCTTTCGCTGCTGACGTAGTGGCACACACCGAAATAAAGCGTGTTGGGCTGTTCTCTGGTTTGGAGGTGGGAGCAGGAGTTAGCTTTCACCCCCTGAAACACACCCATCTTGGTGCAACCCGACTTTCGAGCCCCTCCCCTGCAACGAACCTTTTTCATCTCCGCTCCATCGCAACCATTTTCGGGCGTGGCCAAACAGCGAGGACCCATCCAGTATTCATGGGCTATTGTGTCCCAGCCTCGGTTTGCCACGCTTCGTGCGGGCGACAGAAGACGAAACCGCGATAGCCACAAAATTCACAATACCACCGCACCATTGAACTAAATCGTCTAGCTAACCGATAATTTTTTAATTAGCTATTACACGGCCCGTAGGATATTGGCGGTGGCTTAAATGGCGGCACTGAGTTTCCGTAGAAATGCATCATGTTTGCCTGTGTCTGAAACACTGTTGCTCCGTTCATAACGACAGAATTCAATACTGTACGCACATTCACATTCATACATGTATGTGTGTTTGTGTCCCCCATTACATTTGACCAGAATGTATTGCATCAATGTTGGAAGTTAAGTAGATCCTGGTGGAAATTCCAAAATTCAGTTATTTGTATTGTCTCTAGAAATTTTTCAACCATGATGAGACTTTACAAACTGGCAGTATCTAACAATAGTATCATACTTTAGTCAGTATGAGGTTTACTTTCACCTGCACGTGAAACATACGAACTGAAACTAAGGAACGTAAAACTGACACCAAACTTAATGGACTGATACGGGTGTGCGGTACACCAACACCAATTTTTTTTTTGTAAATTTTAATTATTTTTTCTCGAATTGCAACTTTGCAAATTTTACTGTAGCATATGATTTCTCTGGAAATATTTAACTGACGTAAAATTAATTTCTATACGAAATACCCAAGAAAAGGTTAAGACTGAAATGTGTTGAACTCTTTCTTAAAACAATTTTTGTAATTAGTGCTGGCCGCATTATACTTCACGGAACACATGTAAAAAGAACTGCGTTTTGGATACAATTGTTTCACGTCATAAACTATTTATTTATTTTATACTGACGGTATGCATCCGTCCTACATTGCATTCTTCTAAAATTATTAACTTCAAAACTGAAACAATTTGGAGCTATAAATTTTATTCCGCCAGTAATATGTACACCATAAGGTAAAACTATTGGTGTGGCATCTTCTAAATGTAGTAAAAAAGTATACAATTTTATATTCTATATAGTTTTAAATATAAAATAAAAAAANGTGTGGCATCTTCTAAATGTAGTAAAAAAGTATACAATTTTATATTCTATATAGTTTTAAATATAAAATAAAAAAAAGAAAGAATTAATACTATTAAAATGCCAATAAATTTTATCTTTGCAATTGAAAAATTTTGATTAACATTTTATTATTTTTAATTTTTAAGACCGATTGGTTTAATTAATAGTAATTATTCATAAAATTTAAAAAAAAATAACAACCCATTTACGAGGATTAAAACATATACGTCTTACTGAATGCACATATACATATTATTTATTTAAATTAGATATTATTTTTTATATAGTTAGCAGTTTTAAATCCATTATTTATACTTAATTTTTTAAAGTTTATTATTTATTTTAAAACTTCCTTTTCATGCATACTAAGCCTTTCTGGTTTTTTTTTTTATTTCTTCTTTTCATTTTCACTTACAAAAACAAGAGATGTTAAGATGGGCTAAGATATTCATAGAATTAGCTAAACTTTGTTGGCGACTAACGATCTAACAGCTATGTTTTCAGTGCGATAAGGGTGAAATGAGATGAGGAGAGGGTAGCGGCGTAACGCAAGGTAGGTAGAAACGAGAGGGCATCGAGAAATCCCGCCCGTGCAATGGCANTGTGGCATCTTCTAAATGTAGTAAAAAAGTATACAATTTTATATTCTATATAGTTTTAAATATAAAATAAAAAAAGAAAGAATTAATACTATTAAAATGCTAATAAATTTTATCTTTGCAATTGAAAAATTTTTGATTAACATTTTATTATTTAATTTTTAAGACCGATTGGTTTAATTAATAGTAATTATTCATAAAATTAAAAAAAAAATAACAACCCATTTACGAGGATTAAAACATATACGTCTTACTGAATGCACATATACATATTATTTATTTAAATTAGATATTATTTTTTATATAGTTAGCAGTTTTAAATCCATTATTTATACTTAATTTTTTAAAGTTTATTATTTATTTTAAAACTTCCTTTTCATGCATACTAAGCCTTTCTGGTTTTTTTTTTTATTTCTTCTTTTCATTTTCACTTACAAAAACAAGAGATATTAAGATGGGCTAAGATATTCATAGAATTAGCTAAACTTTGTTGTCGACTAACGATCTAACAGCTATGTTTTCAGTGCGATAAGGGTGAAATGAGCTGAGGAGAGGGTAGCGGCGTAACGCAAGGTAGGTAGAAACGAGAGGGCATCGAGAAATCCCGCCCGTGCAATGGCAATGTTTTCCCACATGCGAAAATCCGAATGACCCCGCCCGAAATCGAGTCGGGTGCGCCTTTACGGGAGGCTTATTGATAATTTTATATATACATGTTTATGTGTGCGCGCGCGCGTGCGTGTGTTTGCGTGTGATGTATGCGCGTGGGTATTAAAAATCACAATTTAATTTAAAATGTTTTGGAATTACCCTATCTTAAAATTTGCATTTTTTTATTATGTGATAGGCATTTTTCAATATTACTTTATTGTTATATTTAGTGTTATATTTTTATGCTTTGACAAATTACATATTTTGGTTATAGGTAGTTTTAAATGTGCAAAAAATGTGTACCAAGCTCTTATTTTTGGTTAGTCATAAAATAAATAACAGCGACGGATTGCAGGATACGAACAAAGAATTTTTGGAGTAAAGTGTTATTCATAACCAAACTTGGCATGGGTAATCAAGAACTGTTATATATATATTACAAATCTGATATTGCATTTTTATTTACATTATACATCCAGTTATAATATCTGATGGCTAAACGTAGAGTAAGAATATATTGTACATACACTGAAGAGACAAAAAAACTGGTACACCTGCCTAATATTGTGTGTCCCCCCCCCCCCCC